>JAVJIF010032644.1:0-108141 GCA_038442645.1 Agave tequilana | reverse complement strand
AGAAGAGATGTTAAGCTCTCCTTGCATATAGGCAATACAAATCAAAACATTTTGATTTTCCTTATTAAAACAAAATTTTGAATTTTTCGTATTTTTCTCAATAAACCAAATTTTAAGATATCAAGTAAACATAATCTTTATTTTGATACCAATTTTGAAAACATATTGCGTAAGCTTATAAAAATTTAAATTGAAGCTTAACATAAACAATCTTTGTGTAAATCGATTTTTTTAACACAAGCACAAAACCAATCATATATATGTATGAAAAGAAAATACCAATCGAATTGATACTACTTGAAATGAGGCATACATATATAGAAAAAAAATATGAGTATATACAAAAAGAGTCATATTGATACCAATTGACAATATCCAATGATACCAATTTAAATGTAAGCTTAAGTGTATACATCATATAATCTACCATATGAAGAATTCGAACTAGTTAATATGAAAATGTTTGAAAACTAGTACGGAATCCTTCAAGCAAGGAATATTTCAACAACTAATGACAATTAAGCTCAATATTCCTTTAAACAAGAAAACATGAAAATCATCACAAATTTTTCATTAAAACTAGTTTATATTTAAAGGTATATGTATATTTTGACAACACAAGAAGTATACATACTGTAACGCCCCGATCCTAAAGATACGGAGACGTTATGGCGACGCATATACGCGAGAAAAATACCCCACGTATACACGCTAAGCCTCAATTGTAACCTGAACAAGCTATAAATCAGAACTATAATAAGCAAGGATCATTGCAATAATACATATAAGACTACACATGATAGCAATGAATAACCGGAAGAAAATGACAGCTGAATAGAAGTCAAAGGTGATATACAGGAATCAAGGAATAATAACAAGAATAAAATGCAAGTATACCAGAATCAAAGGGAGAGGACCCAAGCTTCTCGCCAGGCGAACCGTCTCATCGAACACCTGCACATTAGAAACAATCGTCCAATATCTGGACGTGCAAATCCAGGGTCGTCAGAACGCGACCATAATAAGTGTGTGTGTAAAGGGGAAAGAACTCGTGCAGAAGAAACAATGTGCATAAATAGTAGTAAGAGCAACAGTAAGTAGAAAAGGCTAAATAGCAAGATAAATAGCTGAACAGTAATACACATGATAATAACATGAATAAAGGTAGAATATAACTGGCACAACTGTAAATATGCAATCAATGTCAAGGCGTGTAATCTATCATATGTCACTAGGTTGTATCTAAATCTGGTCATGGATCTGGTCCTGGTTACAATCATATGTACAATCAGGTGATTATGGTCAGTCACAATACATTAACAGTTTATTATCATTTATTATGTCAGCGAACACCAATTGCCACCTGTAATAGACGCATCCCATACTACGCCTACTACACGTATCAATCAGGGTCCTAAGTTATTGAAATCAATGGAAGAGACATTATCCGTGTTTTAGGTGGGTTCCGTACATACCCGGAACCACGGCCCAATCACCTGGCGCTGAACCAGGTCCTACCGCTAGGTAGTCAATAACAATAACAATAACAATGTGTCAATAATAATGACAACAATGAACAATACGGGATGTCAGTCATCCCCCGGAACCCTGCAGTGGAACCGTATCTCGGCTGCGCAACCTGTATCCTAGGTCCACCCAAAATACAGACGCTGTCTCCTTCATCAATTTCCCCAATCCCAGTGTAAGTTGTTCAATTACATTATTATTATTCAATTCAGTTAAATCGGTCAATGTATATTATTATTTATAATAATCAATATCCATGTCATGTCAATTACTGGGACGATACAGTAACAATAACAATATCAATGTGACAATGATAATATGAACAGTATTACCGTATAAACGGTAGAACAATATAACAATGAAAGTGTTACGGTCCAACAATATTTTCCCAGTAACTTTCAATAACATGGATTTATACAATAACAGTAGATAATACTCAATAGCCAGTCTCATCTAGAACTGATGGATATCTCATATGACTGTACTGCATATAACAATAGCCGATATCAATAGTCATCATGAACCTGCCCTCAATAGTCATCCTGACCGTCAAATATCAATCCATGTCAGAGTGATCCGGTACAGTAACCCACAAGTTTAACGAATCAATGACTAGTTCTCTCGTCACATCAATCTACTATGATCCTTAAGTCATCGATATATATATACACTCTGAGTTACTGACATATCCAAATCCCAATAACTAAAATACTATATGTCCTGACACACACAATCAAATCCTTATATTTCAATGTGATCACTCTATCAAGATCAATCACAAGATCTATAAAACTCAAGTAATATATCAAGAGAATAAATCTAAAATCTACCAGGTCGGGTCAACCCAATCTTCGCCTACTCCCCAACCCAAGATCAAGTCCATCACCATCGAGTCCACTAGTCAAATCAATCAATTCAGGTCAACACCAACTCTAACTATCTCAATGTCAATCCAAGTATCGGTAGATCAGTCTATCGGTTAAAGCAATGTCATAACAGCAAATATAAAATGCCAAATTACCATTTACTATCTCAATAAATAATTTGCATATTTAATAATAATAATCACAAGAAAGAAAATAATAAATTAACTTGATTAATTAAAATAATCGATAGATCAAAATAAATACTTGTGGAAAGTTAAAATACAGTATTATTAGATTAGGGATATTACATTCTACCCACCTTAATAAAAATTTCGTCCTCGAAATTCAAATAAAGCAGGGAATGGTAAAAGAATCCAAAATCAAAGGAGAAGACAAACAAGCTTTACATCGCTTCTCTGCACATCATAAATCCACCACGCTTCCGCTGCGCGCTCTGATATCTGCTACCGGCTTCAACATGGAGTAATCAATCTCAAGAGATAGAATTAGGAGAAATGAATAGGAAGGAAGGATGAAATCAAGGTGGACATCCAATTCACTCTAATGAAGTGTTGGAATCATGGATATCAACAATCAAGAATGGAATTCCAAAGGGAGGACGATCAATTTCCAAATGGAGTCAATATTATCACGTGAATAGTATATGTATATTGCATTGTCAACATAACTGTCTCAGGTTACAGGTAGGAACTAGGTTCTCTTTTATGTCGAACCTAGGCTCTGATACCACTCTGTAACGCCCCGATCCTAAAGATATGGAGACGTTATGGCGACGCATATACGCGAGAAAAATACCCCACGTATACACGCTAAGCCTCAATTGTAACCTGAACAAGCTATAAATCAGAACTATAATAAGCAAGGATCATTGCAATAATACATATAAGACTACACATGATAGCAATGAATAACCGGAAGAAAATGACAGCTGAATAGAAGTCAAAGGTGATATACAGGAATCAAGGAATAATAACAAGAATAAAATGCAAGTATACCAGAATCAAAGGGAGAGGACCAAAGCTTCTCGCCAGGCGAACCGTCTCATCGAACACCTGCACATTAGAAACAATCGTCCAATATCTGGACGTGTAAATCCAGGGTCGTCAGAACGCGACCATAATGAGTGTGTGTGTAAAGGGGAAAGAACTCGTGCAGAAGAAACAATGTGCATAAATAGTAGTAAGAGCAACAGTAAGTAGAAAAGGCTAAATAGCAAGATAAATAGCTGAACAGTAATACACATGATAATAACATGAATAAAGGTAGAATATAACTGGCACAACTGTAAATATGCAATCAATGTCAAGGCGTGTAATCTATCACATGTCACTAGGTTGTATCTAAATCTGGTCATGGATCTGGTCCTGGTTACAATCATATGTACAATCAGGTGATTATGGTCAGTCACAATACATTAACAGTTTATTATCATTTATTATGTCAGCGAACACCAATTGCCACCTGTAATAGACGCATCCCATACTACGCCTACTACACGTATCAATCAGGGTCCTAAGTTATTGAAATCAATGGAAGAGACATTATCCGTGTTTTAGGTGGGTTCCGTACATACCCGGAACCACGGCCCAATCACCTGGCGCTGAACCAGGTCCTACCGCTAGGTAGTCAATAACAATAACAATAACAATGTGTCAATAATAATGACAACAATGAACAATACGGGATGTCAGTCATCCCCCGGAACCCTGCAGTGGAACCGTATCTCGGCTGCGCAACCTGTATCCTAGGTCCACCCAAAATACAGACGCTGTCTCCTTCATCAATTTCCCCAATCCCAGTGTAAGTTGTTCAATTACATTATTATTATTCAATTCAGTTAAATCGGTCAATGTATATTATTATTTATAATAATCAATATCCATGTCATGTCAATTACTGGGACGATACAGTAACAATAACAATATCAATGTGACAATGATAATATGAACAGTATTACCGTTTAAACGGTAGAACAATATAACAATGAAAGTGTTACGGTCCAACAATATTTTCCCAGTAACTTTCAATAACATGGATTTATACAATAACAGTAGATAATACTCAATAGCCAGTCTCATCTAGAACTGATGGATATCTCATATGACTGTACTGCATATAACAATAGCCGATATCAATAGTCATCATGAACCTGCCCTCAATAGTCATCCTGACCGTCAAATATCAATCCATGTCAGAGTGATCCGGTACAGTAACCCACAAGTTTAACGAATCAATGACTAGTTCTCTCGTCACATCAATCTACTATGATCCTCAAGTCATCGATATATATATACACTCTGAGTTACTGACATATCCAAATCCCAATAACTAAAATACTATATGTCCTGACACACACAATCAAATCCTTATATTTCAATGTGATCACTCTATCAAGATCAATCACAAGATCTATAAAACTCAAGTAATATATCAAGAGAATAAATCTAAAATCTACCAGGTCGGGTCAACCCAATCTTCGCCTACTCCCCAACCCAAGATCAAGTCCATCACCATCGAGTCCACTAGTCAAATCAATCAATTCAGGTCAACACCAACTCTAACTATCTCAATGTCAATCCAAGTATCGGTAGATCAGTCTATCGGTTAAAGCAACGTCATAACAGCAAATATAAAATGCCAAATTACCATTTACTATCTCAATAAATAATTTGCATATTTAATAATAATAATCACAAGAAAGAAAATAATAAATTAACTTGATTAATTAAAATAATCGATAGATCAAAATAAATACTTGTGGAAAGTTAAAATACAGTATTATTAGATTAGGGATATTACATTCTACCCACCTTAATAAAAATTTCGTCCTCGAAATTCAAATAAAGCAGGGAATGGTAAAAGAATCCCAAAATCAAAGGAGAAGACAAACAAGCTTTACATCGCTTCTCTGCACATCATAAATCCACCACGCTTCCGCTGCGCGCTCTGATATCTGCTACCGGCTTCAACATGGAGTAATCAATCTCAAGAGATAGAATTAGGAGAAATGAATAGGAAGGAAGGATGAAATCAAGGTGGACATCCAATTCACTCTAATGAAGTGTTGGAATCATGGATATCAACAATCAAGAATGGAATTCCAAAGGGAGGACGATCAATTTCCAAATGGAGTCAATATTATCACGTGAATAGTATATGTATATTGCATTGTCAACATAACTGTCTCAGGTTACAGGTAGGAACTAGGTTCTCTTTTATGTCGAACCTAGGCTCTGATACCACTCTGTAACGCCCCGATCCTAAAGATACGGAGACGTTATGGCGACGCATATACGCGAGAAAAATACCCCACGTATACACGCTAAGCCTCAATTGTAACCTGAACAAGCTATAAATCAGAACTATAATAAGCAAGGATCATTGCAATAATACATATAAGACTACACATGATAGCAATGAATAACCGGAAGAAAATGACAGCTGAATAGAAGTCAAAGGTGATATACAGGAATCAAGGAATAATAACAAGAATAAAATGCAAGTATACCAGAATCAAAGGGAGAGGACCCAAGCTTCTCGCCAGGCGAACCGTCTCATCGAACACCTGCACATTAGAAACAATCGTCCAATATCTGGACGTGCAAATCCAGGGTCGTCAGAACGCGACCATAATGAGTGTGTGTGTAAAGGGGAAAGAACTCGTGCAGAAGAAACAATGTGCATAAATAGTAGTAAGAGCAACAGTAAGTAGAAAAGGCTAAATAGCAAGATAAATAGCTGAACAGTAATACACATGATAATAACATGAATAAAGGTAGAATATAACTGGCACAACTGTAAATATGCAATCAATGTCAAGGCGTGTAATCTATCACATGTCACTAGGTTGTATCTAAATCTGGTCATGGATCTGGTCCTGGTTACAATCATATGTACAATCAGGTGATTATGGTCAGTCACAATACATTAACAGTTTATTATCATTTATTATGTCAGCGAACACCAATTGCCACCTGTAATAGACGCATCCCATACTACGCCTACTACACGTATCAATCAGGGTCCTAAGTTATTGAAATCAATGGAAGAGACATTACCGTGTTTTAGGTGGGTTCCGTACATACCCGGAACCACGGCCCAATCACCTGGCGCTGAACCAGGTCCTACTGCTAGGTAGTCAATAACAATAACAATAACAATGTGTCAATAATAATGACAACAATGAACAATACGGGATGTCAGTCATCCCCCGGAACCCTGCAGTGGAACCGTATCTCGGCTGCGCAACCTGTATCCTAGGTCCACCCAAAATACAGACGCTGTCTCCTTCATCAATTTCCCCAATCCCAGTGTAAGTTGTTCAATTACATTATTATTATTCAATTCAGTTAAATCGGTCAATGTATATTATTATTTATAATAATCAATATCCATGTCATGTCAATTACTGGGACGATACAGTAACAGTAACAATATCAATGTGACAATGATAATATGAACAGTATTACCGTATAAACGGTAGAACAATATAACAATGAAAGTGTTACGGTCCAACAATATTTTCCCAGTAACTTTCAATAACATGGATTTATACAATAACAGTAGATAATACTCAATAGCCAGTCTCATCTAGAACTGATGGATATCTCATATGACTGTACTGCATATAACAATAGCCGATATCAATAGTCATCATGAACCTGCCCTCAATAGTCATCCTGACCGTCAAATATCAATCCATGTCAGAGTGATCCGGTACAGTAACCCACAAGTTTAACGAATCAATGACTAGTTCTCTCGTCACATCAATCTACTATGATCCTCAAGTCATCGATATATATATACACTCTGAGTTACTGACATTTCCAAATCCCAATAACTAAAATACTATATGTCCTGACACACACAATCAAATCCTTATATTTCAATGTGATCACTCTATCAAGATCAATCACAAGATCTATAAAACTCAAGTAATTTATCAAGAGAATAAATCTAAAATCTACCAGGTCGGGTCAACCTAATCTTCGCCTACTCCCCAACCCAAGATCAAGTCCATCACCATCGAGTCCACTAATCAAATCAATCAATTCAGGTCAACACCAACTCTAACTATCTCAATGTCAATCCAAGTATCGGTAGATCAGTCTATCGGTTAAAGCAATGTCATAACAGCAAATATAAAATGCCAAATTACCATTTACTATCTCAATAAATAATTTGCATATTTAATAATAATAATCACAAGAAAGAAAATAATAAATTAACTTGATTAATTAAAATAATCGATAGATCAAAATAAATACTTGTGGAAAGTTAAAATACAGTATTATTAGATTAGGGATATTACACATACATATCCTTAAACACAATTGAGTCCATATATATAGATTTGCATGAAAGGAAAATGACTCAAGGAGTATACATGTATGTCTTAATGTTTGGCAAAATAAACATATACATGAAATAAAAACACATGATCATAAAACAAATCCAAAATGGGAATACAAGTTTAAAAATGTATGGATCATCAAAACTAGGCTATACTAACATATCTAATGAGCACAAATAAGCAATCAAACCCAAACATATATAGATTTATTTGTGGCCCACTCTATGTACAAGTATAAATCCTGGTGTTAACAAAAGCTAACATTTAAACTAATATTCAAATCATGAAGCATCAAAACTAGATATAACTTAAACATGATTAAAACAAATGTTGAGAATACAAAAGAATTAATCCATAGAATAGTAGGATTATGAGTATATCTCATATACTAATTGAAGAATAAATAACTAGTATAAATTGATTTTTGAAAAACTAGTTAAAAATCCTTCAAATACATCAAATCATATGTTTTTCATAAATCATAACTAGATACACAAAAATTTAAGACTCATGGTCTATAAAGCTCAAAAATGATCATGAAGCTAAGTCATGAATACACAAATAAAAAACGTGAGTGTTAAAAGATCATGTAAATAGCATTTTTATGAAAATGTCCAATGAAGCTCAAATCAAACATGAATATCAAAATTTTTATTAATCAACAAAAAAAATTCATTTTTCAACTTAAACACAAACTTCTAGGTATATGTATGATTCATCCAAATCTAACAATATACATACATATCCCAAACATAAAAGAGTCTATTAAAAGTATTTGCATGAAGGCAAAAGACTCACGGGTATACACGTATATTTATTAGATTTGAAATCAAAAGACATATATATGAAGTAAAAACATGAAAGTAGGCAAAACATGTGTAAATGAACGAATCATCATGTGCATATAGTGGGTACAAATGAGCATGAAGTGTAAACATATATTAATCAATTTGTTCTCACTATTTGTACATGCATACATGCAAGTTTTGATAAAATCTGCATTTAACTAGTTTATACCACATGAAGCACAAAAACATATAAAATATGAACATGCTAACAATGTCACATGTGAAATAAGCATGTAAATAAATTAGGAGTTTAGAAATAGTTATCAAACCAAGGAACTACTCCAAATCTCCAAACATGGTGGTCATCCCACCAAGCCTCCTTGATAGTGATGCATCAAAAATGTGTCCATCATGTTCAAGTGCATCCACTACCAAGGCACCAACTCTCTCACGTATTGTGAGAGCCCTCACCTACATCAAAAACACAAGGTGGGGGTTTTGGTTCCCATATTTTCTTGGGTCCTTGGGGGTTAGTCTTGTAAGGAACCCAAACATTTTTATACTTAGCAAAATTTAAATTATGGCTCTTATCAAAATAAAACTTTGCTAAATGGCCTTTGCCACCACAATGTGTACATGTGTACACCTTAGGATGCTTATGAGTGTGATTGTGATCGTGGTGTGCAACATAAGCATATGCATGATGTGGATGTGCATGAGTATGAGGAACTTGTTTCTTTTGAAACAAAGACTCCAATCTAGTATGATTGAATGCACATGTGCTCAAAGTTGAGCTCAAACAATTTATTTTATTTTTTAAAACATTTATCTCATTAGTGGTGGCATGTAAAGCATGATGAGATATAGAATCATTTTTCTTATTCTTTTTATAAACATTTTCTTTTTCTTTTTCAACAAATTTTCTTTTTAAAGAGTTATTTTCTTGCAAAGCATTTCCTTTTGTTTTTCCACCAAATCAATCTTATTTTTCAAACTAGTGTTTCCTTCACAAAGATCATTTAATTTGGACATCAAGGAAACATTCTCATTTTTCAAAATTTAATTTTCTTTTTCTAAACATGCAATATTATTTCTAAATGAATCATGTTCTTTATGCATGCAATCAATATTCTTTTTCAAATTTTTATTTTCTTTCTTAATCATGTCATATTTCTCAAGTAGTAATTGAGAAAATGTGGAAAGTTCATCATATGACATGTTATCATCTTCTACCTCGGATTCGGTAGTTACCTCAAGGGGGTTATCCCCTTGGACCATATAGCATACGTTGGAGGTGTCGCTTCCAACGTCCGAATCGCTCCCGGCATAATATAGATCCTTTTCACCAAGGGAGGTGATGATGTTCCATGCTACAAAAGCCGAATCAACATTAGAAACCCTAGATAAATAATCATCACTTAGGGTTGACTTTAAAGCATGAAGGGCTTTTGAGTTAGCCTCAATATACTTGCTATCATTAACATATGAATCTTTAATAGTAGCAAGATAAACATGAATGCCTAGGGCCTTGAGGTACATAGACATCTTAACCTTCCAAATTTGGATGTTAAGGATGTCAAACATAGGTGGTGACATGAAATCCATGGTGTGTGTACAAATAATGTGATTAGCCTAAAGTGAGAATCTTTAACTCTAGGTTGTAAGACCCAAATCAAGAGCACTTGGCTCTGATAACAATTGAAAGTACACCTAGAGGGGAGGTGAATAGGTGTAGTGCTAATCTAATGGTCACTTAATGACAAAAAATGCGGAATTAAACCTATTATGACCAAAACAAAACTATTACACTTAACACCACGTATAACACAAGAGTGTTACCGAATTCCCCGTGAAGGGCTTTGTACAAACTCCTCAAGATTCCCCTAGATATGGGTTGAGGTGCCGCGTTGGCTCTCTTGGTTGAATACAAGTGTTAGCAAATAATCCCCAAGCAATGTATCAATATGAGCACAATGTATATCAAGCATATAAATGTAAAGACAATATAAGCATAAGAAAGATATAAACAAGTAAGGGCGAGAGAGAGTGAGAAATCGCAAACACAAGGGAATTGTTTCGAGGTTCGAGCACACTTGCTCTACATCCCCGCCTTCGACACACGAAGGATTTCCACTATGCTTGATCCCAATGGATCACTCCTTGGTGCCGCAACACCTACAAGCTCTCGGACTCCCTAGTCCGTACACATGCAAGCCCCACAAGCTCGCCGAGGCCGCACCTCAAACCAAGAGTTCACACACGAACTCTAATCCACCGCGAACACACTTGTCCGCCTCCTCAAAGTACAAGAAAAGATCTCTTGGTGATCTAAACACTTTGATCACCAATAAAACACCCTCACAACACAATCCTATGGATAGATAAGGCAATGGATAGATCAAGTGATTGTGAGAAAACAAGGATTGAATCTATGGTGAAAAACTCAAGAAAATCTCCCTTAACACTCTTGATAAAACTTCTTTTGATAGGAAATATTAGCTCTCAATTTTGTGGGGAAAAACCTCTGAAATGAGTAGGAAAAACTGGCTCTAAAAGTCTCCAAAATCTTATCTAAAACAATGACCAAACCCCCAAAATTTATAGGCTAAGAAAAACTAGTCGTTGGGGTTTGTTAGACCTGTCGGTCGACCGCCCGGTCGACCGGCCAACGGTCATATTTCAGACCGTTGTGCCATCGGTCGACCGTTCGGTCGACCGAGGCCAGATACAGAGAGCAGACCTCTCTGTCCGGTCGGCCGCCCGGTCGGCCGGGGCATTTCCAGAGAGCAGAGCTCTCTGGACGGTCGACTGGGTCAGTCGACCGGCCATCTGCCAGGTCAAGGCATGCACGTCTGTGCACGTCGGTCGATCTCCCGGTCGACCGACTTCAGAACTCGGTCGACCGGTCGGTCGACCGCCGAAGCCTGAAAACTGTTCTGAAATAGGGATTAAAACATGGTTATTTTAACTTAGATAAAATCCCATATACTACTGAAAAATCTATAAAAATAGTTTTGATGTTATACTTTGATAAACAAACATGCTTGCACAAAATCAAGGCATGTTACAAATGTTTTGAACTATTTTTGTAACTTAGAAAATATAGCTCATCTAAAAACAGTATTTTCCAAAACTTGTTTTTCCAAAACTTCACCAAATACAAAAACAAGATATTTAAATACTTATAAAGCATATGGTGTATGGATATGATCCACTACACATACATGATGAAATATCTATGTTTTTGACATTAAGCACTAAACATGATTTTATATTCTTTAACCAAAAACATGTTCTAAAACTAAACCGATATTTTTCAAATAAAAATTCTTTTCTAAAATGAATCTCTTTTATAAAGACAACTAAAGCAAGAGTGTGTGTGTAAATGTACTTTAGCAATCCACCAACTGTTCTATCCTTTACATTTTAACTAAAAATAAAATCTTATACCTAGACACAAGTCTTCATCTTCTTGAAGTCTTCACTTGAAGGCTTTTCATCTTCTTGACTTGGTCCAAACACCGTGCTAGCTCCAAAACATGACTTTAAATCCTTTGTTGAAGCTGCACACATACTAAGATCTTGATCATAGAATCTATAACTAATTAAACACAAGATCATTAGTACTATAACTACATGAGTTGATCATCATCAAAACTAGAGTGATGGGCCTTTGGGCCAACATTTTCTTCACCTGAGCTGCAGGCCTCCACCGTGCCTAGCAGCCTCGCCCAGCCACACCGACAACCAATGCCTTCACCTCACCCAGGCCACATCTGCAGCCTTCACCTACCCCATCGCCACAACTAATATCTCTTCCTTCTCACCCATGCCACACTTGCAGCCTTCACCTTACCCATCAGCCACAACCAGTGCCTTCACCTTCCCCTTTACCTCCCCCATCAGTCATAACCAGCACTCTAATGGAAGTCAATATGGACTTGTGGTTTGATGACAGTCACCCACTTGATGATCCAGGAGGTATATGAGATTGATTGGGAAGTTAATTTATCTGACAGTTACTAGACTGGATATAATCTTTACTGTTAGTGTACTAAATAGGTTCATGCATGAATTTAGAGAGGCCCATTGGTCAGTTGCACTAAGAATTTTGGCATCAAGAATTACTTAGGGAAAGGCCTGTTGGCTAGGAAGTATTGACATGTACACGTCTCTGGATACTCTGATTCAGGATATGCTGGTGACAGAGAAGATCGGAAGTCCACTCTATGTATTATACTTTGGTGGGATGAAATTTTGTGACTTGGAGGAGAAAGAAGCAAGATGTAGTATCTCGCTCAAGTGTAGAAGCTGAGTACAGAGATATGGTTCATATTATATGTAAGATGGTTTGGCCAAAGAATCTACTGATTGAGCTTGATTTTATACAGCTTGGACCCATGCCTATGCATTGCGATAACCAGTTTACTATTTATATTACCGAGAATTATGTATTCCATGAGAAGACCATTGAGGTTGACTGTCATTTTGTCAGGGATGCGGGACCAAGAAGGCGGTTACTTTTCAGTTCACACCTCTTCGAGGTAGGGTAGCTGGTGGCGCACCATGGTGTTGGAGGTTGTCGCCGTGCTGGTCTTGGCCAGATTAGATTTAGGGTTTGGATTAGATGAAGATCAGGAGATAATATATATAGGGTAGAGATATTTGATTATTGGGTAATGGGTAAAGGGTTAACGGGTAATGGGTTAGGAATCAATGCAAGAGGAGCCATAATAACCTTAATAATAATATTAATGAAAGTAATTAGCATAACCATAAGAATAATAACAATAACACTAATAATTAATGAAATGATAATAGTAATATGCACTGCCAATAATATCAATCAATAATATTAATAATGATAGAAATAATTGTTATAAGTAATTAAAATATTGATAAGAAATATTGATAATTATATATAAAGCCAAATCACCATTTACTATCTCAAAAATAATTTGCTTTTTTAATAATAATAATTATAAATCAAGTTAACTAATAATAACAAAATAATCAGTAAAGCAAAAAAATAAATACTGTAAGAAAATAAAAAATAAAATATTACTAACTAGGGATCTTATAAGACACGACGTTCGAGGAAGGCGCGGAATATCCGGCACGACTATTTTGATCTGAACCTTCGCGACATGTGTATGCCACTGATCGAGTGGCTCTTCATCTTTTTTGGGGATTAGAGTCCTGAGTGGTTAACACTTGGTCTTCTTTTCTCTCTATAAACAAGGTAGAACTCTTCGGGAGAGATCTGAGCTGCTTCTTAAATGCTCTTTCTGCTAAAATCTTGCATTGTTCTGTGAGTGGTGATGTCTTCTTCATTTTTCATTTGATGGAGGAAGGAGAGGGAGATGATGGTGATGGCTATTCACAAATCCATTTATCAAGGAGTTTTGGTTCTTGTGATGGGCTTATCAGGCAGTTTCAGTTCTTGTGACGAGGCCCAGCTGTCAGGAAGGACAGGGAATATTCTAGCTTTCGCTTGGTCTGCACGTCTGGAATCTGGCTAGAATAGACCGGGCATGAGTTGGGGCTTGACCCCCTTTTCTTTTCTTACAGTGAACATAGAGTAGGGAACATACATCTGATGGCAGTTTCGGTCCTTAGGATTGGTCGTCAACGATTTTTTCGGATGTTGATGCCTTGGCTTCCTCCTCCTGAGTTTATCTTCGAGATTATGGCCTTGGAAACGTTATCCCCCTCGCCTTGCAGGCTTCAGTCTACAGTTTCGGGCACAGTTTTCCTTGCTGGTGGCTTCTTGGAAGTTCTCAGTATCATCGCTCATCCGGCTCTGGTGGATTGTTTGCTTAAGAGTCATTACCAGGACGTAGCTGGGGGCGCGACAATGAGCACCTGTGCTTTTTCACTCAGGATGAACACATTCTTGCAAAATTAAAACTAGTACTTATATCACTCTTGTTAGATGTATTCACACTTTGTACTTGAATGGATGTAATCAAAAAAATTCTATAATAAAGCGGAGAATTTTTAACACATGTATTGTTTAGATCTTGCCTTGTTGGAGATTTGACTTGTTGCGCTGCTCCGGGTACCATTTTGGTTCAGAAGTGTTTGGAATGATTTGGAATATTGTTCCCAAATGAGATTTGTTCCCCAATGGAACCTACGAATGTTAACTGAATGGGGGAAGCTCTTAGCTTAGAAGTTATGTTGTCATATTGGTCCACGGTAGACTGTTGACTTGCTCTGGGGACCGTCAGGGTAGGTCCCCTTGTAGGCTGACTCAGAGCGGTTAATGTGGGCGAGCCTCAATCTTTAAGATGGTTCCCTGAAGGATCACCATCGGGGTGAAGACCTTTATAGAACGTGGATCTGCTCCAGCGGCCATAGGGTAAATTCCATTATATGCTGGCTCTGAGGGATTGACGTGGCGAGTCTCCATCTTTCAGGAGACTCCCCGAAGAGTCACTGTCAGGGTTAAGACCCATATAGGCCGTGGATCTACTCGGGTGGCCATCAGGGTATATCTTATTATAGGTTGGCCCCGAGGGATCGACATGGGAGAGTTTTTATCTTTTAGGAGACTTCCTAAAGAGTTACCATCAGCGTGAAGACCCGTATAGGCTTTGGATCTGCTCAGGTGGCCATCAGGGTATATCCCGTTATAAGTTGGCACCGAGGGATTAACATGGCCGAGTCTCCATCTTTCAAGAGACTACCCGGAGAGTCACTGTCAGAGTGAAGACCTGTATATACTGTGAATTTACTCGGGTAGCCATTAGGGTAAATCCCATTATAGGCTGGTCTGAGGGATCGATGTGGGCGAGTCTCCGTCTCTCAGGAGACTCTCTGAAGAGTCGCCGTCAGGGTGAAGACCTATTAGGTCGTGGATCTGCTCGGTCAGCCATCAGGGTATATCCTATTATAGGCTTACTCTGAGGGATCGATGTGGGCGAGTCTCCATCTTTCAGGAGACTCCCCGAAGAGTCACCTCAGGGTGGAGATTCTATAGGCCATGGAAACTGTACCAGATGCTCGGGGCAGGTACTGGAGTTGGGTAAGACGTGATTAAGATAACAGAAAATGAACTTTCCATTGGATATTACATGACTTGAACATAATATCGCTTCAAGTGAAAAGAGTTCCGTTGCTTATAGAGTTGGTTCTCATCCTGATCGACCAAGGTATATGACCCCTTGCCTTCCCGAGCGATGATGATGTAGGGACCCTCCCAGTTGGGTCCCAACTTTTCTTGATCCTTCATTACGTGCTCTGAATTACGCGCTTCAGGACCATGTGTCCAATTTGAAATTCCCGCGACTTCACATTTTTGTGGTGTAAGTCCCAAATTTGTTACTGATAGGCCGTGTGCAGATTTGGGCTTGTTGTCGCCTTTCCTCTAAGTGATCCAGCATCAGGCGGAGTGAGGCGTCACTTTGGTCTTGGATCACTCCTTCCACTCAGAGTGTCAGCATGTTGATATCGATTGGGATGATCATTTCTGTTTCATATACCAGCAAAAATGGGGTTTCACCAGTCAGGACACATTTGGTGGTCCTATAAGCTCAGAGAACTCTGGGGAGTTATCCGCCTATTTGCCTTTAGCTTTATCCAATTTTTTTTTATAGGTTGTCGAGGATGGTACGGTTGTTGATTTCAACTTGACCATTGTCTTAAGGATAATAGGATGAGGAGAATCGATATGTGATTTTGTACTTGGCACAAAAGTTGGGCACTTACTGACAAATATAAAAAACCATCATTGAGCTTCTGATAATAAACACAACTATCAAATTTACTCCTAGAGTAATCATGCTCAATCATGAAAGTATCAAATCTCAAATACCATTATTAGGTGACTACTTCAAATCATAAAGAGATTTTTCTAACCTACACACGTGGTCTCTTTCACTTCAATAACGAATACCTCTGACTGATGCATAAAGATCTACTCTTTAAGCTTGCCATGAAAAAAGTTATCTTTACATTGATTAGAGACGGAAAGGGGTATACTTATTATATGTATAGAATGTGATTGATGTACCCTTTCTTGTCTCCGCTATAGCACAAGGCTATACCGAGTCGAACCACAAGGAGAGCTAGTGTAGAAACGTTACGATACACGTGAGAAGATAAAACTAGACTTCTTCTATGTTTAAAAGAATAAAGAATTAAAAGAAAAACAAAGAAAAGAATTGGTGGATATGTTCATGGTGGAAATTGGGAGAAAATCAAGATTGAGGTTGGATTGTGATTAACAACTAAAAAGAAATCAAAATCAAGAAAACTTGGAATGCAAGAAATCCATGACTAGCTAACCTTGCTACCTTGCTAAACTCACTAAACTCCGTGATAGTGATGCGTGCCTCATGTTAATTCATTGGCATGGATATGTCTTGCATGTGATCTAATTACTTTCTCACTATGATGATGGGGATTCATTCTTGGACTTGTCTTGTAGCCTCCATAGATGGTCATCGGCCTACAAGATAGACTTTCACTAATAGAATCACAAGAGATACACTCAAGGGATGCTTATGTAGAACATACAACATTCAAGATCCGACATAAAGAAGTGTACATCTAATTAGCATATTGGTGCTTCCATCTCCATGTTCCATCAAGGCACTAGTTCGAAGACTAGGCTCTACATGAGGCACACATGAATCATATGAAGAGTTACAACAAGATTCTTGCCAAGAAATGAAAAGAAACCCATCGGAGAAGAGAAGAACATACAAATTGCAAGATGAAGTAAAGCAATCACCCATGAGTTAGTAGTAGCAAGAGTAGTGGTTAGCTAGTACATGGAACAAGAAATTAGCTACTAGCCATTACAAAAACAAAACAAAGCATGATTAAATTGCTAGAAATTAACAAAGCAAGTAACAAAGCAAAATAAAAGCAAGTGAAGAAGACAAACTAGAATCAAGCTCAAGTAGATATGTAGAGAATGGATCAATCCTTGTATAGCTCCAAGTTGTCACTCCTTGTTGATACAAGCTCTCTCTCTCATACAAATCTCTCTTGCAATGAAATCTAGGGAGAAGAAGATCATAGAGAGCTAAAAACCCTAAACAAAAACTATCAAAATACAAAACCTAGAACTAAACCCTCTCTCTTCTCTGATCAGTTTTTGCTCGCAGGTGAAGGTGGAGTATTTATAGGCCCCAGCTGAAGGATCCAGAAGCAAGGTTGTTGGCGCAAAATCTGGGGCTCAACGGCCCCAGGATTGCCGCGGGGGCGCGGCATGGGCGCGGCAAGATCTGGGCCGTTGAGCCCAGATTTTCTGGTGGAGATCCGTTACGAAGTTGTTAGCCACGTGGACTACTTGGATTCTCTGTTTGTTGCGCGGATCTCTCTAGATCTGGATTGAGATTTGGCTTTATCTTTATCTTTAATTAATCACTTAATTATTGCTAATTAAGTAATTAATTTGGCTAACTCTCCTTTAAGTATGTACCTGCAAATATGTAGAGAAAAGGAGTAAAAATCACATATTTATATGTAATATGCATGGGAGTTATGATGTATAATATGCAATATTGTGTACTAATCACACCCCCACACTTATACTTTTGCTCGTCCCGAGCAACACAAAGAAAAGAAAATAAAATCTAAGCTACAAGTTTATTACACCACTTTCGCAGGTGACGCGATTGCACTGAGCATGTGCAACAAGCCGTTAAACCTCTAGGTTACCCTAGAGGAGGAGTGTTGTCTCCTGAGGGTTTTCAGCGGATTACACCCACAAAATCCATAAAGAAAGAAGACAAATGTTAGTATTTTGAAAACGCATTTTGAATAAGAGACAAGTTTACGATCTATTTTTGCAAAAATATAAGTGATCCTAGGTCATAAGTCCACCTATAATCATTCTTTCTTAAACTAAGTATCCATGCAAGATCTTGTTTTCAATTAAGGTAAGAATTCAAAATTGGATTGAATATTTTTATCTTTCATAAAACCTAGATAATATGCACACCGTGCACAGTGAAGGTTTCTGGGATTTCAACTCTAACCATCAAGCCATTTATTTATATATATTATTCTTTTTTTCTTTTTCTTCCCTTAGTTTTATTAGGCTTTCTAATTCACCCATGTAGCGAGCCTATAACCGATGACTCCCAGACCAGATGGTCTTAGGGCACCAGATGAGGAAACATCCCTCGGGTTTAAGGACTCGAGTGAAAAAGGCCACAAAACTAAAGGGGATTATTCTTAATCACCGTTAGGCGTGAATAATCATGCTTCTTGAGGCACAATTTATCCAGCTTAATAGGTGAGATCACTGTTAGGCGTGAGTTATCATGCTTCTTGAGGCACGATTTCCCAGCTTAATAGGTGATCTTTTATTTATATATATATATATTTTTTTTTTTTTTTCTTTTTCTCTTTTTTTTTTTTTTTTTTTTTTTTTTTTTATATATATATATATGGCATTTTTGGTCTTTGTTTCCATCCCAAGAAATGTGTAAGTGTAAAGTGCATATTATTTAAGGCAAAAATTCCAGATAATAATATCTCACCAATTTTACTTACTTATCCTATAATCTCAAACAAGATCTATTACTTCAACTATGTTTAAGATGTCATAATTAAGGCTTTCTTAATCTCTAAGATACAGCTTAATTTTCTTAAAAATAGAACAAAACTTTATCTCTTATTTCAAAAAGTTTTTATTTATTTATTTTTTTTTATTTATATTTTACTAAAAGTAAAATCTAAAAGAAAATAGAAAATCTATAAAGAAAGGTAAAATCTAAAAGAAAATAAAAACCTAAAAAGAAAATGAAAATCCTAAAAAATTGAAAATCCTATGATCCTATGTTAGTAACCCTCCCCCACACTTATTTCATGCATTGTCCCCAATGCATCGTGATATATGTATGCATGAAACAAAATGGAAGGGAAAGGAATTATTTACAAGGAATATACAAGTGTAACTCTCACCTGGGCTTTTGGTCGCTTCCCTCTGGCCCGTTTCCCATCGTTCCAATGTGTTCTCTTTCTTGAACTCCATTGGGAAACGGTCTGAATTATTCTTACCCTAGGTGATTCCAGTTTCAATTTGTTGTTATTTTCATTCATACTCTTTCCACCACATCGTTCACACACAAAGTCCTTATCACCACTCTCACTCAGAATCTTATCACTTCCAGTGTTTAGAAATTTTAACTCCTCTCCATATAATTCTTCAAAACTCAAGTCAACATCCGGAAGTGGACAATTAGCTAACTTACCCCGAGTTGACTCATCTAAGCACATAATCTCATCAGCAAACAAGTCTTCAAATGATATATCAATTGGAGGTTCAAATACAGTCTCAGTTGGCTCATTGAAAGTGAAAGTATCTAAATCAACTTTCCCCGTTTTAAAGGGTACTCGGATAAGAGAATCACAAGATTGTGACTCATCTTTTGGATCTTCACCTTCCTCCTCACAATTGTTACTAATGAAATTAACCTCAAATGTTTGATCTTTTGTTTTGTGAGGCTGTGTGTGGAAGACATTGTGTTCATGTGTCATGTTACCAAAAGTCAACCTCATTGATCCATTCCGGCAATTAATGATTGCATTTGCAGTAGCCAGGAATGGTCGACCCAGAATGACAGGAATTTGTGCCCTTTGATTGGAATTTGATACTGGTTTTGTTTCAAGGACAACAAAGTCAACAGGATAAAAGAATTCTCCAACTTTGACAAGGATATCTTGAATTACCCCCTTGGGTTTAGTAACAGAGCGGTCAGCCAATTGAATGGTCATTTGGGTCGGGAGAAGATCACCTAACCCCAATTGTTGGTACACAGAGAAAGGCAGGAGATTGATACTGGCCCCCAAATCAAGAAGTGCCCTATTTATTGTAGTCTGTCCTATGATGCATGAAATGGTGGGGCTCCCTGGGTCTTTGTATTTAACAGGAATTGGACCAGTGAGCAGCTCATTAATGGATGATGCAAGGAAGACTTTTTTAGGGACTTGGGTCTTCCTCTTCTTGGTGCACATTTCCTTCAAAAATTTAACATATGAAGGCACTTGTTGAATGGCATCAAGAAGAGGGACATTGATTTGGACCTTATTGAATGTTTCTTTTATTTTCTCCATGTGAGCATTTGACTTGTTATTTAGAAGCCTATTTGGATATGGTACTCTAGGCTTATAAGGTTGCTCATCTACCTTTTCTTTCCCCTTGGCCTTGGAAGTGGATGGCTCTGAACTAGAGGATGGTTTGTCAAAAGTTGGTGGTTTTGGGACATGAGGAGTTTGCTTTGGTACTGGATGAGATTGTGGACTAGAAACCTTATTGTCAACTTGTTTTCCAGATCTCAGGGTATGAATGGCATTACAGTGACTGGGTCCTGAATTTTCAACTTTGGGATTTAGCAATGGCTGGCTTAAGAACAGTCCTTTTTGATTCTCAGCCAATTGCTTGATCTGGACCTTCATTTCATTCAACTCCTGTTGCTGGTTCTTTGTTAAGGTTTCTATCATTTGTTTCAACTCAAATATTTCAGAATTATTTTGGGGTGGATGTTGAGGATATGGAGATTGGAACTGTGATTGGTAGAATGGTGGAGGATTCTGATATGACTGATATGACTGATATGACTGTGGTGGACTTTGAGATGGATGAACATACAGTGAATTCTGATCGAAACTGGATGGATGAAACTGAGCATTGTTTGGATATGGAAGTGGTGGCATATGATGCTCAGGACCAGACTGACTCCACAAAGAATTTGGATGGTTCTGCCATCCTGACTTGTAATTGCTGGAGTATGGGGGTCTGGTAAATGCTGCATTCATGTTCTCCTGAAATGGGGGCTGATATAATGGACACTCTTCAACAACATGGCTAAGGTCTTGACAATTGGTGCAACCTGGTCTAATTAAAGGTAATGGGTTGACCTGGTTGACCACAGAATTCCCTTTTGACTCAAGCAACTCTATCCTCTTCATTAATTGTGTGATCTTGGTTTCTGAAGCTAGAGAGGATTCTTTGGATTGTGTACCAGTTCTGGAAGTGGTGGGAGTCGGTTTATCAGGGCATGACTCCCACTGAATGGTTTTCTCAGCTAGGGTTTCAAAGAGATCCACCCCTGATGTTCATCTTTTTTCAGGAATTCCCCTTGGCACAAGGATTCTAGAAGTGTTTTCGTTTGGTAATCTAATCCATCATAGATAATCTGGCATAGACGCCATTTCTCTATGCCGTGATGGGGACATAGGGCTAAGAGGTCTTTGAAACGCTCAAGATATTTCCAGAAAGGTTCATTTTGTTCTTGCTTGAATTGCATTATGTTTTTTCTCATGAGGGCTGTTTTGTGGATAGAATAGAATTTCCTAAGAAAGACCTTAACAAATCATCCCATGAAGATATGGAACTGACAGGAAGACTATAAAGCCATTTCTTAGCTAAATCTTTAAGTGCAAACGGTATGAACCGTAACCTAACAGCATCCTCAGAAAGTTGGGATATTCTCATCATTTGGCATACCTCTTCAAATTCACGAATAAAGAGGTACGCGTCCTCAGACTCTAGACCATGGAAGTGGGGAAGTGTACTAATGAATTGTGGTTTCAGCTCGAAGTGATTTCCATTTGGCTCGGGGAGAAGAATGCATGAAGGAATGGAGGTGCGAATCGGATAAAATCGATCCTGAAGTGAGACGTTGTTGGTCATGATGTGAAGTGGATGTGTATGTGTAAGTGTAGAAAGAATTAGGATCACAAACCACTATTGTATATACAATCACAAACAACGTGCACCGATCACACCAGCGAAAAAAAAAAAAATAACAACAACAAAAGAAAAAATCAATCCAAGCTTGTCTAGGGTTTCTGGTCCTAGATGACTCCTAAATAGACTGTCCACAGGAGGTTTAGTGTAGACCTTGACTATAAGCAAATCAGCCAGGGAAGGGTAAAGTCGTTGGGAGGTTTTCCGTCCGAAGACGTTCCTTAATTAAGTAACCAACAACCTTCGGGCTTTCGGCCCTCAACCCCTTTCCTAGACACCGATTTTACAGAAGTCAATTTCCAACACTTTTCCCCCTTAGGATAATCTCCTAAGTGAGTCCGGATGTCCCTAGGGCCAACGTCTATCAAATTTTATTTACAAGCTTGGGATTGTGAGTACGTGGGGAAAATGATTTCCGGCTAAGGAAAGGGTAATGACCTCCCCCACCTTATGTTATTTACAGGAATTGCCCTTAGAATTAATTGTGCAAGTGTACGATATAGAAACAAACAAGGTTCACTCCAAGTAAGAAAAATCAAACAAAGAGTGAGTCTTAGTCTATATGCAATGAATCACGTACCTTGTCCCACGCACTCTTCAACAGTAAATTTAAAGTAATTGAAAGACACGTGCCTATAATGCAAGATGTCTAACAATTTTTTAGCAATTATCAACCAATTTCTTACTGTTGAATTAATTAACAGGAATACAGTGAAGTATACAGAAAATGAAGTATATAGGCAGCAGTATCTTGCAGAGCAGAAGCCCCTGCAAAAATTTTGTAAGTAGTGCACTCTGTTGTGCCGCGTTTCCACGGCAAAGCTTGTGGATCCGCGGCACTCCAGAGGGATCCTGGGCTCTGCTTTCTTGAGCAGAGTCCCAGGTCCACTTATATGTTTCTGCTGTAGATATTTTCCTGTTTTCTTCTCCTGTCACCTGCAACAGAGAAGAAGAATCGTTTAGTTTCTCACTTTTAAAAATAATACCGTCGCTCTCCCCGGCAACGGCGCCAAAAATTTGATTAGAGACGGGAAAGGGGTATACTTATTATATGTATAGAATGTGATTGATGTACCCTTTCTTGTCTCCGCTATAGCACAAGGCTATACCGAGTCGAACCACAAGGAGAGCTAGTGTAGAAACGTTACGATACACGTGAGAAGATAAAACTAGACTTCTTCTATGTTTAAAAGAATAAAGAATTAAAAGAAAAACAAAGAAAAGAATTGGTGGATATGTTCATGGTGGAAATTGGGAGAAAATCAAGATTGAGGTTGGATTGTGATTAACAACTAAAAAGAAATCAAAATCAAGAAAACTTGGAATGCAAGAAATCCATGACTAGCTAACCTTGCTACCTTGCTAAACTCACTAAACTCCGTGATAGTGATGCGTGCCTCATGTTAATTCATTGGCATGGATATGTCTTGCATGTGATCTAATTACTTTCTCACTATGATGATGGGGATTCATTCTTGGACTTGTCTTGTAGCCTCCATAGATGGTCATCGGCCTACAAGATAGACTTTCACTAATAGAATCACAAGAGATACACTCAAGGGATGCTTATGTAGAACATACAACATTCAAGATCCGACATAAAGAAGTGTACATCTAATTAGCATATTGGTGCTTCCATCTCCATGTTCCATCAAGGCACTAGTTCGAAGACTAGGCTCTACATGAGGCACACATGAATCATATGAAGAGTTACAACAAGATTCTTGCCAAGAAATGAAAAGAAACCCATCGGAGAAGAGAAGAACATACAAATTGCAAGATGAAGTAAAGCAATCACCCATGAGTTAGTAGTAGCAAGAGTAGTGGTTAGCTAGTACATGGAACAAGAAATTAGCTACTAGCCATTACAAAAACAAAACAAAGCATGATTAAATTGCTAGAAATTAACAAAGCAAGTAACAAAGCAAAATAAAAGCAAGTGAAGAAGACAAACTAGAATCAAGCTCAAGTAGATATGTAGAGAATGGATCAATCCTTGTATAGCTCCAAGTTGTCACTCCTTGTTGATACAAGCTCTCTCTCTCATACAAATCTCTCTTGCAATGAAATCTAGGGAGAAGAAGATCATAGAGAGCTAAAAACCCTAAACAAAAACTATCAAAATACAAAACCTAGAACTAAACCCTCTCTCTTCTCTGATCAGTTTTTGCTCGCAGGTGAAGGTGGAGTATTTATAGGCCCCAGCTGAAGGATCCAGAAGCAAGGTTGTTGGCGCAAAATCTGGGGCTCAACGGCCCCAGGATTGCCGCGGGGGCGCGGCATGGGCGCGGCAAGATCTGGGCCGTTGAGCCCAGATTTTCTGGTGGAGATCCGTTACGAAGTTGTTAGCCACGTGGACTACTTGGATTCTCTGTTTGTTGCGCGGATCTCTCTAGATCTGGATTGAGATTTGGCTTTATCTTTATCTTTAATTAATCACTTAATTATTGCTAATTAAGTAATTAATTTGGCTAACTCTCCTTTAAGTATGTACCTGCAAATATGTAGAGAAAAGGAGTAAAAATCACATATTTATATGTAATATGCATGGGAGTTATGATGTATAATATGCAATATTGTGTACTAATCATACATCAAGTTGCTCGAGCTCCAGATCAAACCAAATAATCATTACTATTAACATACAGATTGAGGTATGCTTCACAACTAGAGAGAATACTTCATTGAAATCAACACCTTCTGTTTGACAGTAGCCTTTGGCTACCAATAACTTACAGACTCAACACTTGAAATTCTTTCTTCTTGAAGACCCATTGCAGCCAACAATTTTCTGTCCCCTCGGCGGCTTCATTAATTCTCATGTTTGATTTTTGTGAAGGGACTTCATCTCTTTAGTCATAGCAACCATTCATTCTACAACTTCACTAGAACTAATACCTCCTGTATGTAGAACGTTCAGGAATTTCAATAGATTCTACCACACTTAGAGCATAAGGGACCACATCTTCGTAGGTGTGTCGCTTAAGTGGACAGATATGGCTTTTTGTATCATCACCTGAAGTTAAACCTTGAGTATATCATTGACTTATTTAATGTGTATGCTCTCCTGCACTACTTCTGAAGCTTTGCTCTCAAACTCCACCTGCTTGCTTGCTTTCCTGAACATGTAGAATCAGCAACAGACTTCTTTCTCAGTTGAAGCA
Organism: Agave tequilana; assembly: GCA_038442645.1. Taxonomy (NCBI): domain Eukaryota; kingdom Viridiplantae; phylum Streptophyta; class Magnoliopsida; order Asparagales; family Asparagaceae; genus Agave; species Agave tequilana. The sequence goes on along the minus strand of JAVJIF010032644.1, from coordinate 82,708 downwards.
TAAAATTTTCATCAAAATAACATCCCTACTAGTAACAAATTTAGGTTACTTAGGATCAGGAAGCTATAACATGTATTCTGTCACCCCAGTAGTATAACCAAGAAATATAGTTTTCTTTGCCCTAAGTTTAAACTTACCATCATTTACAGGAAAATAAGCAGGGCAACCAACTACTCGTAAATGAGAGTAATTAGTATGGTACCAATCCATATCTCTCCTCAAGAGTCTTTAAAATCAAATAGCTGTAGAGGGCAACCGACTTACCAAATAGCAAGTTGTACTAATTGCCTCGGCCCAAAAGCACTTTGACAAACCAACGTTCGAGATCATACACCGAGCTCTTTACAATAGTGTCCTGTTAATTATTTTTGTAACTCCATTCTATTACGGTGTGTTTCAAACTGTGCGATGTCGCACAATTCCTTCATTTTTGCAGAATCGATCAAACTCTATGGAACAAAACTCCATTTCTTTGTTGGTCCTGAGGCGCTTCAACTTCTTTTCTGTTTGCTTTTCAATCCTAGCCTTCTACTTCTTGAAGGTAGCAAACACATCGTTTTTATACTTGAGAGAATACACCAAATCTTTTTCTAGAATAATCATTCATTAAAGTCAGAAGATAACTAGCTCCACCTTTCGATAAAACATGAGAGGGACCCCAAACATATGAATAGATGTAGTCTAAGGTGTCTTTAGTCCTGTGAACACTCTGAAGCAGTTGGACCGCCTACTCCTGTTTTCTTCGTCGCGTGGTACGTAATGCATAGATTTTTCAAACATCAATGCACCAATTTTGTACTCCTTCAATCTGAAATGTTCGGCTCAACTGCCATCCAGACTTTTAAAAGCAGTTACTAAATTTTATATCATTCACATGGAGAAAGCTGAATTTAACAGTCAGAAAGCTGGAAGCGAACTTTTAAGAAAGTAGAGAATAGACTGGTGTACATGTATTCTTAGGGAGAGGAGGTAAACAATCAGCATAATTCCAAAATTGGCCAAAATTCAGTTTCAGAGGGCCCTACAAATATTCTGACCAAAATTATGGTTGAAAATTCACTTCCTGAATTTCACTGATTTTGGCTAAATTTTAAATAATTAGCACGAGCATCAAATGGCTTAAATAATAACCAGTAGAAAATGTTGAACAATGAAAGTTAGCAAGTATTAGAGGTCATTCTAAATACTTAATTTGGTCAAATTTAAATAGAACTTCTGCTAATTAAAGAAGAAAACAGAAGACACTAACCATAAATTGAAATCTCAAATCATTTGCTGATTCTGGTTGTGTTTTTAGCCATGTTAGATAGATGGTTTTACTAGTGGCCTGAAATTGAATACCCCAAAACTTCAGTGGATGGCCTTTTAGTACTATGACACTGAAATTTTGCCCAAACCTTAATAGAGCAACGTGGCAGATTTTTAAAATTTTACTGCTCCAGTATTTACATCAAAATTTTTCAATATTACTAATCAAATGCCAACATTCACTATACGTTACTAATTTTGTCAATACTGGATGGACTGACCTTAGAAATGTCTGTAAATCTGCAAAGAAAACTATAACGAAAACCTCAACCAAATTTTAAGCAGGAAATCTCAACAATGTGATCTTTCCTAATGTCTGACATATTTGATACGAAAGAGAACAATGATTCTCACCAGTTCCATAGGATTGTAAGGTAATATCGTTTTCTTCATTCTTTCTCTGGCTTTACTAAATTATCCTTTAACAATTGTAAGGTAATATCCGTTGCAACTAATTCATCTTCTACTGCCTGTAATTTAGCAGTGTTAGGGATGTAGGATAATAAGGTAGGTGGAGGTCTACCATATAAAGCCTGATAGGGAGTGATGTTTGTAGAACTATGCCAAGTTGTATTATACCAGTATTGAGCCCAGGGTATCCACTTCAACTAATCCTGAGGCTTGTGTGCACAAAAACACCTTAGGTAAGTTTCGAGATATCTGTTAACCACCTCACTCTGCCCATCCGTTTGCGGGTGATAAGCAGTACTGAAATGCAATTTGAATCCCCGCAAAGGCCAGAATTCCTGCCAGAATCTACTCAAAAAAGGCTATCCCTATCAAAAATGATGACTTTTGGCAGTCCATAAAACTTGTAGATGTTTTCAAAAATACTCCAGCTATCATCTTTGAAGTATATGGGTGGGATAAAGGAACAAAATGAGCATACTTTGTCAAATACTTTGTTAATCTGTCCGCTACAACAAAAATAGCCGACAGGCAATCAATGAAGTCCATTGTAATCTCCTCCCAAGATTGCTTCGGAATTGGTAAAGGCTGTAATAACCCTGCAGGATTGAGATTCTTATGTTTGGACCTCTGACAGATGTCACAAAGTTTAATATACTCCCTCACACTGTTCTTGAGTCCTTTCCAGTTAACTATTTTCTTAACCCTTTGCATAGTCTTTACATATCCAGAGTGTCCTTGGGGTGTATCATGATGTTTTGAGATGAGAGTTTGAATGAGTGGAGAGCATAGACTGATGAGAAGCCTTCCCTTGTAGTATATTAAGCCGGACTTCATTTGATAGAATTTAGGGTCTAATTTAGCCTCTTCCATCTTAACCTTGATTTCTTCAAAATAGTTATCTAAAGTCACCATTTCTCTCACCTTTTGAATCCAATCTGATCCTATTGCTACCACTGTCAACAAAGAAGATGAATCTTTTTCATCTCTTCTAGACAACCCATCAGCAATTACATTTTCTTTTCCTTTCTTGTACTCTATTATATACTGATAATGTAGAAGCTTTAATAGCCATGCATGCTGAGCCTTAGTATACAACATCTGCTCCAATAAATGTTTCAATGGTTTATGATCAGTTCTTGTCATGCCCGCTTCCTAAAATTCGTGGAATCAGAGTCGCGACGAGAGTCGGTGACGCATATATGCAAGGAAAATACCTCACATATACGCGCTAAGCCTAAAGTAACCTGAACAGGTTATAAATCTCTACCATAAATCAAAATCACTGCAATAATACATATAAAGTCTAACACAATGACAACATATGAATAAGAATAAGAAATGTGATAGGATGCGATATATAAATAAAAGAGCAGGGATACCGATAATCAAAAGGGAGAGACTCCAGCTCCTCAAGGTAAATATGATCCTCTCCAAAAATCTGATCAATAATAAATAGCCCTGGATCTGAATATGCAGATCCAGGGAGTCAAAACTCCTAGTGAATGTATAAGAGAAAAAGAAAAAGACATGTGAATATAAATGTGAGCAAATTAGGAAACACATATGCTAGAATGAAACAGAAGTAACATATGAAACATGGATAGAAAATAATAAAGCCAATCAATACAAAATCAGATGTCCAGTCGGGTGTCAGGTGTACAGTCAGTTCGTTGGTATTATTAGATGTTTACAATAAGTCAGTATATCAAGTTCAGTCTACAATGTCAATATAAGATTTTAGTTTGTTATTTATTATGTCAGCGAACACCAATTGCCACATGCAGTAGACGCATCCCATACTATGCCTACCACACGTGTCAATCAGGGTCGTAAGTTATTGAAATTAATAGAAGAGACATTGTCCATTCTTTAGGTGGGTCCCGTACATACCCGGGACCACGGCCTCAGTTTTCTGATGCTGAACCAGGCCGTACCGCTAGGTATTCAGTAACAGTAACAGTAATCTCACTGTATGAATAGTGGAATAATAACAGTACAGATGGGATGTAAGTCATCCCCCGGGAACTCTGCAGTGGAACCCTCAGTCGGCTGCGTAACCTATATCCTAGGTCCACCCAAAATACAGACGCTGTCTCCTCCATCAATTTTCTCAATCCCAGTGTAAGTTGTCTTGTTACATTATTATTTAATTCAGTTAAGTCAGTCAATATCCATGTTACCTAGAATACTGGGACGATATGGTGATAGTAACAGTTAAGTACAGTAACAGTAACAGTAATTGAATACACGGTGAACAGTAACAAGAATAATGAATAGTAATAGTAACCGTGTATACGATGAATAGAGCTATACCGAGCGTACGGTCTAACGATACTTTCTCAATAACTTTCAGTAACATGAACAATATGGTTATCAGGTAGATGTCATGTATAGTCAGTCAAGTTTTCAAGGGGTATCATGATGTTCATGATCAAGAATATTATACAATTATTTAAAGAGATACAGAATCGTTCACAAGGCAATTTTATTTTGTATTTAATACATGTAGTCATAGACTAGTAACTAACAGGCATGAAACATAATTGAGTTTGAACAATTATTTAAATGTAAAATAATATTCATTGAAATAGACAGGATAAAACAATTACGTGAACTAAAACTGAAATATTAAATGAGTAAACAAAGAACACTCACCTGGACTTATCACGAGTCCGATAACCAATTTGAAGAATCTACATTAAATACATATGAATTTTATATCAGATATCCAATTTACATTTATTGAATTTTACATGATATATCCTATTTATTCAGTATTTTAAATTAAATATGGATGGTTCAGATCTTAAAACAAGTTGTAGGATGATACACTGAGTTTATAATATTATTCAGATTTTATTTACTAATTTTTGTGGGGTTTAAATGGTTAAAAGCATGCAATTTCCTTAACGGGTATGAATTTTGAAGTAGCGGTTTCTACTTAGAAAGCAGTGTTTCGGTCCAATATGATTTAGAATTAACCCCAAAATTTTTCAGTAGATGCTAGGGGTTATCTAAATATTTATCTCTATTTTTAATTATTTTTTCAAATTTTTATCTAGCCAAAAGAATTTTTTTTGAATCATTTAGCGGGTCTATTTTTGTATTTGGGTCGGGTTAAAATGAATTAGAACCAAATATTTAGGCTGAACTGAAACTGGGCTTCTAAATATGGGCTCTGAATTTATTTTCTTTTCTTTTTTCATCGTCATTTGGGTTCCTCGTTTATATACCACACATTTCATGTTGTCATCGTCTGAGTTTATACAACTTAAGTTACCCTAAGAATAACAGAACTATAGTGTATCTGGAGTAATCATTATGTGTCATAAAGCAAGGTGGCAACTCAGGACATAACATTATAACTGGAATATAAAGGTGTTGCATATTCGATAATAATAATAATTAGTACCGTTTGATATTTCAATCGCCTCCCTACCAGCGCCTCACATCACCGATAGTCCATACTAGAGTTCGCATTCTGTAGAGGGTCTGATATGTGAGTACCAGGACTCGAATAAAGGAGAAACCAAATATCACATGTTCCTAACCTTATTACTGTTTGGTTGTTTTATGTTATTCATCTGATCCATATGCTTTTGTTTGTGCTACCGACACACATACATTCACTTACGAATAAGACGAGTTATTATTTGGAAGCTGATAAATCTGATGGCTCATATTTATAGTGGGTTCCATCTCTGCCCAGGACTAGCTCAGGAGTACATGCTACTGCTTCTATGGACTTATAATTACGCACCACACACGACACTTTGGATTCAGGCTACTGCTTCTGGGGACTTATCATTACGCGCCCCACACGACACTACAGAAATATCACCATTATAAATATGACATCATACCGGTTTCCATCAGTTTTTCCCACCTCAGTATAAGTTGAGTATTTTTATTATACATATATGAATTGCCCAAAGATAATATCCACAAGTGTATACAGTATAACAATGATTATCTAACTATAGGAATTAACAGGAGTATAATATCAGGTCAGGAATACAGAAGTACAGGAGTTCAGGAGTACCAAATATCTGGTAACAGTATAATAATCATGCCAAGTCCCCGTAAACGTAATAGTCATGAATATGCATTATAATACAGGTGCTACAATATCAGGTCAAGTGTACCAGTGTCGGGTGATAACATGTCAAGTGTCAAGTGTTATTATATCACGTGATAAGTATAGCATGGCAAATACCGGTGTATATATATCAGGATCAGGTAACTAATATGCCGGTGAGAGTCATAACATCAAATATCAGGTATCAACCGGTCACATAATATGGTACAGGAGAATGGCATAATATTTCAAACTCTTTCACAATCATTTTTATAATAATAATAAATTTATCTTTTAATTAGCTATGCGAAGTTGAGTAAAGCAGGAGCAGATATAGACATACTTGGTATAATGCCGGTTCGACAAAGTATAATAATGGCCAGAAGCTATTTATAAAGCATGATAATCATTTATATAATATATACTAACTTGCATAAAGAGATATCATACATTAAAAGCAAGATAATATTATTAGACATGGAACGATAGTAATAAAGTAAGAAATGTACTCGCAAAATGATAAAATAGATGCATGTTCAAAAGAAACTGTACTCGCCTAATACCAGAACGAAAATACCAAGAAAAAGTCCGAGAAATCAGCTTACATGAGCGAGAAAGCCACTAGCCCATACTATATATTAAAATAAATATTATAAATATATTGGAGAGGGAATGAGAGAGAAGAGAGAGAGAGAGGATAGAGAGTAGGGGAGAGAGAGAGAGTATACGGTATTTTTAAAAGAAGAAATGGGAATTAAAATGGAGGGGTATAATTGTAATTATAGAAAAGTAATTTGAGGGAGAGGTGGAGGGTATTTTAGGGAATGAGGTAATGTGGGTTTATTTATGGAAAAGAAAGAGAAAAGAAAAGAAAGAAATAAAGAAGGAAAGGAGAAAGAAATAAAGAAGGAAGGAAATGGAGGGAAGGGGAGGTGGCCGGCAACCGCCAGTGGCCTGGCAGCGGCACCGTCGGGGGAGGGGGCACGCGTGGCTTCCTTAGTGGAGGGGAGGATTGGGGGTTGGTGTGGTTTGGTTGATTGAGAAGTTTTTGGTGGAGTGGTGGTGATAGTTGGTGGTGGTGGTTATGTTGGTTATGGTATTTGTTGAAGGTGGTGAGAGTTAGAGGAGGAGGATGAGGTGATGATGGGGTGGTGAAAGTGGTAGATTTGATGAAAATGGTGGTGAATTTTGGAGGAGGAAGGGAGGTGGTGGTGATGGGTTTGGATGAAATTGGAAGTGGTGGGTGGTTGGTGGAGGTTGAAGGAGGTGGAGGAGTGGAGAGGGGGTGTAGGGGAGTGGATGGCAGGCGGCTGCGGCGGTAATGGTGGAGGTGGCGGTGGAGTTAAAGAGAATGGGTTTGGTCTTTGTTTAGTTGAAGGAGCTGAAATGAAATTGGAATGAAAAGGAAAAGGAAGATGAAGGGTTTAATATAGAAGGGGGGAGAAGTGGTAATGGAATGAGATGGGGGGAGATGGGCTGCAGCAGCAGCCCATCAGGCCTTGGCTGCTACTGCAGGCGACGGTGCGGCTGTGGCAGGGGATCAGCTACATGGGGAAGTCAAAGGGGAAGAAAGAAAAGAAAGAAAAAGAAAGAAAATAAAGGAAAAGGAAAAAAATAAGGAAAAAATAAAATCTTGCAATGTTATCTCCATCTTGCCGGATGATGGCAATCTCACATCAACTTCTCTTAGCGATTCTGAAGGGGGAAAAGCACGCTTGCACAGCGCAGGCTGATGTACCTCATCCAACAGGTACTCGATCCGAAAAATCATACTTAAAATAGTATGAGAAAATTACTGACGAGACATAACAGCAGACGCCGTAAGTACAAATACCCACACTGGCTCCGCTCCCAACAACGGGAAAAGAGAAGAAGAAAGAAGTCCGGTTTGACCATGTCCTGAAGAAGCCTTCAGGCCCAGGGCTTAACATGACTTTTTGCTTTTACATATTGGCCCAGCTGGCTAATATCCCAGCCGTATCACCATACACGAGTTCCTTCATCTCTCGAAAGAGACAAGAGAAGCACTTAGGGATGCGCTGGCTAACTCGAAATCATTCCTGATATATATGCCAGAAATACCTAAAGGTGACACTCAGCCCTCTTGCCCTGAATGCCATCATGTGCAACCAAAGGTACCTACCATTACTTTCACAGCTGAGGATATACTTCTCAAGGATAATAAGCACGATCGACCTTTATACTACACCAGATACATCGGTTCGACATGAATTGAAAGGGTACAGGTTGATCCCGGGTCCGCACTTAGCATCATACCCAAAAGGCTCCTATACTTCCTTGGCATACCACTATATCGGTTGTCTGCAACTACTACAAACAATATATGATTTTAATGCAGGGAGTAGTCATCCACCCGGACTTGATCCACAAGTAGCCATGTATCGTCTGAACATCAGGCCTGACGCCAAGCCAGTCAAGCAACAACAACGCCGATTTCGCTCGAACATTATGGACGCTATTGAAGCCGAAGTCCATAAACTCATTGCATACGACTTCATACGGGAGGAACAATATCCAGATTGGGTTACTAATATCATTCCCATTCTCAAGAAGAATGAAAAAATACGAATCTGTATTGGTTACCACGATCTCAATACAGCCTGTCTCAAAGACGAATTCCCATTGCCCATCACCGATGTCATGATTGACAATACCTGTGGATTAGAAAGAATGTCTTTCATGGACGGCTTCTCAGGGTATAATCAATTAAGATGTACCTAGAGGATGAGAAGCATACTTCATTCCTGACACCGTTGGGGTGTATTGCTATGCCGTGATGCCTTTCAGATTAAAGAACGCGGGAGCAACTTATCAGCGCGCGATGAGTGTAATTTTCCATGACCATCTCTGAAAGACGGTAGAATGTTATGTCGACGACATTGCTGTCAAAAGCCGCGATAAGAATGACCATCTTCGTTATTTGAGAACGATGTTCGACATAATGCGGGCTCATCGACTAAAGATGAATCCGACAAAATCCTTCTTGGGGTTTTCGAGTGGAACGTTTCTTGGATTCATTGTTACATCAAAGGAAATTCATCTTGACCCTGACAAAGTCAAAGCCATTTAGAACATGCATCCAACTAAGAATCTCAAAGAACTAAGGGCCTACAAGGTAGACTGGCTTATATCAGTAGATTCATTGTAAATCTCTCAGGCCGCTGTCAACCATTCACCCGACTCATGAAAAAGGGTCTCTTTTGTATAGGATTAAGCCTGTTAAGAAGCTTACAAGGATATCAAAAGATACCTCACTAAACCTCCGGTCTTGGTGGCTCCCACATCAAGAAACCTTTCCTGCTTTATATAAAAGCTATGGACCATTCTCTCGGTGCCCTGCTTGCTTAAAAAGATGATAATGGTCATGAACATGCTATTTACTATCTGAGCAGGACTCTAATAGGGGTGGAATCTCTCTATAACCCCCTATTGAGAAAGAATGCTTAGCTCTCGTCTTTGCTATTCAGAAAACACGACATTATTTAGTCGGCCAAACCATACATGTCATTTTCAGAGTGAATCCTTTGCGTCTTCTTATGACGAAATCAGGATCACTAAATTCTAGATTAGCTAAGTGGGCCCTCGTTTTGTCTCAGTACGACATGCTCTTTGTCCCTCAGAAGGCGGTTAAAGGTCAGGCATTTGCAGAGTTCTTGGCTGCTCATCCGGTTTCGGAAAGCTCAAAACTTCATGAAGACATTCCAGATGAAGTCTTCGAATCTAATATAACTCCAGGGGATGAAGTTTGACAAATGTTCTTCGATGGAGCATCACGAATAGGCCCTAAAGGCAAGATCATTGCTGGTATGGGGGTTGTGTTTATCTCACCGCAAAATCATGTCCTTCCTAGGGCATTTTCTCTGAATCATGCTCCAACAATGTGGCAGAGTATAACGCTCTACTCATTGGCCTTCAGCTCGTCCATGAAATGGGGGTACACTACCTTGAAGCTTAAGGTGATTCAAAATTGATTATCAATCAGGTTAAAGGCGAGTATGAGGTCCGTCACGAAGATTTGGTACCTTATAATCACGCAGTCATCGAAATGGCTAATCTATTTAATGGCTTTTATATCAGTCATGTGTCCCAATCTCAGAATACTAAGGCCGATGCTCTAGCTGGACTAGAACAACGTTAGCCTTACCAGTCGACACCAAGTATCACCTTACAGTGGCTACTCGATACCTTGTTTGTTCTAAACATATGTTCAGAACCAAAGAGGTCTATAACGTCTTGATAGATCTTGAACCGAAAGATTGGCGATTTCTCCTCATCGACTATGCTTTGCATGGTTTACTGCCGGATAACCCGAAAGAAGCGACATCTATCAGACGAAGGTCTCTCCATTTTTACTATAATCTAATAGTAAAGACACTCTATCGCCATTCATATGACGGTATCCTCCTCCATTGCCTTTCTAATTCAGAAGCACAAGAAGTACTTAAACAAGCGCACGATGACATATGCGGAGCTCATCAGTCAGGTCCAAAACTCAAAGACCGATTGCACAAGCTTGGATATTACTAGCCAACCATGATAGTCGATGCCATCCAATATGCACGAAGTGTAAAGCATGCCAATCCATACAGATTTCATACATCAGCCTTCAGAGTTGCTCCATTCAACTGTTGCTTCGTGGCCATATGAAGCATGGGGAATCGATGTAATATGGCCAATCAGTCCCTCTTCAACAAAAGGTCACCAGTTTATCTTAGCAATAACCGATTACTTTTCAAAGTGAGCAGAGGCTATACCACTGGTGGAAGTTAGAACTTCTAACGTGGTTAATTTTATCAAACACCATGTCATCCATCGATTTGGTGTCCCTAGGCGGATCATCCATGATAATGGTCCCCAATGTACAAGCCAAGTATTCTATCGGTTCTGTGATAGATACCGAATTCAGAATATCACATCAACTACTTATAACCTTGCCGCTAAAGGCTTGGCGGAAGCTTTCAACAAGATAATCATTAAGCTACTCAAAAAATTCATTTCATCGAATAAGCGAGACTGGAATGAGAAACTTAGTGAATGTCTTTGGGCCTACCGAACCACAGTTCGGACCCCGATAGGCAATACAACTTTTTCCCTGGTATACGGGTGCGAAGCAGTTATACCGTTAAAAATTCAGATGTCGTCATTACGAGTCACCTTAATGACCAGAATGACAAAAGAGGAAAATGATCGCTTGCGTCTCCAAGAGTTCAAAGCCCTAGATGAGAAGCGGTTACAAGCTCAACAACATATTGAGTTGTATCAAGCGCGGATCTCAAAGACCTTCAATAAGAAGGTTTGCAAAGGATTTTCCAGAAAGGAGATTTGATTTTAGCCGTCAGACGACTGATGATCATGACGCACAAAACCAAAGGCAAATTTCAGCCCAAATGGGAAGGACCATTTGTGATATAAACAGTCTATTCAAATGGAGCATATCACCTTATGACTTCAGACGGAGACTTACTCATGACGCCAATTAACGAGAAGTTTCTAAAGAGGTATTATCCTTGATAAGATCCTTCTCATGATCAAGTTAACATTACACCTCTGATCAAGACCTTCATCGAGCCAATTGAACACCAGTTGTATCAAAGAAGAATCAAGGTTACGAAATCACTCAGCTAGTATCGAGCCGTTCGAACGCCTTTGACATTGAAGAAGAGAACAAGTTTGACCCAACGACAAAAGGTCCGACCAAACAAATAAGTCCGTCTGATGACTTGACAAGCTGAACTCATTGAAGAAGGTTCGCGACACATTCTTCAGCAGAATCTTTCTAATATGGAAACAAGGTAAAGATTGGCAGAGAATCCACGAGGAACGATAATCTTCAAATCGAGGTCTCGCGGAATTCGTGTCTACTCCTTTAAACCCCGATTCACCTACAGAGTGAAAACCTAGGGGAAGCATCGCGTTACTCAAAGTAGCAAAATAATCCAAGGCCTACAACGACAAAGGATAGTGGGAAATGTTAGCCTTTAAGCCCAACATAAGTCCTTGATAACTTATCATGCTGAGGGGAATAACATGGCTAGCCCAACTCAAATGGTAGTTGGTAAAGGTATATCAAATCTGTTGACAGTTGAGGATTTGCTAAAAATCCTAAGGGACCTGTTCCCATTTGATTTCCTCTCCAAAATCACTTACCAATTCCTTGGAATGGTAAGACCACATAGAAAGGTATTCTTATCCCTTACGAAATGACAAGTCTAACCTATCATGTTAACATTAAAACTCAGATAGTAAGACTCTAGCCTACTCCTCGGTGGATAAAACCAATATCCCTACAAATTTGGTCAACATCCCCAGTGAATTAACTCTGCTTGTTATTCTCTTCAAAAGAATGACAGGTCTACTCAAACTACTGTTATGTTCAAACATCTCTGACAGTAAATGATCCTTGTCAAGTTAACATCACACCTCTGACAAGTTGCTTTACAAATCCTCACAGAGTTCTCTGACATATAGTCTTTCATGAGATTTATATTTCTCAGCTCCCCAGTAAATCTCTAGTAGACTCTCTTCAAAGTCTATTATTTTCCACTTAGTCCCCGATGGACTTTCTTTGTTGTCACGTTAACAATATACCTTTGACAATTTCTTTCAAAAATTTCCAAAGGAGATATCAATTTCCCACAGAATTTATAATCAAATCCTATTTCCCCCCATGGGGTTATTCCTTTTACTGTTATGTCTAGCTTGTCACCTTTAAATGGTAGAAATCCTGAGCTTGGTGGCTTCTCAGTCGGTTATGTCCAGTTTATCACCTCTGAACCTACAGATAATCAAGTCTCATCTTTCAGTCTAGTAGGGACTATTCCTTAGCCATTATGTCCAGTTTGTCACCTCTGAACAGCAAGGCTTTGGGTCTAGCAATTTTTAATCGGTTATGTCTAGTTTATCACCTCTAAACCGACGGATACCTAGATCTCCCTTCTTATGGTACTTCAATTGTCATGTCCAGTTTGCCACCTCTAAACAGATAAGTCCATAACTTTGTTCTCCTTCCCTCTATCAAGGTCAGGAGTTCTTACTCTCATGTTAATATGACTACCTCTGAACAGCGAATTGTGAGGCTAATGTCTCTTAATTGGTCATGTCCATATTACCTCTGAACCAACGGGTGCCCAGATCCAATTCACCCTTGTAGTCCCTAGTGGGCTAGTTGCTAAGTTAATGCGACTACCTCTGGCAGCGGATTCAGAGTTTAGTTTGTCTTAGTCTATCATGTCCAGTATATCACCTCTGAATAGACGGGTCCCTAAAATCAAATTTACCATCATTTTGTCATCATATCCAGATTATCACCTCTGAATGATAAAATTTCGAGCTTGGTGGCTTCTCAATCGGTTATGTTCAGTTTATCACCTCTGAACTGACAGATAGCCAAGTCTCCCTTTTGCTTTCTGTTATGTTCAAACACCTCTGAACAATAACACTCCGAGTTTGATAATTTCTAATCGATTATGTCCAGTTTGTCACCTCTGAACCGATGAATATCCAATCTCATCTTTCTTTGTCATCATGTCCAGATTATCACCTCTGAATGACAAAATTTCGAGTTTGGTGGCTTCTCAATTGGTTATGTCCAGTTTATCACCTCTGAACTAACAGATAGCCAAGCCTCCCTTTTGTTTACTGTTATGTTCAAACACCTCTGAACAGTAAACACTCCGAGTTGGTAATTTCTAATCGGTTATGTCTAGTTTATCACCTCTAAACGGATGAATATCCAATCTCATCTTTCTTTGTCGTTATGTCCAGTTCGTCACCTCTTAAAGACAAGGCTTCGTATCTGGTGATTACTAATCATCATGTCCAGGTCATCTGATAATCTTTAATCTGTTACGTAATATTTAGCTTTGAACAGTAAAGATCGTCAAGCTCATTTCTTCCATCCTCATCTCAATATGATTTCAGTCAAGCCATTTCTCAAATTTATAACTAATCCAATCAGTTTATCACCTCTAATTAGTTTAGTTATACCATTGTAGTACAACTTGAAAGTAAGAATTGTAAATTCAGAAGATAAAATAAGTTGAAAATATAACAGAAAGAGTCAAATAAAATTACTTTTTATTGATTCCAAAAGAGAGATACATGGATTACAAGCTGCAAGGGTGCTTCGTAGGACTTGATCCATTCTTCATGGATGGCCAGCCTATTCTTCCTCTCCTCAGTAGCTCTGATGAATGCCTGCGATCTCAACTCGGCCTCATTAAAGCTCGCTGTTTGGGACAGGCGTGCCTCAATTTCAGCCAAAGAAGCCCTCTGTGCTAGCTCTTGTTGTAGGACTTCATCATTTTGAGCCTTAAGCTACTCTAGCCGAGCGATCTCTTCAAGACGCACTGGTTCAGCCTTGGATAAAAGAAGATTAACCTTCTTGATCATTTCCTTGGCCTTTTCAATCTTATCCTCAATGTCGAGAAGAGCACTATTGGAAGCATCTATGGCATCCCCAATTTCTACTCTCCTTGCCTCCAAGGATTTCAAATCTGAAGAAATTTCCTTAGCTGCTTCCTCAGCGACAAGATGAGCTTCACGCATTTGAGCAGCGAGGTGTTCAAGTTATTCATTGACTGAGGAGTCTAAGTCTGAATGGCTGAGGCGGCGCTATTCGTCTACATTCCTTTTAAGCCTCTCCACCAGAAGCTCTAATGTAGCAGCTTGGTTATCTCCTCTAAAGTCTCGAATGCTATCAATACTTCGAGAGAGGACCACCTTCAAAACAGAGAACGAGGTAATCGAGCCCTTCAAGACCAAAGCAACAGATCGCTTCAAGCCCTTATAAAAGCTGTCGACTAGCTCAGCCACAAATTCATTCTCGGCTTCAACTACTCTTGGTGAACGAGTGGCCCCTGAAGGCAAAGCTTCCACCGATTTCACTGATATAACTGTAGAAGGGATGGTAGAAGCACTGGCTAGAGCAATGTGAGGAATAGCCGGTGATCTCAGAGAAGTCCTCATTGAAACTAATACACTAGCCACAATGAAAGTAGGGCTAGTGACTATTTCAGGAAGGACTGGCTCGACAACCAGTGTTGGAGAAGTAGGACTGATAATCACCTTCAGCTCCGTAGTTGGCAGGATAGGCAGCGTTAGCGAAACTACTGGCATCTCACTTACCGATATAGTTGGAAGTGAGATTAGTTCCGTAACCACTGTCCCCTCAGCCTCTTTTTTACTAACCAGTTCGGGCTGATAAGAGGGAAAGTTGTGATACAAAGCATCCAACTCGGCAGTGTCCACTGCGGTCGAAGTACTTACTTCACCCCTGATTCCCTCAGGAAGATTGGCTGACTCTCTTGGAGTCAATGCACCCAAAGGTGGAACATCTGTAGCAGGACTTTGTTTGAGCAAGGCATAATGAATATTAGGAGAGAATTACTTTCAAAAGATCAAAGTATTACCGAAAGATGATATCGCCTCAATTATCTTGGCTGCAGTTTCTCTCCAAACTTCCTCGACGCCGGCATCAGTCCCCTCAGGCCCCATAAGAAAGTTTTTGGCAGAGTCAAGATGGACGGCCGGCCCACCTTTACTCGCCGAACCTTCTGTGGTGCATCCTATAAAGCTAGAGGATAAGGAACTTCCTTTGAGGTCCCGACACCTGAAGGACCGATGTCAGCCGCGTCACCTCCAGAGTCTTCTGAGATGACGAAGTAGCTAGCCTCATCACCCTCTTTATAAGTGAACAGAGGATCATAATTATCCCCTGTTCTCCTACATCCTCGACTCTTGGTTCTTTCTCCATCTCGATTCCTGAATCATAGGATAAACGAATGAGTTGCATGAAATATATATAAATATATATCGCAAGAATGGAACTGATCTTTCTCAGGTCAGGAATAGCTTTATCAACAGTCTGCCTCAGAGCCGATAGCTTAATGACTAACGGAGCGGGAGGAGGAGGCACCACGGCTGATTCACCCTCTGCATTAACGGCGGGGGTGTAGCGATGAGGCTTCTTTACTACCCTCTTCCTGCGAGATCCGCCTTGCCGCTTTCGTTTGAAGTGAACGTCGAGATCTTCTTCCTCCACCTCCTCTACTTTCACGTCCTCCATAGGGATATGCCTACCCTACCGGGAGCCTCTGGTGGAACCCCCAGCACCCGCGTCTCCCTCAAAGCGGGGACATTTTGCGTCAGAAGCCTCACTATCAACGGTGGTGACGAACTCTTCGAGGCCTGGCACACGGACCCGCCTGCCCTCGCCCCTCTCGGTGACTTTCCGCTTAAGCCGCTAAGAGATCAATTTCACGCAAAATGAGTTAATAGAAAACCCCGTTGATGTGGAGTTCGAAGCTTGGTACCACTGATAGAACCCCAGAGTTAACTGAAGATTCAGATTCTCAGCGGCATGCACAGCAGCGCTTCAGTACAGCCAGCAATAAAGAACCGTCAGGCACGAGCACCATCAATGAGGCTCCCCAATGAAGGCCAGGCTGGTGTTCGGGTTACCTACATATAATTAGTCATACCCGAACTGACGAGCAAACCGACTTGGGACATAGGGTTCTAAGTAGCAGGTATCCCCGCTCCTATATGAAAAGACACCTAGAGGGGGGTGAATAGGTGTAAATGCTAATCTAAGACTAAATGAAAAACTTAATGCTCTAAATGCGGAAGCTAATGCAAATGTTGCACAAACTAATACAATACAACAAGTGTAGCCGAATTCCCCTTGCGAGGCTCTGGACTAACTCCTCTTGATTCCCCTTGAAATGGGTTGAGGCGCTATGTGAAGCTCTTGTTGGATGAGTATAAGTTAGGCACACACACACAAGCAATCCAAGCAATGTGCACACACAATCAAGCCAAGCAATCAAGGATATAGCAATATGAATCATGCAATGGCAACACAAGCAATGTATATAATATGCTATGGCAATAAGAATGATGCTATGCACAAATATAAAGTGAGAGAGAGTTAAAGAGACAAGTGGAGCAAACGCAAACACAACTATATGTTTCGAGGTTCGAGCACCTTGCTCTACATCCCCGCCTACACCACCGTGTAGGATTTCCCAATCCACTATAGGAGTACCAAACTCCTCTCTCAACCTTACAATGCCACCGAGGCAATACAACCACAATCCACCTCTACCGAAGAGGGATACGGCCCGTAGCCAACAACAAACACCACTACCTCTACCGAAGAGGTTTACAACACAATCGCCTCTACCAAAGAGGGATCCAAACCAATACCACTCCGATCACCTCTACCGAAGAGGGATTCACAAAAGCAAGGAGGGTTTACAATTTAGAGGCCACAACAACAACCTCAAAACTCTCTCTTTTCTCTTTTTCCACAAAAACAAGATCCTAATAGTTTAGGATAGAAGATATGGCTCAAGTGTGGAAAATTAGGTGTTTTGGAAAACAAGAACACAAAGAAAATACTTGGGAAAAAAAAATTCTTGTAAAAGATATAGAATGGAAACCAATAAAATATCCCAAATCCTATTTTCTTTGATTTTTCCAAAAACCTAAAACAAGATGAATGAATCCTTTTTGCACAAAAAACTCTTTTGAAAACACTGTTAAAACACTAGTAGTAAAGGTCAGGAAATTTTGGCATAAAAATCTTGAGGAGAAACTCCAAACAATGGGGTTTATATAGGCCAAATTCAAAACTAGCCGTTAGGCTGACGTGTCAACCTGACAGGCCTGGCGGTCGACCGCCCGGTCGACCGTCCAACGGTCAAAAAAATAGCCGTTGACAGCTGCCGGTCGACCTGGCGGTCGACCCAGACAAACAGAGACCAATCTGGTCACAGTCGGTCGACCGCACGGTCGACCGTCTACAAAAACAGCCGACGTGCACGGTTTTGTGCACGTCCGGTCGACTGGCCGGTCGACTGGTTGCTTGGCCCAGTCGACTGTCCCAGTCGACCGGCCCAACCTAGCAGACAGCAAAATAGGTCAGAGTGGAACACATTTTTGAGGTCTAAAACGTTCGAATTTGGGAATACGTATATAGGATGAAGTTGTAGATATTGAAGTCTTCTTCCTAATGCAACTTAAAACAAATCAATATCTTTTCAGAATTGAAATTTATCAATAAAATACTAAAAGGTGTCAAAACAGAAACTGTAAACTGTTTTCAGAACAAGAACAGATTTCAACCAAATATTTGACAACTTTAAAATTAGAATCAGAAAATGGTTATTAAATAAGAAATTTAGATCTGAAAGTTATCTTTGAAATGCAAGTTAAATCATGTTATTTGAATATAAAAATAAAAAGTTATGATAATAACTATAGAAGGGTGTCAAGCCTTGAAATCCAAAAACGATTCAATCAAAAACCAAACATATTGAATTTATGTGTATGTATTGTGAACTTGAGCATATCAACTATACTAAGCTTTACAAATGGATCTAAAACACACTAAACTAAACTATGGATACCTTTGAGTCATCAAGAAGACTTGCTCCCAAACGCGATCCACCGAGTGCAAAGGTATGATCTTTAAGCTTTGGCACCGGAATCACCATGATAAGCTTCCAAACACTTCATGTTGAAGCTAATCATCAACTAATATCTTGCTAATGATCTGAAACTTAGAATCACAAGATTATTAGTAAACATAACTACATGAGTGAGTCATCATCAAAACTAGAGTGGAAGGCCTTTGGGCCAACAATCTCCCCCTTTTTGATGATGACAAAACTCATGGAGTTATATATGCATGGATTAAAGTTAAGCTTCAAAGAAGCTCCCCCTTAACTCATGCATAAATAAATAAATAATAAGTATGCAATGAATGACAATGCATATAAACATGGTGCTCTAGATACCAATGAAATATTCAAAATAAAACATGCTTCTAGATACCAATTAAAACATCATATATGCAAAAATGTAAGCATGCATATATAAACTCTATAACTCAAAATCTTTCTCCCCCTTTTTGTCAATCATCAACAAAGGGTAAAAACATAAAAACAAATTTTTTTTGTCCCCTTTTTGTCAAAAACAAAAAGATCAAGAAGGGGTAATCAAAACAAATGTGATACCAATTTAAGATATGACAATAAAGTGCATATTGATACCAATTTGAAACGATATTTTAACATAAAGTAAGGGAGTGGGAATCAAATACCAATTGAAGGACAAAATCAAGTTTTCTCCCCCTTTATGAAATACCAACTAAACATATGCATAAGCTTGTTAAAATACCAATTGAAAACAAATCAAACATTAGAAATTTTTCAAGCTTAGCATAAAGATATATATGTATGAAAGTTAGATACCAATTGACATTGATATTCTTGAAAGAGTAAGCATACATATACAAAACATATATGAGTATACAAAAAGATCAAAATTAATATCAATTGAAAGTGTTCAATGATACCAATTGAAAGAATAGGGTCAAGTGTATATCTCATATTATAACGAAGAATACGAACTAGTTAAAATGAAAAGTTTTGTTAAATAGTACGAAATCCTTCAAGTAAGGAATAAATACAAATCATTTTTCATAAAAATGAAATCCACATGATAATCAACACTCTAATCCAATTAAGCATAAAAATGTCTCATGAAAATAAAACATGAGCAAATAATAAATGTGAGTGTACAAGTCAAGTATGGAGATCACAATCATGAAAATTTGTTCAATTAAGTTCAATTATTCCTTTAAACAAGAAAACTAAAAATTAATATTATTTAATCTTCAAGGCATATGTATGTCTAATACAAACCAAAGTATACATACATATCCAAGATACAAACGATTCCACAAGGATATATGCATGAAGGCACGTGGCTCAAAAAGGATATTCATGTATATCTAATAGTTTGGACAAGGTAAACATATACATGAAGTTTAAATACCAATTCAAAGAAAACATGAAAAGCATGAAAAGTATGAAAATTTAGCTTTTCATTAAAACAATTTGATACCAATTCTTTTCAAGGTATATGTATGATTTGTCAACACAAGAAGTATACATACATATCCCTTAAACACACTTTGAGTCCATAATAGATATTTGCATGAAAGGCAAATGACTCAAGGGGTATACATGTATATCTTCAAGTTTGGCAAAATACACATATACATGAAATGAAAACTCATAATCATAAAAACAAATACCAAAAATGGAATACAAGTTTAAAATGTATGAATCATCAAAGCTAGACTATACTAGCACATCTAATGGGAACAAATAAGCATTCAATCCCAAACATATATAGATTTATTTGTAGCCCATCATATGTACAAATATAAATCCTAGTCTTAATGAAAACTAACATCTAAACATATATTCAAAACATGAAGTATCAAAACAAATACGAATATTATTTTGCTATATAAAACAAGTAAAGATTCATCAAAAATTCTTTTATCAAACTTCTAGGTATATGTATGATTCATCCAAATTTAACAATATACATACATATCCCAACCGTAAACGAGTCTATTAAAAGTATTTGCATGAAGGCAAAAGACTCATGGGTATACATGTATATTTATTAGGTTTGAATTCAAAATACATATACATGAAGTAAAAACATGAAAATAGGCATAGCAAGTATAAATGAAGGAATCATCAAAACTAGCTTATACATGTGCATATAGTGGGTACAAATGAGCATGAAGTGCAAACATATTAAAGTCAATTTGTTCTCACTATGTGTACATGCATACATGCAAGTTTTGATAAAATCTACATCTAAACTAGTTTATACCACATAAAGCATAAAACAAAAAAATCATCATGAGAAAACTAAAACATGATTACTATGTAAATTCACATGTATTAGATTCATGATGTACATTATAGCTAAACAAAAGGTGAGAACACTAAATATGGGTTCATATAAGCAAGTGTGTCTCAAATACTATACATGTATGTCAAGGATCTAATAAACATGGCATGTACATACTAATCCATAGACAATGAAAACATGCTATAAAACAAATGATTATGAAAGCATGTAAACAATAAATGGGAGTTAGGAATTTGTTACCAAAACCTAGAAGGCAACTCTCCTTGTCTCCAAAAACATGGTGGTCATCTCCACCAAAACTTCCCTTGAAAGTGATGCATCCAATTGATTTCCTTTAAGTCCGGAACGTATCCACTCCAAGGTGCTATCACTCTCACGTCATGTGAGAGCCCACACCTACATTAAACAAAGGAGGGGTGATCTTTGGTGCCCACATCTTGTTGGGTCCATGGGGGTTAGTCCCTTCCCTAACCCAAACAAATTTCTTTGCTAAATTTGAAACATTTAATCTATCATAACAAAATTTAGCAAGATGGCCTTTTCGGCCACAATGTGTACATGTGTACACATGAGCATACATATGTTGATGGTATCCGTGTGGAGCATGTGTATGCCGTGGAGGGTGTGCATGCATAAAGTTGGAACTTGTTTCTTTCGAACCAAGGTTTCCAAGCGTGTATGGTTCATGGCACATTGGCTCATAGTGGAGCCCAAACAATCCATTTTCTTCTTCAACATATTTATATCATTTTTAATCATAGAAGAAGTGGAGCATGCAAGGGGTGATCTAGATGAAACTACCCTAGCATGGCAAACATGTTCATCAATCTTATTTTGCAAAACAATATTTTTCTTTAAACAAATATCTAAATCATTTGAAATGGAAATAATTTTATTTTTCAAATCAACATTCTCTTTTAAAACAAAATCAATTTTTGAAGATAAGTTTTCATTTTTCTTCAAAATAGCATGGCAATCATTTTTATTTTTTAAAAAGTTATTTTCTTTAAGTGCAAGATCAAGTTGAGATTTTAATGAATCCCTCTCATTAGCAATCTCCTCTTTCTCTTGCAAAACACAATCAAGTCTGGAATGCAAACATTTATTTTTTTTTTCAATTTCTAGACTTTTCTTTTTCAAAACTTTATATTTTTCTATTAATTTTTCACTTACAATAGATAGTTCTTCATTTAAAGCATGGGGATCAAAATTATCACATGAAGAACTAGAGCAATCATCACTATCTAAGTGGGGTTCCGAATGTACCTCAAGGGAGTCATTCCCTTGGACCATGAAGCATTGTGAATCAGATTCTCCACTAGATTCCTCTTCTTGAATTTGCACTTGAAGCTCCGAGGTGGTGGTTGTTGTTGTCAATTTGTTCCACACTGCAAAGGCGGAATCAATGTTAGAAACACACATAAGATAATCTTTAGGTAATGTGCTTCTAATGGCCTCTAGGGCTTGTGCATTGGCCCCTATATGATTGCGATCACTAAGGAAGGATTCCTTGGTAATAGCGAGATAAACTTTATGACCTAGGGTTTGCAAATAAACGGTCATCCTAATCTTCCAAACATGAATGTTGGAAGGGTCATACATAGGTGGGGTCATGAAGGCCATGGTAAACTAAATGTGTGCAAACAAGCAAACGCAAACAATAGATTAGCAAGCAAATGGATCTCACTCCTAGGATGTTAAGCCTAAGTATCAGGAGCACTAGCTCTGATACCAATTGAAAAGACACCTAGAGGGGGGGGTGAATAGGTGTAAATGCTAATCTAAGACTAAATGAAAAACTTAATGCTCTAAATGCGGAAGCTAATGCAAATGTTGCACAAACTAATACAATACAACAAGTGTAGCCGAATTCCCCTTGCGAGGCTCTGGACTAACTCCTCTTGATTCCCCTTGAAATGGGTTGAGGCGCTATGTGAAGCTCTTGTTGGATGAGTATAAGTTAGGCACACACACACAAGCAATTCAAGCAATGTGCACACACAATCAAACCAAGCAATCAAGGATATAGCAATATGAATCATGCAATGGCAACACGAGCAATGTATATAATATGCTATGGCAATAAGAATGATGCTATGCACAAATATAAAGTGAGAGAGAGTTAAAGAGACAAGTGGAGCAAACGCAAACACAACTATATGTTTCGAGGTTCGAGCACCTTGCTCTACATCCCCGCCTACACCACCGTGTAGGATTTCCCAATCCACTATAGGAGTACCAAACTCCTCTCTCAACCTTACAATGCCACCGAGGCAATACAACCACAATCCACCTCTACCGAAGAGGGATACGGCCCGTAGCCAACAACAAACACCACTACCTCTACCGAAGAGGTTTACAACACAATCGCCTCTACCAAAGAGGGATCCAAACCAATACCACTCCGATCACCTCTACCGAAGAGGGATTCACAAAAGCAAGGAGGCTTTACAATTTAGAGGCCACAGCAACAACCTCAAAACTCTCTCTTTTCTCTTTTTCCACAAAAACAAGATCCTAATAGTTTAGGATAGAAGATATGGCTCAAGTGTGGAAATTAGGTGTTTTGGAAAACAAGAACACAAAGAAAATACTTGGGAAAAAAAATTCTTGTAAAAGATATAGAATGGAAACCAATACAAATATCCCAAATCCTATTTTCTTTGATTTTTCCAAAAACCTAAAACAAGATGAATGAATCCTTTTTGCACAAAAAACTCTTTTGAAAATACTGTTAAAACACTAGTAAAGGTCAGGAAATTTTGGCATAAAAATCTTGAGGAGAAACTCCAAACAATGGGGTTTATATAGGCCAAATTCAAAACTAGCCGTTAGGCTGACGTGTCAGCCTGACAGGCCTGGCGGTCGACCGCCCGGTCGACCGTCCAACGGTCAAAAAAATAGCCGTTGACAGCTGCCGGTCGACCTGGCGGTCGACCCAGACAAACAGAGACCAATCTGGTCACAGTCGGTCGACCGCACGGTCGACCGTCTACAAAAACAGCTGACGTGCACGGTTTTGTGCACGTCCGGTCGACTGGCCGGTCGACTGGTTGCTTGGCCCAGTCGACTGTCCCAGTCGACCGGCCCAACCTGGCAGACAGCAAAATAGGTCAGATTGGAACACATTTTTGAGGTCTAAAAAGTTAGAATTTGGGAATACGTATATAGGAGGAAGTTGTAGATATTCAAGTCTTCTTTCTAATGCAACTTAAATCAAATCAATATCATTTCAGAATTGAAAGTTATCAATAAAATACTAAAAGGTGTCAAAACAGAAACTGTAAACTGTTTTCAGAACAAGAACAGATTTCAACCAAATATTTAACAACTTTAAAATTAGAATCAGAAAATTGTTATTAAATAAGAAATTTAGATCTAAAAGTTATCTTTGAAATGCAAGTTAAATCATATTATTTGAATATAAAAATAAAAAGTTATGATAATAACTATAGAAGGGTGTCAAGCCTTGAAATCCAAAAACGATTCAATCAAAAACCAAACATATTGAATTTATGTGTGTATTGTGAACTTGAGCATATCAACTATACTAAGCTTTACAAATGGATCTAAAACACACTAAACTAAACTATGGATACCTAAGTCTTTGAGTCATCAAGAAGACTTGCTCCCAAACGCGATCCACCGAGTGCAAAGGTATGATCTTTAAGCTTTGGCACCGGAATCACCATGATAAGCTTCCAAACACTTCATGTTGAAGCTAATCATCAACTAATATCTTGCTAATGATCTGAAACTTAGAATCACAAGATTATTAGTAAACATAACTACATGAGTGAGTCATCATCAAAACTAGAGTGGAAGGCCTTTGGGCCAACACTATACACTAGATGGGATGGTCGGATGCTAACCAGTCATTCGAAGACCCCCCGGCTCAGCGACGTCTGCCCATCTCCTACATCCATGAATTCTTCCCCATAACCTGCATCGCGAATGTAGGAAAAGCACCGAAAAGACTATAGACTTCATGCTGACACAGTAGTTTACGAACCGCAGTCACATAAGTCCGTGACCACGAACATCCTTCAAACCGACGAAGAAGCGCCATTCGGACAACTTCTGGAGGCTCTATCGGCTTGGATAATGGAGGGGCGGTAAAGGGCGAACCATCCCATCAAATAGGTGTATGGCAAATCGATCCTGGGATTTGGTCCATCATTAGACGGGATAGTGAAAGTACACCTAGAGGGGGGGTGAATAGGTGTAAGTGCTAATCTAGAAACTAAATGCGGAAGCTTAAAAAAATTTTGCAACACACTTAATACAACCAACAAGTGTAGCCGAATTCCCCGTGAAGGGCTCTGGACTAACTCCTCTTGATTCCCCTAGATATGGGTTGAGGTGCTATATGAAGCTCTTGTGGTTAAGTATAAGTGAGGCACACAAACAACCAAGCATATAAGATGAATAGACAATATGAAAATATGCAAGGCACAACACAAGCAATGTAAATGAATATGAATGAATGAATGATCCTTTGCATAAATTAAAGAGAGAGAGAGTTAAGAGACAATGGATCAAACGCAAAGGCAAAGATATGTTTCGAGGTTCGAGCCCCTAGCTTTACATCCCCGCCTTCACCCTCGTGAAGGATTTCTAATCCACTATCTCCCACCGAGGGAACCTCCACCAAGGAGGATTTGTTACAACACTAGGAGTACCTAACTCCTCTCTCAAAACACTGCCTCACAATCGAGGGGTAGGCCCGTAGCCAAACAACCAATCCACCTCACACTTGAGGGATACAAACCAACTCCAACTCCACCTCACCAAGAGGGAGTAAACCACAATCTCCACCTCTACCAAAGAGGGAGCAAACTAACAACCCAATACAACAACCTCAACCTCTACCAAAGAGGGAGCAACCAACAAATGAGGGTTTTAACAACAAGTGTTTCCAAAGACCACAAACTCTCTTTTTCCACAAAAGAAAGATCCTAATAGATTAGGATAGAAGATATAGCTCAAGTTTGGAAAACTAGGTGTTTGGAAAATAAAAACTCAAAGAAATAATGTTTGGGAAAACTCTTGAAGATAATGGAAATGAAGAACAAATACAAACCTCCCAAAATACTCTTTTCTTTGATTTTTCCAAAAACCAAAAATAAAACACGGATAGATCTTTTTGGCACAAAAACTCTTTTGAAAAACTTGTTTAAACACTAAACAAACTCTGAAATTTTTCTTGTCAAAAGTCTTATCAAAATCCCCAAGAGATGGGGTATAAATAGGCTCTCCAATAAACTAGCCGTTAGGCTGAGCTGTCAGCCTGACAGGCTTGCGGTCGACCGCCCGGTCGACCGCCAACGGTCGGATTTTCGACCGTTGGAGCAGCCCGGTCCACCGCCCGGTCTACCGCCCAGATACAGAGAGCAAGGCTCTCGGTCCGGTCGACCGTCTCGGTCGACCGCCCAGATACAGAGAGCACTGCTCTCTGGTCCGGTCGACCGGCCCATGTGTCTGCCAGACGTGCACAAGGCTGTGCACGTCGGTCGACCGGCCCTTGGTGCGGTCGACCGTGCGGTCGACCGACCTGGCCTGTCAGCCACAGTCTGGGTCAGAAACTGGCTAAAAATGATACTAAAAAATCTTTTATCTTTTCTAAAGATTCCATAAAAATTGTTTTATCATTTTACATTGGTAAACAAACTAGTGATAAAAGTTTCAAGATAATATTTAAACATTTGAACTCTTTTTGATGTCTTGGAAATTTTACCAAAAACTAAATTTTGTATTTTATCAAACTTTGATTTTTCAATATATGAATAGGAAAGTCAAAATAAGTTTGTCTAAGAGGTTTAAGCATGCATGTATAGAAAGAATACATCTACTATACATATAAACTATTTAAACTTATTTTGATCAAACTATTCATAAAAATCAAACCAAAACTTGTGTTTTATCAAACTAGGATTTTTCGATACATGAATAGGAAAGTCAAACTAAGTTTGTATAAGAAGTTTAAGCATGTATGTATATAGAACATATCTAATATACATTTAAACCAAGTAAACTTGTTTTGATCTACTATTCATGAAAACACATATCGGTTAAACCAAAAACCGAAAAACAAATATCAAACATAAAACGTGTATGTGTATTGTGCATTTGAGCATATCAACTACTCTTATCTTTATACATGGATCTAAAACTCAATCTAAACTATGAATACCTAAGTCTTCTTGATGACCTTCCATCTTCAAGTCGACTTGCTCCCAACCGTGATCCACCGAATGCAAATGACTGATCCTGAATCTCAGGCACCGGAATCATCAGGAAAAGCTTCTAAATTCTTGTTGAAGCTAATCACCAACTAATATCTTGCTAAATGATCTGAAACTTAAAAACACAAGAATATTAGTAAACATAACTACATGAGTTAATCATCATCAAAACTAGAGTGGAAGGCCTTTGGGCCAACAATCTCCCCCTTTTTGATGATGACAAAACTCATGGAGTTATATATGCATGGATTAAAGTTAATCTTCAAAGAAACTCCCCTTAACGCATGCATAAACAATAAACAATAAATATGCAATGAATGTTCATGCATAAAACACATAAGCATGCTCTTGATACCAATTAAAATAAAATATGCATATAAAAACATGCATATAAACACAAATACATGATAGGGGTAAACATTCTCCCCCTTTTTGTCAAATATAAATCATATAAAACTCAAATTATTCTCCCCCTTTTTGTCAATCATCAACAAAGGGGTAAAAACATAAAAACGAATTTTTCTCCCCCTTTTTGTCAAAACAAAAAGACCAATAAGGGGTAATTATATAAAACAAAAACTTCTCCCCTCTTTGTATGAAACAAAGAAACAAGAAAGGGGTAATATCCAAAACATTGATACCAATAAAAAATATGTAAATGAAGTGCATCTTGATACCAATTGAAGGTGAACATAGATCAATAAATGGTATATGCGATATACATTCATGAAGAGGAAGATGTGAAGCTTCCCTACATAGATACATTACATGAAGGAGGGATGACAAGCCCTAATTCACATAACATACAATATGCGATGCATAAGAGGATATGTGAAGCTCCCCCTACACACGTGTACCACATAAAGAAGAGTTGTCAAGCTCCTCAATATAAGATACACTCATCATGAATCTATATATAGAAGAGATGTTAAGCTCTCCTTACATATAAGCAATATAAATCAAAAAGTTTTGAATACTTTATTTAAACAAAATTTTGAGATATCTTTATAAAAACATTTTTAAGATATCATTTTGAAAACAATGATCAACTTTATTGATACCAATTTAAACATATTCAAATAAACGTCTTGATATCAAAAGAGAGTATTTTATCTTTTAAGCATATGATATCAATTTGAAATTTTCATTTTCTATCATAAAGTAAGGGAGTGAAAATACAAATACCAATTAAAATATGAGAATCGAATTTTCTTCCCCTTTATGAAATACAAGCATAACACATGCATAAGCTCGAATTAAGATATCAATTGAAAACTAAATCAATTGAAACAAGATAATCATTAAATTTTCAAGCTTAGCATAAACAAATATATATAAGTATGAAAATTAGATACCAATTGAAATTGATACCATTAGAGATGAAAGCATAATTATATAAAGCATATATGAGTATACAAAAATGTTAATATTGATACCAATTGAAAGAATTCAATGATACTAATTAGACAACAATAATGATCAAGTGTATACATCATATAATCTACCATATGAAGAATTCGAACTAGTTAAATGAAAAATGTTTGAAAAACTAGTACGGAATCCTTCAAGCAAGGAATAAAACAAAAATATTTTTCATGAAACACATGTAAATCACATGGCACTAAAACACTCTAAATTCATAAAGCACATATAGTACTCATGAAAACATACTCATGAGAAAATAAATAAAAGAAGTGAGTGCACTAGTGTTATGTGGAACATGACATCATGAAAATGGCAATTAAGCTCAATTATTCCTTAAACAAGAAAACATGAAAAATCATCAAAACTATTTAATCTTCAAGGTATATGTATGTCTTATACAAACTAAAGTATACATACATATTCAAACACAACGAGTCCACAAAGATATATGCATGAAGGCACGTGGCTCAAACGGAATGTATATGTATAATAATAGTTTGGACAAGATAGACATATACATGAAGTTTGAACATAAATATATGAAAACATGAATAACATGAAAAACTAAATCTTCATTAAAACCAAATTTCATTATATGTATGATTTATCAACACAAGAAGTATACATACATATCCCTAAACACAATTTGAGTCCATAATATAGATTTGCATGAAAGGCAAATGACTCAAGGGGTATACATGTATATCTTAAAGTTTGGCAAAATAAACATATACATGAAATGAAAACTCATAATCATAAAACAAATACAAAGATGGAATACAAGTTTAAAATGCATGAATCATCAAAACTAGACTATACTAGCACATCTAATGGGAACAAATACTCATTCAAGCCCAAACATATATAGATTTATTTGTGACCCACTATATGTACAAGTATAAATCCTAGTCTTAATGAAAACTAACATTTAAACAAATATTCAAAACATGAAGCATCCAGAAAAGCCGGTGCAGCCAGAGCTTCTCTGGCTAAATCTTCAGGGAAAGTATTTGCGGAGATAGAAAAGGTTCTCTGCGAACCTACTGCGGTTCTTTGGCGCAACAGGGAAGCACATCCGCAGTCTGATTCCTTTACTTGTGAGAACTTGGTGGTCCAGTTCGATCAAGAAAGATTTGAAGAAGTCTTCTCTGGGGGTGGCCCAATGCTTCGAGCACGGAAGCATAGGAAGGTTTCCACGACCAAGGTTTCAAATCAGAAACAAGAAGCAGAATTCTGCCAATACCCTTCAGCCTCACGTGTGGCTAATCAGGTTCCTTGCGAACCTAAGTATCCTCTGCCAAAGCGGATGTGGAGGCCTAAACAGAAGTCTCTAGCCGAAGCCTCAGGCGTAGCTACGCCTAAACTGCGCCTCTCTCGCGAAGAAAAAGGCAAGATGCCTGTCTGCTCCAATCATAAAATCAAGACGGCAATCATACCGTCGCCCAATTCAAGGACAGCAACTGTAATACCCCTCTCCCGGAATACGTGCCTAGTTACGTATTCAGTCCTTTGACCGTATTTTCTGATGTACCTTCCGTATTTGACCGATTTTAATTTCAAATATCATTTTCCAATATTTTAGATTTTATGTGATTTTCTGGAATTTTCTGGAATTAAAATGAATTTCTCCGAAACCGGTGTCGGCCAGTACCGCTGGCCGATTTTCGAATTTTTATCTTCCAAACTGTTAAGAATTTCTAGAAAGTCCTTTAGACATTATTGCTTAGAATCATATTTCCTACTTATACTCTTTTTCTGAGAATTTTATGAATTTATGAAAATTCTTTCAGAGTCGGTAAATAACTGATTCCGGGATTTTTAATTAAAAATCTATACAGTATTTCTTCAAACGAATTTCACCATTGGTCTTCAAATATTATTCTTGATTTTTGGTAAAATTTTCAGACCATTCCAAAATACTTGAATTTCGGGCATTTTTCCAAAATTTGCAAAATTCCTTTTCCACTTCATTTCCACCTCATTTCCCACTCACACTTCACCTAACCCCACTCACTCTCTCCCTCTCCCACAGCCGGCCAAGTGGCCAAAGAGAGGACACTCACCTCACCCCTCCTTTTGCAAGAAAACCCCTCACTTCTATCCAATTTCCAACCCCTTTACAAAAATCCCAAACTATAAATTCCTATTCATTTGCAAATCACTCTTTTTCTCTCTTTCACTTCAACAAGAGAAGAGAAGCTCCATAATCTCCTCCTTCCACAACTGAACCCTAGCTCCAAGATCACTTCAAGACCTTTCCCTCCAGCCCAAGGCAACTCCAAGAGCACTTCTTCACCTCAAGCTTCAACAACAAGTGTGGGGTGAAGCCATCATCCTCATCCTTGAATCAAGTCACAATTGAACCTATCCCAAGTGAGTATTTCACTCACCAAGACTTGTATTAGCCCTAGAATACTTATATCTACACTTCTTGTACACCTAGGTCACCAAAAACCACGAATTGAACCATCAAACACACTTCCAGAAATTCTGATCTGCTCACTGTTCTTCACAGTATTAGTCGACTCATTATAGGAACTAGTCGACTAGAACACTTAGCTGAAACTTAGTTTTCTGGAAAAACCCAGTATTAGTCGACTTGCCCCAAATATTAGTCGACTAACAAACTCTCTGGAAACCCATATTAGTCGACTCCTAAATTTACCTAGTCGACTAATCCTTCCTGGACCAGAAACCCAACTTTCTGTATCAGCAGACTTAGTCGACTTAAGTGTCCATTAGTCGACTAGAACTCCCTATTAGTCGACTAACCTTCCTACCCTAGTCGACTAACTTTCCCTGAAACAGAATTCTAACTCTCTGTATCCCAGTATTAGTCGACTAACCCTTACCCCTAGTCGACTAATCCTGACTGTGTGTCATAGTTAATTTCTGTTCTGAATTTGGTTTTTATACTTGTTACATATGTATTATATCTTGCTTGTTCATGCTTCAATACTGGCTCTACATGACCTATTACTGGATGGATGTATCTCTTGTTACCTCATGACTTATTATTGCATATACTCGTTCCATGACATGTTAAACAATAATATCACCACTTATCATGCCATCCCTTAAAACTAAGCATGATACACTTGACTTTTACATAAAAAGCACCAACTTACACATGGGTCGGGGGAAATATGCGGAATATCGATATGTGTTCGTGTTTACAGTGGTATTAGGTTGTGCACTATATTTTCCGGTCTTACCTGCGGTACTCCAGGGGACCGAGGGGAGTGCTTCCTCCCTTTCCTGTTTACTGTCATGACAAGGGCATACATAAGACCCTCCTGTTAGCCTAGCGGCAGGTTCCGTCTTCAAGCAACGGAACAATACTGGGCCGTGGTCCCGGGCATGCACGGGACCCACTGTAAACATAGTTCGTCGATACAACCGCTGTTTCCAATAACAACCTTGTTTCACTAGGATATGGATCTATGTGCTCTGGGACGCTGGGTCACATAGCTAGATATCACAGTAAGACAAGTAATAATAATAAGACGTTAATCGTAGATTTGTTGCATATGATCTTACCTTATTGAGTTTACATCGCTTGTTATTCGTTGCTATTTATTGTAACTTCATTACCTTTATTCATGATCCTTATGTCACTTGACTATCTTTTATTTGTTATTATATGTCTTGACCCTTTGGATTTGCATATTCAGATTCCGAGGCCTGGGTCGAAGTGGAGCCATCCACCGAAGATCAGGCTTTCTTTAGTGAGCAGGCAGATTAGCTCCGGTCCTCGTGCCAGACTCTTCCTTTTGGTTCACGGGATCTCCATCCATTTCGTGAGCGTTTTGTATTTTTGGTTGTATATCGTTCTTTTGGACTTGGGTTGTGATAAAGGACACTTGTAAAGTGATATTGCTTATCATAACTTGTATAACTTTGTATTTATCTTTTGTAAGTTGGCATATGAATATACCACGCTGTGTGTTGTACTCTGATACTTGTTGTACTTAATGCTTAGCGTATATACGTGGGGGCACCATCTGACCTACGTATATGCGTTGCAGTAACGTTCCCGTATCTTTGGGATCGGGGCGTTACAGGTTGGTATCAGAGCCTAGGCTCTCAAACCTAAAAGTACAACCAAGTGGCAAATTCTAGTGATTTGCTAATGCCAACTACAATGTACAAAGTTATATAGTCCTTCTTGACTTCGTCCTTGATTCACTCCTCGTATCCTAAACTCCTCCCCTTTGTTTCCAATTCCAGATCTTATCCCTTTCGGTATGGAGAGACGTTCGGGTCGCAACAATGTCGGGCAAGTACCGAATGGACCCGTAGGAGGAGAGGGTGCTGATGTCCTGAGGATCATTCAGACTATGCTGGGAAACCAGCAACAGCAGATGGAGAATCAGCAGCAGCAGACTGAGCTCCTCAGGCAGGAGTTGGCAGCTCCGAAGGAGCAAAGGCCTGGGAACGTGTCAGACTTTCGGCGGCTGCAACCGGCCGTATTCACGGGAGTCGAGAGACCATTGGAGGCTGAACAGTGGTTGACAGACACCACCGATCTGCTGAACGCCGCCAGGGTGCCTAAGGAGAACCAAGTGGAGGTTGCAAAGATCCAGCTGAAGGACATAGCCAGGACTTGGTGGCTTGCAGAGGAGGCTCGCTTGAAGAAGCCTATCTCTTGGGATACGTTCTCCAAGAGCTTTTATAGCAGGTTCTTTCCCGCCACTGCTCAGAAGGACATGGAGGAGCAGTTCATCAAGCTTCAACAGGGGGATAGATCCGTAGATGAGTATGCTGCAGAATTCCTCAGGCTGAGTCGCTTTGCCCCTTACATGGTGTCAGATGAAGAGAAGAGGGCAAGCAGGTTTCAGCAGGGTTTACAGATGGAGATCCAGATGTTTCTGATGCCCCAGCAGCTGAAGACCTATGCTGAGGTTCTCACCATCGCTCGAGAGGTGGAGCGTGGGTTTCAGAAGAAGCAAGAGAACCAGGCCATGAAGAGGCCGTTTGTACCGGTGGGTAGAGGAGGACCGTCCAGGGCAGCGAAGGTTCAGGCCAGGCAACCATTCAGAGCAGTTCCTTACCAGATGGCTCGACCAGGTCTTATCTGGAATTTCTGCCAGAAACCAGGACACTCTCAGCAGGATTGCCGGAGGGCAAACGGATGGTGTTTGGTGTGTGGAGCACGAGACCATGCCGTGGAGACCTGTCCGCACAGGAGAATGGGGTTTGCTAATCAAACCTTGCCGGCGCCTCAAAGGCAGAATGTACAGAGGGCACTACCAGGGCCAGTTGGGCAGAGGCACCAGGGACCAGTGATGAGGAGAGTTCTTCCCCTTCCTCCACCGCATGTTGCTCGCCCAGTGCAGAGAGGAGCCCGGACAGCAGCAGGGCGTGGCAGAGGTCAGGCCTACAACCTGACAGCAGAGGAGGCTGAGGCTTCAGAGGAGGTGATTACAGGTAACATCAGAGTTCATTCTATACCCGTTCTCGCTCTCTTCGATTCAGGTGCATCCCACTGTTATATCTCCGACCATTTTGTGGCTGTTCATTCTATACCTGTTAAGGCTTTAGACCACAAGTGGGAGATAAGTACCAGGAATGGGGTAGTTATATCTTCTAGAGTTTGTGCTGACTGTCCAGTGGAACTTTGTGGGAAGACCTTGGCCATAGATATGCTCGTACTAGACACCAAAGGGTACGACGTAATCTTAGGCATGACCTGGCTCAGTCAGTACTATGCAGTGATTGACTGTAGAGGAAGGAAGATCAATTTCAGAATCCCGCATCAGCCGGAGTTCCAGTTTAGTGGAGAGGTGAAGCCTGCTAAGAAGAAGATTCAGATGACCACTTCGGAGGTTCTGAAGGGAGTGCCAGTGTGGGATGAATTTCCAGAAGTCTTTGCTGAGATTTCAGGACTTCCACCGGAGAGGATAGTGGAGTTCTCCATTGATACAGTTCCAGGGACAGCTCCTATATCTAAGGCTCCATACAGGATGGCACCGACGGAGTTGGAGATCCTGAAGAAGCAACTGCAGGAGTATTCGGACAAGGGATTGATTCGGCCAAGCACTTCACCATGGGGAGCTCCAGTGCTCTTGGCGAATAAGAAGGATGGTGGTAAGAGGCTTTGTATTGATTATAGAGAGTTGAACAAGGTCACCATCAAGAACAAGTATCCCTTGCCCCGGATTGATGATTTGTTTGATCAGCTCCATGGAGCCCGTGTATTTTCTAAGTTAGATTTGCAGTCGGGTTACCATCAGCTGAGGGTGAAGAAGGAGGATGTTCCGAAGACGGCATTCAGGACCCGTTATGGCCACTATGAATTTCTAGTTATGCCTTTCGGAGTCACCAATGCCCCTGCGGTTTTCATGGATTTGATGAATCGAGTGTTCTCCCCTTACCTAGATCAGTTTGTAGTTGTATTCATAGATGACATCCTGATCTATTCAAGGAATGAGAAGGAGCATGCAGAGCACTTGAGGATTGTGTTGCAGACCCTTCAGCAAGAGCAGCTTCATGCCAAGAGGAGCAAGTGTGAATTCTGGTTGGACAGCATAGCTTTCCTTGGACACATAGTTTCAGCAGAAGGAATTTCAGTTGATCCTAGTAAAGTCCAGACAGTGAAGGATTGGCCTATTCCGGAGACGGTGACCGAGATAAGGAGCTTTCTTGGACTAGCCGGATATTACAGGCGCTTTGTCCAGGATTTCTCTAGACTTGCAGCTCCGTTGACCAGACTCACCAGAAAAGGGGAGAGATACGTATGGACAGGAGAATGTGATGCAGCATTTGAACAGTTGAAGCAGAGGCTTATTTCAGCTCCAATCTTGAGGACTCCTTCAGGAAGAGGAGGGATGGTCATTTTCTGTGATGCATCAGGTAAAGGCCTGGGGTGTGTGCTTATGCAACATGATCATGTTATAGCATATGCATCTAGGCAGTTGAAGCCTCATGAGAGGAATTACCCAACTCATGACTTGGAGTTGGCAGCTGTGATATTTGCTTTGAAGATCTGGAGACACTACCTTCTGGGAGACAAAGTGTTGATATACACAGATCACAAGAGCCTCAAGTATATTTTCTCACAGAAGGAGTTAAATATGAGGCAGAGGAGGTGGTTGGAGCTTATGGCGGACTATGATATTGACTTGCAATATCATCCAGGCAAAGTCAATACAGTTCCAGATGCACTGAGCAGGATGCCAGAGAACAGAGTGCTAGTCCACCTCACGCAGCAGAGGGAGTTGATTCGGGAATTCATCAGATTGGATTTGATGTTAGTGCAAGGAGGTGAGAAGGCCGGGCAGTTCATGGCTTTACAGATCCAGTCATCATTGATAGAGGAGATCAAGGGGCTCAGAAAGAGGACCCCAGATTGCAGACATTCAGAGCTCAGGTGGAGGCTGGTTTGAGGACTGATATCTGTATCCATCCAGATGGTGCATTGTATTTTGGAGATAGACTTTGTGTTCCCCAGGGAGAAGTCAGACAGAAGATTTTGGAGGAAGCTCACAGTTCAGCTTATTCTATACATCCAGGAGGAAACAAGATGTACCAGGATCTGAAGAAGCACTTTTGGTGGAATGCTATGAAGAGGGAGATAGCCCAGTTTGTTGCCAAGTGCTTGGTTTGCAAGCAGATAAAGATCGAGCATTAGAGACCAGCTGGACTTCTTCAACCTTTGCCGATACCCGAATGGAAGTGGGAGCATATCACCATGGATTTTGTGACGGCATTACCTCGGAGTCCCAGGGGTAATAATGCTGTGTGGGTTATAGTTGATCGCCTCACCAAGTCAGCTCACTTCATATCATTCAGGGTAGGCCAGTCGACAGAGGTTCTGGCAGATAAGTATATGAAGGAGGTGGTTCGTCTGCATGGAGTTCCAGTTAGTATTGTGTCAGATAGAGACACCAGATTCAGATCTAATTTCTGGGAGAGTCTCCAAGAAAGTCTGGGAACTCGTCTGAAATTCAGTACTTCTTATCATCCTCAGACAGACGGACAATCTGAGAGGACTATCCAGATCCTTGAAGATATGTTGAGGGCTTGCATGATTGACTTTGGGGGATCTTGGGAAGACCATCTTCACTTGGCTGAGTTTTCATATAACAACAGCTACCAGGCAAGTATTAAGATGGCACCCTTTGAGGCATTGTATGGTAGGAAGTGCCGATCACCGATTTGTTGGGATGAAGTCGGTGAGAGGAGTCTTTTGGGACCAGAGATTCTGATGCAGACTACAGAGAAAGTCAGGGTTATCAGAAATCATCTCAGAGCAGCTCAGAGTAGGCAGAAGAGTTGGGCAGACACTCGGAGAAGGCCATTGGAGTTCCAGGTTGGAGATCATGTCTTCTTGAGGATATCACCTACCAAGGGAGTGATCCGGTTCGGTGCTCGTGGGAAACTAAGTCCAAGGTATATTGGCCCATTCGAGATCCTGGATCGTGTGGGAGATGTGTCCTATAGATTGGCATTACCGCCATCTTTGGACGGGGTGCATAATGTCTTCCACGTGTCTCAGTTGAGGAAGTATGTCAGGGATGACAGCCATATTCTGGATCATTCCGAGCTGGAGCTACAACCGGATTTATCATACCAAGAGCAGCCGTTGGCCATCCTGGACAGGAGTGTCAAGACACTGAAGAACAGAGCTATTCCATTGGTATTGGTGTCATGGAACAGGCATGCGCCAGGAGAGGCCACTTGGGAGCGTGAGGACGTTATCCGGGAGCGTTACCCTCAACTTTTCACATCTTGATTGGGTAAGACTCTTCCCTTCTACTTTTTCTACCGTTATCTTTCCTTGTATCCATATCTATCTATTGCTTTTCCTGTTATCTTTTACCTTATGAAATTTCGAGGACGAAATTTTTGTAAGGTGGGTAGATTGTAATACCCCTCTCCCGGAATACGTGCCTAGTTACGTATTCAGTCCTTTGACCGTATTTTCCGATGTACCTTCCGTATTTGACCGATTTTAATTTCAAATATCATTTTCCAATATTTTAGATTTTATGTGATTTTCTGGAATTTTCTGGAATTAAAATGAATTTCTCCGAAACCGGTGTCGGCTAGTACCGCTGGCCGATTTCCGAATTTTTATCTTCCAAACTGTTAAGAATTTCTAGAAAGTCCTTTAGACATTATTGCTTAGAATCATATTTCCTACTTATACTCTTTTTCTGAGAATTTTATGAATTTATGAAAATTCTTTCGGAGTCGGTAAATAACTGATTCCGGGATTTTTAATTAAAAATCTATACAGTATTTCTTCAAACGAATTTCACCATTGGTCTTCAAATATTATTATTGATTTTTGGTAAAATTTTCAGACCATTCCAAAATACTTGAATTTCGGGCATTTTTCCAAAATTTGCAAAATTCCTTTTCCACTTCATTTCCACCTCATTTCCCACTCACACTTCACCTAACCCCACTCACTCTCTCCCTCTCCCACAGCCGGCCAAGTGGCCAAAGAGAGGACACTCACCTCACCCCTCCTTTTGCAAGAAAACCCCTCACTTCTATCCAATTTCCAACCCCTTTACAAAAATCCCAAACTATAAATTCCTATTCATTTGCAAATCACTCTTTTTCTCTCTTTCACTTCAACAAGAGAAGAGAAGCTCCATAATCTCCTCCTTCCACAACTGAACCCTAGCTCCAAGATCACTTCAAGACCTTTCCCTCCAGCCCAAGGCAACTCCAAGAGCACTTCTTCACCTCAAGCTTCAACAACAAGTGTGGGGTGAAGCCATCATCCTCATCCTTGAATCAAGTCACAATTGAACCTATCCCAAGTGAGTATTTCACTCACCAAGACTTGTATTAGCCCTAGAATACTTATATCTACACTTCTTGTACACCTAGGTCACCAAAAACCACGAATTGAACCATCAAACACACTTCCAGAAATTCTGATCTGCTCACTGTTCTTCACAGTATTAGTCGACTCATTATAGGAACTAGTCGACTAGAACACTTAGCTGAAACTTAGTTTTCTGGAAAAACCCAGTATTAGTCGACTTGCCCCAAATATTAGTCGACTAACAAACTCTCTGGAAACCCATATTAGTCGACTCCTAAATTTACCTAGTCGACTAATCCTTCCTGGACCAGAAACCCAACTTTCTGTATCAGCAGACTTAGTCGACTTAAGTGTCCATTAGTCGACTAGAACTCCCTATTAGTCGACTAACCTTCCTACCCTAGTCGACTAACTTTCCCTGAAACAGAATTCTAACTCTCTGTATCCTAGTATTAGTCGACTAACCCTTACCCCTAGTCGACTAATCCTGACTGTGTGTCATAGTTAATTTCTGTTCTGAATTTGGTTTTTATACTTGTTACATATGTATTATATCTTACTTGTTCATGCTTCAATACTGGCTCTACATGACCTATTACTGGATGGATGTATCTCTTGTTACCTCATGACTTATTATTGCATATACTCGTTCCATGACATGTTAAACAATAATATCACCACTTATCATGCCATCCCTTAAAACTAAGCATGATACACTTGACTTTTACATAAAAAGCACCAACTTACACATGGGTCGGGGAAATATGCGGAATATCGATATGTGTTCGTGTTTACAGTGGTATTAGGTTGTGCACTATATTTTCCGATCTTACCTGCGGTACTCCAGGGGACCGAGGGGAGTGCTTCCTCCCTTTCCTGTTTACTGTCATGACAAGGGCATACATAAGACCCTCCTGTTAGCCTAGCGGCAGGTTCCGTCTTCAAGCAACGGAACAATACTGGGCCGTGGTCCCGGGCATGCACGGGACCCACTGTAAACATAGTTCGTCGATACAACCGCTGTTTCCAATAACAACCTTGTTTCACTAGGATATGGATCTATGTGCTCTGGGACGCTGGGTCACATAGCTAGATATCACAGTAAGACAAGTAATAATAATAAGACGTTAATCGTAGATTTGTTGCATATGATCTTACCTTATTGAGTTTACATCGCTTGTTATTCGTTGCTATTTATTGTAACTTCATTACCTTTATTCATGATCCTTATGTCACTTGACTATCTTTTATTTGTTATTATATGTCTTGACCCTTTGGATTTGCATATTCAGATTCCGAGGCCTGGGTCGAAGTGGAGCCATCCACCGAAGATCAGGCTTTCTTTAGTGAGCAGGCAGATTAGCTCCGGTCCTCGTGCCAGACTCTTCCTTTTGGTTCACGGGATCTCCATCCATTTCGTGAGCGTTTTGTATTTTTGGTTGTATATCGTTCTTTTGGACTTGGGTTGTGATAAAGGACACTTGTAAAGTGATATTGCTTATCATAACTTGTATAACTTTGTATTTATCTTTTGTAAGTTGGCATATGAATATACCACGCTGTGTGTTGTACTCTGATACTTGTTGTACTTAATGCTTAGCGTATATACGTGGGGGCACCATCTGACCTACGTATATGCGTTGCAGTAACGTTCCCGTATCTTTGGGATCGGGGCGTTACAGCAACGCCTTGTGTCAGCCTCGTTCATATGAACAGAGCTACTGTACCACAGCGTACTCACCGGGTCCATCCGCTTTGCAGCAGCATAGCGGGTAAAGCACCACAGCGTGCTCCGCTTGCTAATGCGTCAAGCACTAAGTTTACGCCTATTGGCGAAGCTGAAACTGAAGCACTATTCAGTGCTAATCCCTTCTGCAGGGATATAAGGAGCAGGACATCGTCCTATGTGCGACCTAAAAGAACCTTTGCGCTCGATTGTAGAGATCCAACCGGGTCTGATTTGAGGAGATTGTTGACAGATAGACAAACCTCTTCCCCCTGTTGTCAGTAAGTGGGATGTCAGCTGGTGACACTCCACTCGGTCCATTACCGGATGGGACCAATCCCCGCCACTCCTCCAAGACGACGGTCAGTTTTTGATCGACTATCGGTACAGGCCTCGAGGAAGCATCGCAAAAGGAGTGTCTCACGAGATCTACCCTTCGCATCCGTCAATATGACCGGGAGGAGACGAGAGCTATGCAGGGGAAGACAAACATCTGACGACACCCCCTACATCTCCCCAGATCCAGATTACAGCCCAGGCTTGGGCGAAGTCTTGGTGCATGAAGAAGGTGTCTTCCGAAACACCAGATCCAGGGTGGCGATACCCTATAGTTACGAGCAGCCTTCTTCCTCGATGGCCCTAGCCTCGCCAGAGCCAAGGAGATCACTCCAATCATCAGCAGAAGAAGATGAAGATAGTGGGTACGCCTCTGCGGTGACAGTTAGCTCGGTGTGAACAAACAAAGCATCAGTTAATATGGCTGATATTGTTAATGACGACCTTCGTCGGCGCCTGGAAGCTCAGGAGCAAACTTCCAGAACCCAGCAAGAGGCATTGGACAACATTCAACAGATGCTCGCTCAACTCCTCAGTAACCGGAATAACAATGATGCCGGGAGCAATCACGATGAGGAGGAACACTTCAGTAATGAGCAGCCAAAGCTGGAGAAATCCAAGGAGGGTTCTTCCTTAGATGCCGAAGTCCTTAAGGACCTCCAAGCTCAAATAGCGTCCCTAGCTCAGAGGGATGAATTAAAGAAGGTAGAGGCGGTCCGTCCTTATCCGCTGGAGTGGGATTCGGTGCCATATCCACCGAAGTTCAAACCACCAACGCTGCATACCTATGACGGAAAGAGCTCGCCAAATCAGTACATCTACTATTTTCGGTCTCAGACTGGTATGTTATAAGCAATGACGCCATCATGGCTAGGCTGTTTATTGGCACTCTAAAAGGGGTGGCATTTGATTGGTTTCGAAGTCTCCCTCCGGGTTCTATAAATTCCTGGATCGACCTAGAAACTCAGTTCCTCTCTCGTTTCTATGAGGATGACACCGAAGTGACTATGGACAAGCTCCTCTCCACCGTGCAGAGGAAGGGCGAATCTGTCTGTGAATACATTGAGCGATTCAGAAATTTGTCCTTAATGTGCCCAGCAGGGATGCCATTACCCATGCTCCTACAAACATGCAGGCACAACTTCTTAGACCAAATGGAAGTGCGCATGGGGGCTGTCAAAGCCCATACCTGGAAGGAATTGGTCGAACAAGCAGAGATAGCCGAGAAGTCAGCTAAAAAGTTCGAACCATCCGCCCCTAGAGGCAAGTGGGGGATGAACAACAAAGGGCGTAGCGACCTACCGCAATCTTCTCAAGCTAAAGGCAAAGAGACTATGTCTGTGGAGTTATCCGGAGATGTACAGTTAAAGACCAAGAAGAGTGGCTTCGGCAATTAGGAGCCTAAGTTCCCTCCAAAGCAGTACTCCTTCAAAGATGATCAGGTGGTCACGATATTCCATCTACCCCACAAAGGGAACAAAATGAAACTGCCAGATGCTCGGCGTCCCAATGAGATAGGGCGCACCAACGACCCTAAATACTGCCTCTACCATAGGATGATTCACCATCTTACTGACAAGTGCTATGTCCTCAAAGATAGAATTCAAGCCTTGGTCGACGTCGGAGTTCTAACATTAAAGACGGAGCAGAAGAAAGTCACTGCCAATATGGTGACTCTTGAGTTCGGCAGCACCCAAAAGGTCACAGTTCCTGACGGGACTTATTCAGTCCCTGTGCCACGACTGGAAGTCAAACATCCTCCAGCTACAGCTCGAGATAATAAGGGTCTTGTTCCCTTAACATTGAAGACAGGGGAAGTCATGTGGGTACACCCGGACCTCGTCCAAGACATACAGCGGGATTCAAAGGAGCCCAACTCAAAGGGCAAGTCTTGCAATGTCATCTCCATCCTGCCAGACGACGGCAATCTTACATCGGCTTCCCTCAGCGATTCAGAGGGAGAAAAGCTTGCTTGCACGGCACAAGCCGATACGCCTCAGCAGACGGGCACCCGATCTGGAAAATCATACTTGAGGTAGTATGAAAAGTCTACTGACGAGACACAACAGCAAACGACGTCAGTACAAGTACCAGCATCCACTCCAATCCCAACCAAGGGAAAAGAGAGACCTAAGGAGGTACGATTCGACCACGTGTTGAAGAAACCACCTGGCCAAGGGTTTGATATGCCCTTTCGGTTTGACATATTCTCAACTGGCTAATATCCCGATTCGTATCACAATACACGAGCTCCTTCGCCTCTCAAAGGAGACAAGAGAAGCACTCAAGGAGGCGCTAGCCAATTCAGAATCCTTTCTGACATGCATGCCTGAGATCCCTAACAACGACGTTCAGTCCCCTTGCCCAGAATGTCATCATACACAATCCAAGGTCCCTGCTATTACATTCACGGCGAAAGATATGCTTCTCAAAGACAACAAGCACGATCGACCTCTGTACTACACCGGCTATATCGGTTCAATGTACATTGAAAGAATACAAGTCGATCCGGGGTCCGCACTCAGCATCATCCCCAAAAGGCTTCTCTACTTCCTAGACATACCGCTGTACAGGTTGTCTGCAACCACTACTACAATATACGGTTTCAACGCCGGGAACAGTCATCCACTGGGAAAAATTCGACTCCGTTGCAGAATCGGGAGTCTAAAGTCAGAAGTGACATGCTATGTCATCGACGCTGACACATCATATAACCTGCTGCTGGGACGGCCATGGATCCATGCCAACTGGATCGTTCCCTCTACTCTGCACCAATGCTTCAAATATGTTGAAGATGACGTGACGGTACGAACTGTCTTTGCTGAAAAGCAACTATTCAAAGGGGTGGAAAACTACTTCACTGACGCTCTCCTGTATCAAGAGGCCGGTGGAGTACTCAAAGAACCGTTACCAAATGATGATGAAAGTGGCAATGAGGCGGATTCAGAATCTGAAGCAGGCATGCCAGCCATTCTGATTGGTGAACCAATTATAGCATGTCTCAATAATCCCCTATGTAATACTCCTTCAGAGGATGAAGGTGAGTGGGTAATTAATGATAATATTTCTCTTGATTATCCTGCGACTGTTGGGCTATTTGAATCCATTACGGATAGCTCCCTGCATGTGCCTGTACATAAGCCAAGTGCATCCAGTACACCTATGGAATCCACAGAAGGAGCCGTCTTGGTAATCCCGCCATCCAAAGAAGGTCAATTATCGATAATCTTCGGTAGAACCCAACCACGGGGACCCTCGGTCGCAGATTCAAGTTCAGATTCAGACACTCCACAATTCTTTCATTACGCCAGTTAGCGCGCCATATTATGAAGAAAATGGGATACGACTTGAAGCATGGAGCAGGCCTAAATTTCAGAAAAGGAAGGCGCGGTTTCATGCGGAACTTTGTGCCTAAAGGGAAGCCTGCAAATTACTATGATAGTACACGCAGGGGGTTAGGGTATGTTACACCCACATCGTCAGCAACGGTTCAAGCCAAAGACGATGGATCAGTTCCATCACATTCAGCCTCATCCTCCGAGTGGGATTCAGATGTCAGTATAGGGGGAATATTCAAAAACCTCACTGCTAATATGACCTCAAGCAGTCAATTGGAGCCCGCAGAAGCCACTGACGAAGAACCATGGGCCCAGCAATCAGACCTTCAATGGGAAAAGCGATTCGAATCGCGCGAACCACCTACTGAAGACAA
Source organism: Agave tequilana (assembly GCA_038442645.1). NCBI lineage: Eukaryota > Viridiplantae > Streptophyta > Magnoliopsida > Asparagales > Asparagaceae > Agave > Agave tequilana. The sequence goes on along the minus strand of JAVJIF010032644.1, from coordinate 38,914 downwards.
GGTGATGCAGGTCAACTTGGGTAATCAAGACCACCCTAAGCCCATCTTTATAAGTGAAAGCCTATCACTTACAGAGAGAGAAGAATTAATAATACTCGTAAGAGAGTATATAGACGTCTTCGCGTGGAGCTACGAAGACATGCCCGGACTTGATCCGCAAGTCGCCATGCACCGTCTAAACATCAAGCCTGACGTCAAGCCAGTCAAGCAGCAACAACGTCGGTTTCGCCCGAACATTATGGAAGCTATTGAAGCCGAAGTTCACAAGCTCATTGCATGTGGCTTCATCCGGGAGGAACAACATCCAGATTGGGTAGCTAACATCGTCCCCGTCCTCAAGAAGAACGGAAAAATACGGATCTGCATCGACTATCGTGATCTCAATATGGCCTGTCCCAAAGACGAATTCCTACTGCCCATCACCGACGTCATGATTGATAATACATGCGGGTTCGAAAGGATGTCTTTCATGGACGGCTTTTCAGGATACAACCAGATTAAGATGTATCCCGACGACGAGAAGCATACTTTGTTCCGCACTCCATTGGGGGTATACTGCTACACTGTAATGCCCTTCGGACTGAAGAACGCCGGAGCAACCTATCAGCGGGCAATGAGTACAATCTTCTGCGATCATCTCCGAAAAATGGTGGAGTGCTATGTCGATGACATTGCCGTCAAAAGCCGCAACAAGAATGAACATCTTCGCGACCTGAGAACGATGTTCGACATAATGCGGGCTCATCAACTGAAAATGAACCCGACAAAATCCTTCTTAGGAGTGTCAAGTGGCAAGTTCCTTGGGTTTATTGTCACATTAAAAGGGATTCATCTTGACCCAGACAAAGTCGAAGCCATTCAGAGCATGCATCCACCGAGGAATCTCAAGGAGCTCAGAGGCTTGCAAGGTAGACTGGCTTATATTAGAAGATTCATCGCAAATCTCTCAGGCCGCTGTCAACCGTTCACCGACTCATGAAAAAGGGTGCTTCCTTCGTATGGGATCAAGCTTGCCAGGAAGCTTATGAAGACATCAAGAGGTACCTCACAAAGCCTCTAGTCTTAGTGGCCCCTACATCAGGGAAACCATTCTTGCTTTATTTAAAAGCTGCCCTCCTCGCTCAAAGGACGATAATGGCCACGAGCAGGCCATTTATTATCTGAGCAGAACTCTCATAGGATCGGAATCTTTCTACAACCCTATCGAGAAAGAGTGTTTAGCTCTCGTCTTCGCTATTCAGAAGACACGACATTATTTGGTCGGCCAGACCATACATGTCATCTCCAGAGTAAACCCATTGCGTCTTCTTATGACGAAGCCAGGATCATTGAATTCAAGATTGGCTAAGTGGGCACTTTTATTGTCTCAATATGACATGATCTCACGCCTCAGAAGGCGGTTAAAGGCCAGGCCCTTGCAGAGTTCTTGGCTGCTCATCCAGTTCCGGAACATTCAAAACTTCACGAAGATATCCCTGATGAAGTCTTCGAGTCTTATGCAACCTCGGAAGAGGAAGTGTGGCAGATGTTCTTCGATGGAGCATCGCGAATGGGTCTTAAAGGCAAGATCATTGCCGGAGTGGGGGTTGTGTTTATCTCCCCACAGAATCATGTCCTACCCAGAGCATTTTCTCTGACGGAATCATGCTCCAACAATGTAGCAGAATATAATGCTCTGCTCATTGGCCTTCAGCTCGCCCATAGAATGGGGGTGCGCTACCTCGAAGCCTATGGCGATTCAAAACTGATCATCAATCAGGTTAAAGGCGAATACGAGGTCCGCCACGAAGACTTGGTACCTTATTACCACACAGTCATCGAACTGGCTAATCTATTTGAAGGCTTCTATATCGGGCACGTGTCTCGATCTCAAAATACCAAGGCAGACACTCTTGCTGCATTAGCAATAACACTAGCCTTGCCAGCCTACACCGAGTATCACCTCACAGTCGCAACTCGACATCTTGTATGCTCCAAGCACATGCTAAGAACTCGAGAAGTCTATAATGTCTCCACGGATCTTGAACTGGCGCTTTCCTCTCATTGACTATGCTTTGCACGGTCTGCTTCCAGACGATCCTAAAAAAGCGGCATCTATCAGACGAAGGTCTCTCTGTTTCTACTACGATCCAACTCTGAAAACACTTTACCGTCGCTCATACGACGGTGTCCTCCTCCGTTGCCATTCCAATTCAGAGGCACGAGAAGCGCTCCAAGAAGCGCACGACGGTACTTGTGGAGCTCATCAGCCAGGTCCAAAGCTTAAAGACAGGTTGCATAGGCTAGGATATTATTTGCCAACTATGATAGCCGATGCCATCCAATATGCACGAAGGTGTAAAGCGTGTCAAATCCATGCAGATTTCATACACCAGCCTTCAGAGTTGCTCCACCCGACTGTTGCTTCATGGCCATTTGAAGCATGGGGAATAGATGTTGTAGGGCCAATCAGCCCCTCTTCGACAAAAGGTCACCGGTTTATCCTTGCAATAACCGACTACTTCTCAAAGTGGGCGGAGGCTATACCACTAGTTGAAGTCAAAACCTCTAATGTGGTTAATTTCATCAAGCACCATGTCATCCATCGATTTGGTGTCCCTAGGCGGATCATCCACGACAACAGTCCCCAATTCATAAGCCAAGTATTCTATCGGTTCTGCGATAAATACCGAATTCAGAATGTGGCTTCAACTGCCTATAATCCCGCCGCTAACGGCTTGGCAGAAGCATTCAACAAAACAATTATCAAGCTACTCAAAAAATTCGTCTCCTCGAACAAGCGAGATTGGGACGAAAAGCTTAGTGAATGTCTTTGGGCCTACCGGACCACGGTTCGAACACCGACAGGCAATACGCCTTTTTTTCTGGTATATGGGTGCGAAGCAGTCATCCCGTTGGAAATCCAGATGCCATCATTGTGAGTCGCTCTGACCACCAAGAGCACATCAGAAGACAATGATCGATTGCGCCTCCAAGAGCTCGAAGCTTAGATGAGAAGCGGCTACAAGCTTAGCAGCATATCGAGCTATATCAAGCTCGAATCTCAAAAGCCTTCAATAAGAAGGTCAAACAGAGGGTCTTCCAGAAAGGAGACCTGGTTTTAGCCGTCAGACGACCGATGATTATGACGCACAAAACCAAAGGCAAATTTCAGCCTAAATGGGAAGGACCGTTTGTAATAGAAACAGTCTATTCAAACGGAGCATACCGCCTTATGACTTCAGATGGCGACCTACTCATGATGCCGATCAATGGCAAGTTCTTAAAGAAGTATTATCCTTAATCAAGGATCCTTCTCATGATCAAGTTAACACTACACCTCTGATCAAGATCTTCGTGTTCAAAGTACACATAAAGAGAGCCTTTCTCTTCCTCCAAGCGAGATCACACAACCATAAACCAGTAGGAACCTGGCCGTATACTGGTTGTCTTAAAGGAGAGTCAGGGTTACACATACGTTAACCAGATGATCCAACATCCTTAACGATTAAAGATAGAGGAAAATGTTGGCCTGTAAGACCAACATAAGTCCTCGACAACTCATCATGCTGAGGGGAATAGCATGGATAGCCCAATTCAAACGGTAGTTGGTAAAGGCATATCAAACCGTTGATAGCTGGGGATTTGCTAAAAATCCTAAGGGACCTGTTCCCATTTGATTCCCTCTCCAAAATCACTTACCAATTCTCATCCATAGAATGGTAAGACTACATATACATTCCGCTGTTACGTTAACATTAAACCTATGACAGCAATTCTCTCGTTTCTTCCTGTGAAAACGAGATCTCCAAAATCACTTACCAATTCTCATCCATAGAATGGTAAGACCACATATACATTTCACTGTTATGTTAACATTAAACCTATGACAGTGATTCCCTCGTTTCTCCCCGTGAAAACGGGACCTTTTCCCAAACTCCATTACAACTTTGAGCTTGGTGGCGTCTCAATCGGTTATGTCATTGCGACCTCTGAACCAGCAGGCAGCTAAGTCTCAACCCCGAGCCCTGTTGACATTTACAAAAGACAGGTCTCGATACTCGTAGACATTTACAAAAGACGAGTATCACCAACCTTGAGCTTGGTAGCGTCTCAATCGGTTATGTCATTGCGACCTCTGAACTAGCAGACAACCATGTCTCAATTTTGAGCTTGTTGATATTTACAAAAGACAAGTCTCAACCCCGAGCCCTGTTGACATTTACAAAAGACAGGTCTCGATACTCGTTGACATTTACAAAAGACGAGTATCACCAACCTTGAGCTTGGTGGCGTCTCAATCGGTTATGTCATTGCGACCTCTGAACCAGCAGACAGCTAAGTCTTAACCCCGAGCCCTGTTGACATTTACAAAAGACAGGTCTCGATACTTATTGACATTTACAAAAGATAAGTATAACCAACCTTGAGCTTGGTGGCGTCTCAATCGGTTATGTCATTGCGACCTCTGAACCAGCAGACAGCTAAGTCTCAACCCCGAGCCCTGTTGACATTTACAAAAGACAGGTCTCGATACTTATTGACATTTATAAAAGATAAGTATCACCAACCTTGAGCTTGGTGGCGTCTCAATCGGTTATGTCATTGCGACCTCTGAACCAGCAGACAGCTAAGTCTCAACCCGAGCCCTGTTGACATTTACAAAAGACAGGTCTCGATACTTATTGACATTTACAAAAGATAAGTATCACCAACTTTGAAGCTTGGTGGCGTCTTAATTGGTTATGTCATTGCGACCTCTGAACCAGCAGGCAGCTAAGTCTCAACCCCGAGCCCTGTTGACATTTACAAAAGACAGGTCTCGATACTCGTTGACATTTACAAAAGACGAGTATCACCAATTCTGAAGCTTGGTGGTGTCTCAATCGGTTATGTCATTGCGACCTCTGAACCAGCAGACTGCTAAGTCTCAATCCCGAGCCCTGTTGACATTTACAAAAGACAGGTCTTATCTTTCGATCCGACAAGGACCGATTTCGGGCTTGGTGGCGCCTCAACCAGTTATGTCATCGTGACCTCTGAACTGACAGATAGCCTAGTCTCATCAGTCCAGCCCAACAAAAACTATGTTCTCAAGAAATTGCAATACAATTTGGAACTGCAATTCAGAAAGAAGAACAAAATTGGAGATTCGACAAAAGAAGAAAAAATTTTCATTCACTCCAAAAGGATAAAGTACATGGGGCTACAGGCACACACTGTAAGATCTGAGCCGCTCTCCAAGGGAGTCCAGCCTCGTCCTCCTGTCATCAGCAGCCTGGGCAAGCGCTTACGACCTCAGCTCGGCCTCATTGAAATCCATTGCTTGGGTCAGACGAGCTTCAACCTCCGCCAAAGTTGCCCTCTGTGACAATCCCTGCTGTGAGAGCTCTTCATTTTGAGCCTTAAGCTGCTCAAGCCGCGCAGTTTCTTCAAGACGCACCAGTTTAGCCTTGGATAAAATATGATTTGCTTTCCTGATCATTTCCTCAGCCTTCCCAATCTTATCTTCAGCGTCAAGAAGAGCACTGGTGGAGGCGTCAATCGCATTTCCGACCTCTGCCTGCCTTGTTTCCAAGGATTTCAAGTCAGAAGAAATAGCCTTAGCAGCCTCTTGAGCGGCAAGCCGGGCCTCGTGCTTTGGGCGACAAGACGCACGAACCGCTCATCAACTAAAGACTCCAGGTCCAAACAGCGGAGACGGCGCCATTCCTCTACATCCTTCTCCAATTCATCCACCAGGAGTTCCAAAGCAGTAGCCTGGTGATACCCCTCAAAATCCCGAATACTTTCGATGCCACGGGAGAGGACCATCTTTAACTTTGAGAACGGCATGGTCGAACCCTTCAAAACCAGGTCGATAATTCACCCTAAGCCTTTATAAAAGCTATCGACGAGGTCACCATATAGTCGTTCTCAACCTCAGCCACTTTCTGGTAGAGAGGTAACTTCAGAGAAATCCACCAGCCTGGTCGACACTATCATGGAAGGAGCAATGAAAACATCAACAGCAGGGCAGATTGTCAGTGATCTCTGCAGAGTCTTCATGGAAATCAGTGCGTTAGCCACCGCTGAGGTAGGGCTGGTAACCATCTCCTGAACAGCAGGCTCAACCACCAGAGTTGGGAAAGTAGGGCTTGTAATCACCCTCAGCTCCGCACTCTACAAAATTGTCGGAACCTCACTCGTTGATATAGTCGGGAGTGAGGACACCTCTGGAACTGCTCCCTCTTCAACCTCTGGTCTTTCGGCTGACTTGGACCGATAAGAAGGCAGGTCGCCGTACAGCGCATCCAGCACAGCAGCATCAGCCGCGGTCGAAGCGCTCGCGTCACCCTTCGACCCTTCGGGGAAATCTTCTGGCTCTCTTAAAGCTGATGCATCTTGAGGCCAAACACCTGTAACAAGACTGCGGTTAGTCGGGACACTACATGCAAAAGAAGCCAAGAGGTTAGGACAGTACCAAAGGATGATGTCGCCTCAAACATCTCGTCAGCCACATCAGTCTCCAGGGGCTCCATCGGAAAATTCTTGGCAGAATCAGCACGAATAGCCGGCTCGCTTTCACTTGCCGAGTATCCTGTGGACCACCCAATAAAGCTCGATGCCTCAGGACTTCCTTTAGAAGTCCCAGCGCCCGAAGGACCGATGTCGGCCACATCACCTCCGGACTCCTCCGGACGGGCAAAAGAACCAGCTTCAGTCCCATAAGTAAATAGGGGATCATAATGTTCCCCTTGCTCTCCAGCTGCCTCAGCTCCTACAATCAAGAGGGATTAATAATAGGTCAATGGAAACACACAAAAAGGCGTAGTATATGGACGGGGTTAATCTTTCCCAGACCGGGAGCGAATTCACCACTAGTCGGCTCAGTAACCGACGGTTCAGCTGCTAATGGGGCAGCAGGAGGAATCGTTGTAGAGGGATGTCCCTCTACGACAATCATAGGAGCTTGGCGGCGGGGCTTCTTCACCAACGATTTCCTACGAGAGCTACCTGCCCACTTTCTTTTGAAGTGGATTTCAGAATCCTCTTCCTCCACTTCGTCTACACAACGAGAAGGAGCCGTCCCCATCACACCAGAGCCAGTTGCAGGAGTCTCAGTCCCCGCTCCCACCTCGAAGCGAGGACTCTCGGCGTCTGAGGCCTCGCTGTCTTCCACGGCAACAAACTCCTCTATACCTGGGGTGCGAACCCTTTTGCCTTCCCTTTTCTCAGAAGCCTTCTGCCTCAGCCATTGAGAAATTAACTTCACACCAGAACTAATCACCTTAAACTCGAGAGGTGTGGAGTTGGAGTGGCATACCACTGACAGAAGCACAGGGTCATTAGGAGATTGGGATCCTTCAACGGCGTACGCAGCCGCGCCCCAGTACCGCCTGCAGTAAAGAATCGCCAGGCACGGGCACCATCAATAAGGCTCCCCATAAAAGCCAGATTGAGATTCGGGTTGCCCACGTACAGTTGGTCATATCCAAACTGACGAGCAAACCGACTTGGGACGTAAGGCTCCAAGTAGCAGCTATCCCCGCTCCGGTACAATAGATGTGAAGGCCGGATACTGACCAGCCACTCAAAAACTCCCCGACTCAGGGACGAATGCCCCTCCCCGCATCTTTGAACTCTTCCCCATAGCCTGCACCCCGAATAAGGGGAAAACAGCCGAAGAGACTATCAACGTCATAGGACGTACTAATTTACGGGCCTCAACCACGTAAGTCTTCTGCCATGAACATCCTTCGAATCGACGGAGGAGCGCCATTCGAACATCTTGCGGGGGATCCTCTCCAGCTTCGATTAGAGAAGGACAATGCAAGGCGAACCACGCCATCAAGTAAGTATACGACAGACCTATTTTGGGGTTAGGTCCGTCACGGGGCAAAATGGTCCCCTTTCCACGCTTCGTCGTTGGTGGCCTGCAAAAAGCCTCCATCAATGCACGAAGGCCTCTCTGGATACAACACACCTTGGCCGAAAGAAGTCCCAGAGGGCGACCATAAACCAAACGAACAGCGGGCAACAAAATATTCTGATGAACGATGTCACCCGAAGAAGACGGCACCACACACCTCTTCAGCCAGACTGTTAGGAAACCAGCCAGAAGTGCCTTCCGGGACTTCGGCCTGCGAGCCTGATGATGGAAGCTTCGAAGAACATCACCCTGCTCATAGGGACCATCGTCTTCCTTCACAACTAGATCCCCTTGGGAGTGCTTTTGCATCCGGTCAAAGATGTCTTCATCAGCAACTCCGCAATGTGCTGCCTCAGGAGCATTCTCCATATCTGGGAACAAGTAGTCTCCCCAGCTTTTCAGGCTACAAGAGGTTCCCTTATTGCCCCATGCATACTGGAGCAGATGTACAAGTGGCACATCAACTCCCGGTAGGTCTCGAACAAGGCAGGCTCCTGTTTCTCTAGAAGCGCCAATTCTTCCTCGCACGGGAAGTATTCTTCATAGGGAAGAGACCCAAAAGGCAGAGCAGAGACTTCCCACATCTCATGCAAGGCCATACCCAATTCACCAACAGGGGTGAAGAAAGTCCCTGAAGCTGGGCAATACAATTCAAAAATGGCATAAAAGCACGCCACATTCATCTCAATGCCGTGGCAGGTCGCCCTGACGGCCTCGTAGAGATTCAGCCTCTCCAAATCCTTCTCGAAATGAGCAAGGTAGTCAAATCCACCCACCATGCCTTCGGAGGGTGAATCCAGCCTGGAGTCCTGAAGTCAGTAGCTGGGTAGTTCCCATTGACCTTGCAGAATTGGTTGCCAAAGGTCAATGCCACTGCAGGATTCTCTCCCACTGGGATCTCTCGTGACACATTCCCGGGATGCAGGCCCATTATGCAATAAGGAGGCCCCGCTCTTGCATAACTAGGAGATTGAAGTATCAATTTTCCTATATGAACAGAGTTAGTACTCCGGCTCACTTCCCACGACATCTTCCGAGCCTGCGTCACGCACTGGAAGGAAGACAAAGAGAAATAGCGCTTGTTGGACAGAAGGTAGAACCTCTTGCCATCCAACTGAAAAATCCACTGCCCTTCCCCTGCATGTAGTTGGTGGTCAGGGTCTGGTGCGGCATCCCCGAACATGAAATTGGGCTTCCTATAAATTCGACGGTCGACATCTTCAAGGGGAGCTGTGGTCAGGATACTCCTCGTGGTATATTGATCACCACCATGAATAAGCGTATCTCTGACGAGAGAACTCCGCTCATTGAACAGAGAAGCCTGCCCTTGAAATTGCAAGCTGATATTGCCATCTGATCCCCTGGTCATCCCGAACAGGTTGTTTGAAGGACAAGGAGTATAGTGTACCGCAGGAACAAAGAGAAACTATGATTAGTTCATCAGCCGAAAGAGGGGTAAAATCAGAACGCAAAAATTTGACAAGGAAAAGCCTCGCCCTCTGAGCACGGATTAGCCTAAACGATAGCTTCATCCCGAAGCTCAGCTTCGCAGCTGCGGTGTAACTCCGCATCCCACACAAGGACAGGATGCAGGAAAACATTCAAGTGTTAGCTTTGATTTGGAAGCTTAGCTTCGAACAACAGGGTGTGACAAGACCTCGAAGGATAACTTCGTCAGAAGGGCATTACGGTCCTTTTTTGTCAAATATCAAAGGACAGCTTCGCATCCTGCCATTCAACAGGATGTGAACCGCCTAAAGGTTAACTTCGCTTGGAAGCTTGAGGAAGAACTCTTCAGTTCTTGGATTCTCGATCAGAAAATGAAGGTAAAATCAGGGAATTGGACTCATGTTGGATTTATCCAAGGACAGCCAGAAGTCGGCCTTAAAGGAGAGACGACAGTCTCTAATCAAAAGGGAACGTTCCCTACCAGCGATTGGTCATTCGATGACCGGAGGAGGAGACGGACCCTCTGCTGCAGAAGTTCCCACTTCTTTTCCCGCTCGTCTCTTGGGCGCCATTGAAGAGCTGCGGAAGCTTTCAAATTTTCCTAATGGAAAGGAAAGAGGAAGAAGAAGAGTCTAAAGGTCTCTAAAAATTTCAAGTGAAGAGATTTGTCCTCTCTACAGTCCGAGCGGGCATTTATAGGCCAATCAGCGCCTGAAATGACGCCTCATAAACAGTACAGGCTGTCGTTTCAAATTAATTTGAAACGCCGCCTAAAGCGCCTTCCCTAGAAGCGCTGATTCAGCCACTAAGGCTTAACCTCGCCAATGAGCCGAAGTGCGGACTTCGCACAAGTTCATCAAGAACTTCGCCAAAAGGTTGCCTTAGCCCACTAAGGGCATAGTTCGCTGATATGCCAGCATCGTGCGAAGCTCATTCAAAAAGGACCCTGTCCTTAACTCTGCACAAAGTTTAGCCCCACTAAGGCCAAATTCTCAATGAAGGCAGGCAAAAATCAGATGAGCAGAAGATGAACTTTCATTGATTTAAGAGCAAAGGTACATTGATATTACATCAAAGTTTTGTTTCATACAACAGATTCAGTTGCTCAGCAAGATCATTTGCGCAAAAGGCATACAAGTGGTTTTATCTTCTTCCAGACCAGACCAACTGGACACGAAAGGCCTTCCTCCTGCACAAGGCCATAACCAGTTGTGCCACGAGGACACGACCATAATTCTCCACAAAAATGGTACATTTTGCCACCAGGAAGCTGGATCACCTTTGATAAAAATTGGCAAAGAACTTATCGCCGCCAACACGATAGATCACCTATAATGGGAATTGGCAGTGATGTCAGTGATCTCACAGGTGTGACATCTGCCGTCCCGAAGTGGATCATCTCGGATAAGCAGCTACCAGCCTCACCGCAGAACGAATCATCTCGGATAAGAGGCTGCCAACAGCCTCTGGGACACACATCAGCAGCCCCCAGTTGTTCATCCTGCTTAAAGTAAAGCTTCAACCGGGGAAGCATAAGGCAACTTTTCGGTCTCTTTCATCAAGATACAAGATCGGCGGACATAGCTCACTGCAATGCAAAATTAGAGCAAGTTAGCAGTTAAACACAAAAGATACTGCAAAAGCGCCAAAGCCGAATTCTTTGGGGCGAAGCAATCCAATTTCGATTGGAGCAGAGGATAAGCCTTGCTTGCACAGTGATGATGGGCTAGCTCAGCAAACGCCAAGTCCTAGCCTTGCCTATATGGTTAAGCCAGACTGATCCTATGAGACACAGTCTTAGCCCCACCTATATGGCAAGACTGGCTCAACCTTGAAGAAACTAAGTCCCAAGTTCTGCCTGTGCAGCGGACTTAACATGCAGTGATCTTTCTCTGATTAAGTCAAGATGATAGCTTCGCTGGGAAGCTATACTAAAATCCTTCTCTGCAGACCAGTCAATTGCAAGATGAAGAGTAAGGGAAACTAGTCCCTGAAGCAGCCGCTAAAGCTGAATTAAGGGAGATGAATTCCCTAAAATCGGTGAAGTCGTTGAATGATCAAGACTTACCGGTCCTTGGCCGGGTAATAACTAGAGTGGGCATTCCCACTACTTCAGAGATCTGAGTATCTCTCTCAACCAAGAGAAGAGGGGAAGAGCAGATCACTTCTCTCTTCAGAGGACCTCAAGTGTCCTATTTATAGGCCCCATGGCCTGAGCGCTGCCGCCTCAAGCGTGGAAGCACGAGCACTTTTAAGGCATTTACTGCCCCTTGAGAACAGGGATGGTTTCCCTTGGAACCGTGCAAAGGGAGAAACGTCTCCCTCATAAAGGCACTTATTGCGCCTTGAAGAAAGGGAATATCCTCCCTTGGAAACGTGCAAATCGGAGAATATCTCCCTCGATCAGCACGAAGAAAGGAGTAATCCTCCTCATAACCAGCCCACGGCAGTTGGCCTCGGGAAAGTAACAGATGTTCCAGGGCGTACATATCTCCAGAAGCCCAGATGCGGAGCTACCCGCACGCGAAGCTACCCTGACGCGAGTCTATATGATTCCTTGGCAAATCTACATCCCAAAGCAGGATCTAAAGCGAAGCTGAACTCAACCATTATGGCGACGTTCATTCTCCACCTATCAAAGCAGTTCAAAGTATTTCGAAGTCTGAACCATTACAGACTTTCAAAAACTTTGAAGGGGGTCTTGTTGACACTTAAAAATTACAAGATTCTTATTGGTCCGAACAATGTCTAAACTCTTTGACATTTACAAAAGATAAGTGATAGACGAGCTGAAGACCAGTTTTCACCCATCGCCGAGGGACAAGGAAGCAACTTGGACTCCACTGATCCAGCAAGCAGACAGTGAACCCGGATTGTTTCTGAACAGACCACAGCAGGTCTAAGATGCTAGCACTTAGCATCACATGAGCCCAAAGGGATAGCCTCGCCTCAGAGGCTAATATCACTCGACTTCGCCTTGAAGCCATTCGAAGCCTCGCCAAGAAGTTAACTCACAACTTCGCCTCAGATGACGTCTAGCTCCGCCAAAGAGCTTTCTTTCGGACTTCGCCAGAAGCTGCCTCTAGCTCCGCTACGAGCTAAATGCGGGCAGTTCCGCTATTGGTCTGCTATGGTCAACCTTTGACCAATCAAATCTCCGGATGAGATCGGATTCAATCAGATCAAATCCAATTAAGATCAAATCAGAGATCAAATTTGGCAGTTGATTACCACAATCTCTTGACTCTTCTAAGACGAGTAAGAAGATTAGGGGAAATCCTCCAACGATATGGAAAGGATCAAGAAGGTCAACCGACCTGCCAATTCTAACTTCGCAGAAGCTGATCCTAGCCTCGCAGCAAGGCTACTTTCCAGATTTTAAACAGATTTGATTCAATCTGTTTCCATATTTTCAAGGGACGAATATACCCTTGCTCTCCCTATAAATAACCCGCCAGGGGCACAAGGAGAGAGGACTTCTTCCGAAAAGAACAGAGACATACGCAGAAGAGCTCCACAAGCAGAGACTTCTTCACAAAGTACCGTGCGCTCTCGAATTCAGAGATCTTTTAGAGAATTGCTTTCTCTATCCAGGGTGTCGATACCCTAACATCGTTCTTCTTCTCAAGGAATCTCCGGAACTAGGCGAGAAGGAATTCCTAATTGAAGGCGATTTTGAGAAGCAGCAAGAGGGTTCTACCAACCTTCTATTCTCCGATTCCCCGAACCAGGCGAGAAGGGAATGTCATCGCTCGCATCGTCAAAGGGACAAAGTGGTCGCGCGCTGACCAGACTCCTATCGGCACACTTCTCCAGAATCTCTGAGGAGATCTACCTATAATCTTTTTAAGAATACTTGTAATTTAGCTCCTCAAACTCTTTTTTTTTTTGTAAGTTTTCCCCTTTGCAAATTCAATGGAAAACAGACTCGAATTCTCCACTAGATTCCTCCTCTTGTTGAATTGGCATTTGAAGCTTGGAGGTGGTGGTGGTTGTCAACTTGTTCCACACTACAAAAGCGGAATCAAGATTAGAAACAAGCATAAGATAATCTTTGTTAAGCGTGCTTCTAATGGCCTCAAGGGCTTATGCATTGGCCCCTATATGATTGCAATTACCAAGATAGCATTTCTGGGTAGCGGCAAGAAAGACATGCAAACCTAGGGTCTTTAAATACATGGACATCCTATATTTCCATGTGGCAATGTTGGAGACATCGAATATGGGAGGTGAAAAGCAATCCATGGGTGTAAACTATATGTGTAAATGCAAATGTAGATTAGCAAACCAAGATCTCACTCCTAGGTGGTTAAACCTAAATATCAGGAGCGTTGGCTCTGATACCAATTAAAAGTACACCTAGAGGGGGGGTGAATAGGTGTAAGTGCTAATCTAGAAACTAAATGCGGAAACTTAAACAAATTTTGCAACACACTTAATACAACCAACAAGTGTAGCCGAATTCCCTCTGAAGAACTCTGGACTAACTCCTCTTGATTCCCCTAAATATGGGTTGAGGTGCTAATGAAGCTCTTGTGGTTAAGTATAAGTGAGGCACACAAACAACCAAGCATATAAGATGAATAGACAATATGAAAATATGCAAGGCACAACACAAGCAATGTAAATGAATATGAATGAATGAATGATCCTTTGCATAAATTAAAGAGAGAGAGAGAGAGTTAAGAGACAATGGATCAAACGCAAAGGCAAAGATATGTTTCGAGGTTCGAGCCCCTAGCTTTACATCCCCGCCTTCACCATCGTGAAGGATTTCTAATCCACTATCTCCCACCGAAGGAACCTCCACCAAGGAGGATTTGTTACAACACTAGGAGTACCAAACTCCTCTCTCAAAAGACCGCCTCACAACCGACGGGTAGGCCCGTAGCCAAACAACCAATACACCTCACACTTGAGGGATACAAACCAACTCCAACTCCACCTCACCAAGAGGGAGTAAACCACAATCTCCACCTTTACCAAAGAGGGACCAAACCAACAACCCAATACAACAACCTCAACCTCTACAAAAGAGGGAGCAACCAACAAATGAAGGTTTTAACAACAAGTGGTTCCAAAGACCACAAACTCTCTTTTTCCACAAAACAAAGATCCTAATAGATTAGGATAGAAGATATAGCTCAAGTGTGGAAAACTAGGTGTTTGGAAAATAAAAACTCAAAGAAATAATCTTGGGAAAACTCTTGAAGATAATGGAAATGAAGAACAAATACAAATCTCCCAAAATACTCTTTTCTTTGATTTTTCAAAAAACCTAAAACAAAACAAGGATAGATCTTTTTGACACAGAAACTCTTTTGAAAAACTTATTTAAACACTAAACAAACTCTAAAATTTTTCTTGTCAAAAGTCTCATCAAAATCCCAAAGAGATGGGGTATAAATAGGCTCTCCAATAAACTAGCCGTTAGGCTGAGCTGTCAGCCTGACAGGCTTGCGGTCGACCGCCCGGTCGACCGCCAACGGTCGGATTTCCGACCATTGGAGCAGCCCGGTCGACCGCCCGGTCCTCCGCCCAGATACAGAGAGCAAGGCTCTCGGTCCGGTCGACCGCCCAGATACAGAAAGCACTGCTCTCTGGTCCGGTCGACCGGTCGGTCGACCGACCCATGTGTCTGCCAGACGTGCACAAGGCTGTGCACGTCGGTCGACCGAACGATCGACCGGCCCTTGGTGTGGTCGACCGTGCGGTCCACCGACCTGGCCTGTCAGCCACAGTCTGGGTCAGAAACTGGGTAAAAATGATACTAAAAATTCTTTTATCTTTTCTAAAGATTCCATAACAATTGTTTTATCATTTTACATTGGTAAACAAACTAGTGATAAAAGTTTCAAGACAATATTTAAACATTTGAACTCTTTTTGATGTCTTGGAAATTTTACCAAAAACTAAATCTTGTATTTTATCAAACTTTGATTTTTAAATATATGAATAGGAAAGTCAAAATAAGTTTGTCTAAGAAGTTTAAGCATGCATGTATAGAAAGAATACATCTACTATACATATAAACTATTTAATCTTATTTTGATCAAACTATTCATAAAAATCAAAACCAAAACTTGTGTTTTATCAAACTAGGATTTTTCGATACATGAATAGGAAAGTCAAACTAAGTTTGTATAAGAAGTTTAAGCATGTATGTATATAGAACATATCTAATATACATTTAAACCAGGTAAACTTGTTTTGATCTACTATTCATGAAAACACATATCGGTTAAACCAAAAATCGAAAAACAAATATCAAACATAAAACGTGTATGTGTATTGTGCACTTGAGCATATCAACTATTCTTATCTTTATACATGGATCTAAAACTCAATCTAAACTATGGATACCTAAGTCTTCTTGATGATCTTCCATCTCCAAGTCGACTTGCTCCCAAACCGTGATCCACCGAGTGCAAATAATGATCCTGAATCTCAGGCACCGGAATCATCATGAAAAGCTTCTAAACTCCTTGTTGAAGCTAATCACCAACTAATATCTTGCTAAATGATCTGAAACTTAAAAACGCAAGAATATTAGTAAACATAACTATATGAGTTAATCATCATCAAAACTAGAGTGGAAGGCCTTTGGGCCAACAGATAGTACCTTTCCCCTCTTCGTCGTTGGTGGCCTACAGAAAGCTTCCGTCAATGCACAAAGGCCCCACTGAATATAGCACACCAATGCCGGGAGAAGTCCAAGGGAACGACCGTGAACTAGATGAACACCCGCAATAAGACCGTCAGAAGAATGACATCGCCAGAAGATGGCACTACGCATCCCTTCAGCCAAACCGATAAAAACTCGGCCAGAAGTGCCCTCTGGGACATCGGTCGATGAGCCTGGTGATGGAAACTCCAGAGAATATCACATTTCTCATAGGGTAAATCATATCCCCTTGGGAGTGTTCTTGCATCCTTCAGAAAATGTCCTCGTCCGCAACCTCGTAGTGAGCTGCTTCGGGAGCATCTTCTAGGTTGGGGAACAAATAATTCTCTCAGCTCTTCAAACTGCATGAAGCTCCCTTATGGCTCCCATGCATACTCGAGCAAATGTAAAGGTGGCACATCAACTCGTGGTAAGTCTCAAACAAGGCGGGCTCCTGTTTCTCCAGAAGTGCCAACTTCGCCTCGCACGGGAAATATTCTTCATATGGGAGAGATCCCAAAGGCAGGGCAGAGACTTCCCACATCTCGTGCAAAGTCATGCCCAATTCGCCTACAGGGGTGAAGAAAGTCCCTGTAGCTGGACAGTATAACTCAAAGATGGCGTAGAAGTTCGCTACGCTCATCTGAATGCCATAATAGGTTGCCCTAACAGCCTCGTAGAGTCCCAATCTCTCTAGATCCTCTTCAAAATGTGCCAAGATATATAATGTCAAGTCTCTCCACCAGGCCTTAGGGGGATGAATCCACCCAGGGGTCCTGAAATCAGTGGCTGGATAATTACCACGAGCCTTGAAGAGTTGGCTTCCAAAAGTCTGAGCCACGGCAGAATTTCCCCCACTGGGATGTCTGGGAGAACGTTCCCAGGGTGGAGACCCAATACGCAGCGAGGAGGACCCGCCCTTGTATAACCGGGAGAAAGAGCTATCAATTTTCCTACGTGAATGGAGTCGGTAGTCCGAGTCACTTGCTACTTCATCTTCTGAACCCTCGTCACACATTGAAAAAAAGACAATGGAAAATGACGCTTGCTAGATGGGAGATAATACTTCTCGCCATCCAGATTGAAAATCTACTGCCCTTCTCCGGCCAGCAGCAGATAATTGGTATCTGGCGTTACATCCCCAAACATAAAGCTGGGTTTCCGATAGATTTTCCAGTCATAATCCTCGAGGGGAGCAGTAGTTAAGATGCTCCTCATAGTACGCTGATCTCCGGCGTAGATAAGGGCATCCCGACCGAGAGCACTTCGCTCACTAAATAATGAGGCTTGCCCTGGAATTGCAGGTTAACATTGCCATCCAGTCCCCTGGTTGTTCCAAAGAGACTGTTCAAAGGACCCGGAGTATAGTGCACTATGAAAGCAAGAAGAAGTCATATTAATTCATTTGCTGAAGAAAAAGAAAGCTAAAGCAAAATTTTTTTGCTAAGGCATAGCTTCGCTCTCCAAGCGAAGCTAGCCTAGCATTAGCTTCGCCCTGAAGCTCAGCTTTGCAACTGCAGCAAAACTTCGCATTTTATACGAAGGCAGAATGCAGAAAATATCTAAGTGTTAACTTGGTTCCAGAAGCTTAGTTTCGCGTTCTGTCACTAAACAGAATGCAAAGAAGCCCCCTAAGGGCTAACTTCGCTGGAAAGGCACTTGTGCCTAAAATTGTTCAAGGAATTTAAGGTCCTTTTCCTAACTACGCTTCGAGAGCTAGCTTCATATCATGCCACGTGACAGAACGTGAACAACCCTAAGGGCTAACTTCGCATAGAAACTTGGAGAAGAGACCATTCAATTTTTAAATTTCAAGGGGAATTAAATCCCTTAAAATTTCGGTGGATTTGAATTAAGGGAGAGCAACTCCCTGAGAGCACTGGATCATGGCAAATTACTCCGAATTCACTATGATATAGCCAGTAAATGACTTCAAAAAGAGATGAAAATCTCCAAATATAAGGAAAAATCTCTACCCGCAACGGGGCGTTCGATGACCATAGGAGGAGAGGGCCCCTCCG
Organism: Agave tequilana; assembly: GCA_038442645.1. Classification (NCBI taxonomy): domain Eukaryota; kingdom Viridiplantae; phylum Streptophyta; class Magnoliopsida; order Asparagales; family Asparagaceae; genus Agave; species Agave tequilana. Next base: position 20,889 of record JAVJIF010032644.1, on the reverse strand, counting down.
TCGCAGAGGTCGCTATCTCTTTACCTGCTCGTCTTTTGGGAGTCATGGAAGAACTGAAAAGTTCTAAAAATCTTAATGAAGGAGAAAGAGAAGAAAGAGACTTGTTTCTCTAAAAATTCAAAGAGAAGTGTTCTCTCTCTTTCAGCCCAATCGGCCTTTTATAGACATAAAATGTCTTAATTTTGACTCCTCAAAAGGAGCGCAGGTGGCCGTTTCAAATTAATTTGAAACGGCGCCTAAGCGCCTTCCTGAGAAGCCTTACTTCAGCCCCGCCAAGGGCTAATTTCGCTGTGAGTTCAGCGTTGACCGCGCGCGACGCTTGAGTAACTTCGCTGAGAAACATGCCTTAGCACCGCTAAGAGCTCATCTCAAGCTTCGCGAAAATTTAGTGCTAGCTTCGCCAGAAACTTGTTCCTGACTAAGTTGGAAATCTGTCTTCAGCTTCGCTGGAAGCTTAGCTCCTCTAAGAACTTTCATTTCCTTCTAAGAAAAAGACTTACCTAAGCTAGTCCACTTCAGGTGTTCTCGAATTAAAAAGGAGGGGAACAAAGCAGATAAGCAGAGAATAAATATTGTTATTGATTCAAAAGGGAAGATACATTGATACTACATCAAGATTGTCTTTCATATAACAGAATCTTTGCTCCAAAGGCATACAAATTGTCCTATCTACTTCCAGGGTGATAAGCCAAACCAACTGAACAAGAAAGGTCTTCCTCTTGTACAATGTCGTAATCATTCGCTTAATGGCATATTTCGCCATCAAGAATCTGGATCTTCTTTGATGAAAGTTGGCAAAGGAAGCTGGATCTTCCATAATCAAAATTGGCAAGGGACTGGTTACCACTAGAAAGCTGGATCTTCCTTAAATAAAATTGGTAAAGGAAGGATCCGAGGCCTTACAGGTGACGTCTGCCTTCCCAAAGTGAATCATCTCGGATAAGCAACTATCAGCCCCTTTCCGAAGTGGATCATCTCGGATAAGCGACTGCCAGCCTCTTCTGGGGACACACATCAGCTGCTCCAGTATGTTCCGCGTGCTTATGATCAAAGTTTCAACTTGAAAATTAAGAGGCAAGTTTCTAGCCTCTTTCGTCAAGATGAAAGACTGACGAGCATAGTTTGCTGCAATGCAAATAGAAAACAAGTTAGCATCAAATCAAAAAGAGGGTGGAATGCTAAGTTAGAATCTTTAGGCGAAGCTATCCAGTTGTGCCTTGAAGACAGATTTCAATTAAGCAGGGGATAGTCTCGCTTGCACATCAATAATAGGCTAGCTTAACATAAGCCAAATCTTAGCCCCGCCCAAGGTAGTTAGGCTGGAGAAGCCTAAAAAAAAGAACCAAGTCCTAGCCTCGCCTATATGGCAAAGCCAGACTGACCCAGAGGGACACAGTCTTGACCCCACCTTATGGCAAAACTGACTCAACCTTGAAGAGGCCAAGTCTTGAGCCTTGCTTATGTGGCAAAATTTAATAGGCAGACAGATCAAGGTAGCGACTCTTCATGAAAAGAGCGAGAATGCTAGCTTCGTGGAGAAGCTGAAAAATAGGGCCGAAACCCTTTTCTAAAAGTCAGCCAAATGCAAAGACCAAGGGAATTTAATCCCTAAGATAGCTGGTAAAGCTAAGAAGATTAAGGGAGATAAACTCCCTGAAAATCACTAGATGGCCTAGGCTCACCAGTTCTTGATTGAATGAGAGTCCCCACTACTTCAGGGACCTCAGCTTCCTTACTTGAGCAATTGGAGAGGTTATAATTAAACTTTTTAGAAAAAGAAAAGTATGTTTCTCTGAGAAGAACTACAAATGTCCTATTATAGGCCTCATGGCCTGACCACGCCGCTGCTACTTCAATCTTGGAGGCGCGGGCAAATTTAAGGCATTCAAGTGTTTGGCCTTGAAAAGGGGAATAGTCTCCCTCGGGAATGCGCATTGAAGTTCTTTGAACTTTGAAAAAGGGAAAATCTCCCTCGTTAATGCAAGAGAGGTTATTCTAACCTCGAAAAAGGGAGCAACATTTCTCGTAACTCGCAGAAAACAATTAGCCTCGGGAAAGGAATGTCGTTCCAGACCGATTTGAAGCGCAGCCAAACTAGGAAACTCAAGCGCGATGCCACTCATAAGCGCGAGGCTACCCAAAAAGGCGAAGCTACATGGAAGCGGATACAATTCCTCGGCGAACCTATTCCAGCTTGAAAGTGGGGCTAAAGGCGAAGTTAAACTCAACCTCAAAGGCGATGTTCATGCCCACACACCATCAAAGTAGTTCAAAGTATTTCAAACTCTGAACCATTCCATTTCAGATTCACGAAAACTTTGAAGGGGTCTTGTTGACACTCTAAAAAAGACAAGATTTCTAACTGGCCTGAACAATGTCTAACTTATTGACATCTATAAAAGACAAATGACAGACAAGCCGACGGTCAATTCTTCACCTATCTCAAAGGAACGAATCAGCAACTTGGACTCTTCTGATCCAGTGAAGCAGACGGTAAGCCAAGATCATCCTTAAAAGCTCGTGAGAAGGCCCAAGCAGGTCCAGAGACACTAAGTTAGCTCAACACTTGGTCTCGCACGAATCCACGAGATAAGTCTCGCATGAGAAACCAAAGTAGCTTAGTATCGCAGGAAGTTCCTTCATAGCGTCGCTGCGAGCTAACTTACGCTTCGCCTGGAAATGCTAAGTTAACTCCACAGAAAGTTAATTTCGCTCGAAGCTCTACGCAGCCGCACAAAAGGTTGACTGGTAGCTTCGCCACAAGTTTTATCTAGCTCCGCTGAGAGCTTTCTTTTAGCTTCGTCAGAAGCCCCTCCCCGCTCCATTATAAGCTCAACACGATGACTCTGCTGCAAGTCCTTTATAGTCATTTTTGACTAATCAAATCTCTAGATAAAATCAAATCTCTAGATGAGATCATGTTAATTGAAATTCAAATTTGACAGTTGCCTGCCATGATCTTTTGACTCTCCTGATCAAGTAAGAAGATCAGAAAAAAAAATCTCTCAATTAACTAGAGAGGATTAAGGAAGTATCCCTCATTTAGCGGAGCGAATCAAGGGATTAGCGTTATATGCTATCCCTAGCTTCGCAGAAACTGATTCTAATCTCGCGGCAAGGCTACTTTCCAGATACAAAACAGATTGACTCAATCTATTTTCAAATTTTCAGGACGATTACACTCCTGTTTCCCTATAAATAGCCTACTAGAAGCTCACAAGAAAAAAGAGGAGAAGGCACAAAGAGAAAGGAGAAACGGGCCAGGATAGAGAGGAAATTAGAGATCTACTCTCTTACTTTCAAGAATTCAGAGAATTGCTTCTCTAATCCTATAGGATAAATTCAGGGGGCTAATATCCTAAGAAATTCCTTCCTCTCAAGGAATTTTCGGAATCAGGCAAGAAGGAATTCCCAAGCGGAGGCAGTTCGATCATCTGACCGATCGCATCGTCAAAAGGATAAAGTGATCGCGTGCTGATCAGATTCCTACCGGCACACTTCCCCAAAAATCTCAAAGGAGATTTACCTGTAATTTTTCTTTTCAATTACTTGTAATTTAGCTCCTCGACACTTTTTTGTAAGTTTTTCCCTTTGTAAAATATATGGAAAACAGGCGCTGCTAGTAGAATATTCATCAGTGATAAAGTAATCAGTGGTAGAATATTCACGATGATCATTATGTCTCTATCGAGCACGATCATCATATTACACTATAATGTTGGTCTGATATCAAAAGCAGCCCCTGCAAATGACTTTCAAGACTATGATGACCTTATGAGTAGTTATCATGTTCACTCTAGAACTCAAATCAACATACCGATCCAAATACCTTTGCCGTTGCGAAATCTATGATCAGCCTCTATGATCTGTATCTTGTGTGGCATAATAATCTGAATCTCAGCCATTGTACCACCTCGTTAGTTTTCACCAACACCATAAGTTTCTTCATCACCCATCACCGCCATCATCATCACCACCTCCTTCACTAAATCAACGTCGTTATCATCACTATTGTAGAGGTAAAGTCCTATGGAGAATTTATTTACACTCAATTTGTAAGAGAGAAAATGGAGCAATGCAAACACCAGAGAATTTATATTGAAAATCTGCAGAGGAAAAAACTATGGTGCCAAGAGAGATTCCATTAAATCAAAGAGATTTATAAAAAATTCTCAACACTTTGTTACAGATTCAATTCTTTAGGGTTTGATCTTTTGTCAAGGAGAAAGAGATTGACTTTTATAGCTGAGGCATAGCGAATTGAGTCGTAGCCCCTGAGATTTTTGCCTCTGGATCTGCTCATGATCATAAATGTATAACGCCCCAACTGTAATTGGTTATAAGATCGTTACGATCGTACTGGCAGGCGAGAATGGAAGTCTAGATCTGCACTTATAACCCCATTTGCCTAGTGGTTGTAACTGCTCTGACCGCCTGGTGGTCGGGTGAGATTTGTTAAATGAAAACTTGAGTCTGTGATCTCATGATTTGTTAGACTTTCCAGGTGTCGTAATCCTGAGGGGACTCATAATTTTGATCATTACAGATGCCCCCTCAATCTCCTTTTTGAAGTCTCTGGTCGGGAAAGAGAGAATGGACCCACTTTCATGAATATCCTGCTATTGCTTGGATGAGGTGCAGCATAAGAATAATAAGCTACGGAATTAGGTCCGCCGATTGGAGGTGGAACGAGGTCAGTAGAGATAAAGCTAGATGTAACTTTCTTGATGTCTCATTTTTATTTTTCTGCAATTTGTATCTCGATTAAGTGTATAATATAGTCGAGCTCTTTTACTTTCTGTTCTTTAGTTGAGGAACTTTGTAAGGTAATTCCCGATAGTAGTGACCAGGATTGAGCAAACACGATTGAGAGTCTGGAGAATTCTTATGTCGTTTTAGTTATTAGGGTGACATCCCCTATAGGTTGTCAGGTGAGTCCCCGTCTTTAAGGAGATTCCTCGAGAGGGGGTAGCCGTCAGGTTAAGAACTCGTTGTAAGTTGTTCTCCAAGTAGCCATTAGGGCGAGAGCCTAATATAGGTTGTAGGAATCGTGGAGAGGACTTTTGTATTTCAGGAGAGTCTCCGTGCAGGCTAGGCCGTCAGGGTGAGAACCCTTTATAGACTGTTGGGTGAGTCTCCATCTTTCAAGGAGATTCCCTGAGTAGCCATCAAGACTAAGGCCTGATATAGGCTATAGTAGCCGTGGGGAGAACTTTCATTATTCAGGAGAGTCTCCACGCAGGCTGAGCTGTCAGGGTAAGAACCCACTATAGACTATTGGGCGAGTCTCTATCTTTTAGAAAATTCCCTGAGTAGCCAGCAGGGCGAGAGCACAATATAGGCTGGAGGAGCCGTGGGGAGGACTTCTATTTTTTAGGAGAGTCTCCGCAGGTTGGGCCATTAGGGTGAGAACCTGCTATAGGTCATTGGATGAGTCCCTGTCTTTCAGGAGATTCCTCGAGTAGCCAGCAGGCGGAGCCCGATATAGACTATAGGAGCCATGAGAAGGACTTCCGTATTTTTGGAGAGTCCGTGCAGGCTGAAATGTCATGGTGAGAACCCGCTATAGGCCGTTGGGCGAGTCTCCATCTTTTGGGAGATTTTTCGAGAGTAGCCATCAAGCGAGTGTAATTTCCCCTACCTAAAAATACTATATTTCTATTTTATTTAATTTAATTTGTATTATGTATCATTATTAACATTGACTAATATGTTTTATATATGTGTATATATATATAATATTAATGCTTTTATTAATTATTATTGTTTATTTTAATTATTGTTATGTATTATTAACTATTATTATCATTATTTATTATTTCTATTCTCTCTTATTTACATCCCATACCATTCTTTTTCTTAGCCAATCCTTTGAGCCCATGATTCAAACCCACCAACCAATTAGATCCAAACCCTTTAATCCATTACCCTATAACTTGATCCATACCTATTCTCAAACCGAAACCCAATATACACTCCCTAATATAATCCTAATTACAACTAACAAATCCCAATTCAAACAACTAGATCAAATCCTAACCTAAATCCATATCCTATCTTAACTAACCAAATCCCTTATAATCTCCTTGATCCTAACTTAACCCTAATCATATCCATCTCCTTCCTTTATAGCCGCCTTCACCACCTTCTTCTCTCTTATCACCATTCGATCCCCCACAGCAAAGCCACTGCATAAGCCACCCGAGCCAACCCCATGGCCGAACACTCTGGCCATCTGCTTGCCGCAAGCCTTACGCCCAGCGTAAGTCTCCAATAGCCCGAACTCCCATCCCTCTCCTCCATGGCACTAGCACCACACCACAGAACGCACCCCACCTCCTCTTCATGTGATGACAGCCCTATGCCATCTCCCTTGCTTCCCGGCGTGTCGCTGACAACCGCATCAAGTTCCTCTGCCTCTACCAGAGCTCCGCTACTCCGCACGCGAGCCATCGAAGACCCCAATAGCCCCGACCTACGCGAGATCTCCTCCAACAGCAACTCCGCGTCGCCTCATTCCCTTTCTCTTGGTAGAGCTTCGATAGCATTGCATGCCAAATTTCCCTCCCCAGCCGTGAGTTCTTAGTTTTCTCTCTCTCTTTCATTTTATGAAGTGTGTTTGTTAATTTTGCTTGTGCATGGATAAAATCACCTAGAGGGGGGGTGAATAGGTGATAATGCTAATCTAATCAACTTAATGTGAAATTTAAAAACCAATTGCAATTACAACAATGGATGCACACACAAGCTAGCCAAGCAAATAGATATGAATGAGCAATATTAAATTTTCAAGGCACAAAGTGAAGAGAGAGAGTAAGAGTAAGAGTCAAGAGATCAATTGCAAACAATAAGATATGTTTCGAGGTTCGAGCACCCAGCTCTACATCCCCGCCTTCACTACCGTGAAGGATTTCCAATCCACTAGCTTGTCCACAAAGGACTCCCACAAAGGGAACCTCCACTGAGGATTTGGGGCAATCACATTACAAGCAGTACCCAACTCCTCTCCTTACAAACACAACCTCCTCCTTGAGGCACAACTCCAATCCAACAAACAATCACCTCACAACTTGAGGGATTACCACCCAAATGCACAACCTCCTCAACACAATGAGGGAAAGGCACAAAGCCAAGCAAATGAAGGGTTTACAACTTGGTGGTCTAAACAACAACCACAAACAATTTCTTTCTCCCAAAGATCCTATAGAATGAGATAGTAGATGTAGCTAAGTGTGGAGAAAAACCAAAGGAATGGAAATCAAAAATCTCAAAGAAAATCTTTGGGAAAAAACTAGAAACCAAGATGAAGAAGTTGAATCAAACACTTTTCCCAAAAAAAAACTTCTCTTGATTTTCCAAACCCTAGCAAAAACACCAAATAGATTGTTCAATTAAAGCCCAAAAAATTCTTTTGATTGCTGTGAAAACACTAGAGAAAGCTCAGAAAATTCGTCCAAAAAACTTGAAGAAAACTGGTCATTAATGGGGTATTTATAGCCCTAAGAAAAATATAGTCATTGGCAGCAGAAACGGCCAAAAATGACCTACCGTCGACCAGTCGGTCGACCGCCCAACGGTCATATTTTGACCGCTGGCAGCTACCGGTCGACCGCCCGGTCGACCGAAATAAACAGAGAGCACTGCTCTCAGTTCTGGTCGACTGCCCGGTCGACCGGCCCACTGTGCTGCCAGACGTGCACAGCTCTGTGCACGTCGGTCGACCGGCCCTTGGTTCGGTCGACCGTGCGGTCGACCGACCTGGCCTGTCAGCCAATTCAGGGTCAGAAAAATAGGTAAAAATATTTTGAAAAATCTTTAAGTCTTGTAAAAACCCCAAAAATAGTTTTAACATTTTGCGTTGATATATAAACATGTGATAAAAATTTCAACTCAATTATCAAGCAATTTGAACTATTTTTGTGTCTTATCATTTTTACCAAAAACCAAAACTTGTATTTTACTAAAACTTGGATTTTGAATAGAAAACACATTTTGTCCAAAACTCATCCAAATACAAAAAACATGATATTAAACAACATTTAAGCATGATGCATATGGATAGAAATCTAATATACATGAAACATATACATATCATAGTTTTTTACTATAATTCCATAAATATGTTTTGTTAGAAATATCAAAACATAAAATACATGAAATAGACTACCAAATTAAGTTTGTTTAAATAGTTGAAGCATGGATGTATATAGAACAAATGTAATATACACTAAACCATGTAAACTTGTTTGATATAATATCTATTCATGAAAACTAAGATCGGTTAAACTAAAAACCGAAAACCAATATTTAAAACGTGAAACGTGTGTGTTATGAACTTGAGCTTATCATACTATTCTAATCTTTACAAGTGGATCTAAACACAAAACTAAACTATGGTACCGATGTCTTCTTGTAGAGCGCCGTCTCCAAGTTGACTCGATCCAAATCTCCTTGATCCACCGAGCAAGTACTATATATGATCTTCGACGCTCGGGCTCTTGAATCAACTTGTGAAAGTTGATTTGGAAGCTTTCACCAACTAATATCTTGATTAATAGTCTGAAACTAAAATCATAAGATAATTAGTACATATAACTACATGAGTTACTCATCATCAAAACTAGAGTGGAAGGTCTTTGGGCCAACAATCTCCCCTTTTTGATGATGACAAAACTCATGGAGTTATATATGCATGGATTAAAGTTAAGCTTCAAGGAAGCTCCCCCTTAACTCATGCATCACAATAAAACATATAAGATATGCATGAAACAGTACAATGCATATAAACAAGTCTCTTGACACCAAATGAATATGCATAAAACTATAAAACATGTTGTTTCTTGAAAAGAAAAACAACAACTTATGCATAAAAACATGCGTATAAACTCAAATTCTTCTCCCCCTTTTTGTCAATCATCAAAAAAAGGTAAAGTAAAAAAAAAAATCATCTCCCCCTTTTTGATTGAAGAAAAGAATCAACAAGGGGTTAAATGAAACATAAATGTGATACCAATTAAAAATGTGTCAATGAAGAGCATATTGATACCAATCAAAAAAAAAAAATCTTGATATCAATTGATAAGTAAACAAATGACCTACCAATTGTAAACAAACGATCTTGAGACTAAATTGAAATTAAAAAATACAAATTTTGAATTTCCTAAACATAAATCTTGATACCAAAAGAAACTATTATTCTTTAAAGCATAAGATACCAAATGAAATTATTCTTTACCAATTGAAATCATCATTTTCTATCATAAAGCAAGGGAGTGGAATATAAAAAAATATCAATTGAAAGATAAAATATGAGTTTTCTCCCCCTTTATGAAATACCAACAAAAACTAAGCGTAGGCTTGATACCGATTGCAAATTAAATCAATTGAGACAAATTTAAGGTATAAGCTTGGCATAAACAAAATTTTGTGCTTAAAAATATAGGGATATAATAAGCATAAATAATATATATATATATGTATGAAAATGAATACCAATCAAAATTGATATTATTTGAAATGAAAGCATACATACATAAATACATATGAGTATACTAAAATATCAATGTTTGCACCAATTAAAAGAATTCAATGATATCAATTGAAACAACAATAAGATCAAGTGTATAACTCATACAACCTATCCTCCCACACAATGCTTATGTTAAAAATAATGATATCTAATATAAAACATACATAGGCATGGTCTCCCAACCATCCGCTCGTAGAAGGTAGGGTTTTCAAAAATAGATTTAAAAATAGAGTACGTTTGAAAAACTCTACCACATGAAGAATGTCACAACTAGTCATATAAATCAACTAGTATGAAATCCTTCAAACAAGGAATAACAAAAATATTTTTCATGAAAACACATGTAAATCACATGGCACTAAAACACTCAAAATCCATATAGCACAAATTGTACTCATGAAAGCTAAATCATGAGAAAACATCAAATAAGGTGAGTGTACAAGTGTTATGTGAAACATATCATTATGAGAATGGACAATCAAGCTCAAAATTGAATTCCTTAAAATATGAAATGCAAGTGTATCATTAAAAACATGAAGTGATTGAAATCACCTATAAACATGAAAATCATCAAAATGACTTAAACTTCAAGGCATATGTATATCATGTACAAACTAACGTATATATACATATCCAAAACATAATGAGTCCACAAATGTATATGCATGAAGGCATGTGGCTCAAGGATGTATATGTATAGATGATAGTTTAAACAAGATGGACATATACATGAAGTAAAAAACACATGGTCATGAAACAATTCCAAAATAGGGAATACAAGTCAAATGCATGGATCATCAAAACTAGACTATACCAGTACATCAAATGAATACAAATGAGCGTTCAAGCACAAACAATAATAATCTAATTGTAGCTCACTAGTTGTACAAGTATATATTCTAGTCTTAGTGAAAACTAACATTCAAACAAGTAATCAAAACATGAAGCATAAAACGGGTCAGAAATCAACATGATGAACATAAACACGATCATTATGTAAATCCACGTGTTATTAGAACTATGATGTACATAATAGCAAAACATGTGTTGGCCCAAGAGGTTACACTCTCTTGTTTTGTGTTTTGATGATGACAAACCAAATAAGAGCTATTTGGTACTAATGAATTTGTTCAAGATAAGTTTCAGGTTTGTACCATGTTTGGAGACCATTGGCTTAGCTTTTGCAAGAACTTCTAAGTTTCACATAGCAAGGAAGGCAAATTGCACAATCAAGGAAGGATCATAGAAGAGAAGGCACAAGCAAAGCATTGGATGGCTCAAAGAGTATTTAATCATTGTATTTTTAGTTTTATAGTTTGTTAAAGAATAGTGGATAGGTTTTAAGCTCTATCACACACGTTTTTGCGCACATGTTTATTCCAAAATGTTTTCTTATAATTTATACAAAAACATTTTATTTACAAGATTTGGCCTACAGATATATATTTGTGTTTATACAAATCTATGTTCAAAACTATTTTTATCAAAATCAAAATCCCTTTTATTTTCTCTTCAAAATCCTGATTTTTGACCTGAGCCAGTCGACCGAACGGTCGACCGGACCTATGACAGGTTGGCCGGTCGACCGTCCCAGTCGACCGTGGCTCTGGCTGTGCACATATCTGTGTGCACGTTGAATCGGTCGACCGACCGGTCGACCGACTGTAAGCAACTTTGCTCTCGGTTAGATTGGGTCGACCGGGCGGTCGACCGATGGCCTGCAACGATCACATTTTTGAAATTGCGGTCGACCGACCGGTCGACCGACAGAGCCGTTTGAACAATAACGGGCATTTTTTCTGAGCTGTTTATTTTTGTCTTTTTCTCACTTAAGTGAGTTTAAATGACTTGTTTTGGGTTTAATACATTCTGATTAGCCTTAAAAATGTTTTATCTTCTAACCCTAGCCCTCTCCTATAAATAGGGGTGTTTGGGGAGAGATTGGTTCACCTAATTATTACAAGAAAAATTCAAAAGTTTAAGGCATTCAAAAGAGCTTGGTTTCTTGGTTTTTGTGCTGAAATTCTCTCTCATTTTCTGAAGTATTTTTCAAGAATTTTCTGATTTCGTTTTCTTTTCTCTATACACACAAGAGCTTCATTCCTACTCATTGTTCTCTAAGGACCTTTTGTAAGGGAAGAGACAATTGAAAGAGAGAGTTTGTGGTCTTTTGACTACTCAGAAATTCCTTGTACTTGAGATTGTGAAGTTGGGTACTCCATTGTATTTGTGATCTTTGTGATAGTGGAAGTAGCTAGAATCCTTCTGGGGAAGGCGGGGAGTAGAGCTGGGTGCTCGAACCTCGATAACATATCTTTGTGTTTGCGATTGGTTTACTTTTCCTTGTCATTACTTATTGCTTGAGATTATCATTGCCATATTCATTTTCATTCATATTGTCAATCATTATCCCATACAACAAGGTTGCATTGCGCACCTCTAACTCATTTTACGAGGAAGCCGGAGGAAGGAGTTCAGAGCCCTTAATAGGGAATTCGGCTCTTAGTCTTGTTTTGGGAGATTGTTGCATTATATTTGCATCACATTTTTTAAATTGCTCTTTGATTAGCATCATCACCTATTCACCCCCCCTCTAGGTGATTTTCAATTGGTATCAGAGCTTGGACTCTAAGTTTTGGCTTAACATCCATAGAGAGGTCCTTAAAATTTGCTAATCAACACTTCTCATTTCATTCATTCATCACTAGTAAACATGGCCGATAACATTAAATCCCCACCTAAATTTGATGGACTCAACTTCCCTATTTGGAAGGTTAGGATGACTATCTTTTTGCAATCATTAGGTAGTTTAGTGGCTAAGTCCTTGACCAAACCCTATGTAGCACCCGATAGTGATGAGAGCACATGGACCGATTTCAACTTTAGAGAATATGAGGCTAACTCCAAGGCCCAAAACTCCCTTTTAACCGCCTTGAATGAGGATGACCTTACACGGGTAATTCATTGCCAATCCGCCTATGAGATTTGGCAACACTTATTGGTCACACGTGAAGGGACTTCACAAGTCAAGAGAGCTAAGATAGATCTCTTGAGGTCTCAATATGAATCATTTAAAATGCTTGATGATGAATCTATTGATTGTATGATTACTAGATTCACTAAAATCACCAATGGTCTTTCTTCCTTAGGTGACGTCATCTCCAACGATCAAAAGGTGCGCAAAGTGATTCGGGCTCTTCCTCCATCTTGGGAGATAAAGGCCACCACCTTGAAGGAATTGAACGACAAAGATGAGATGGACATCATTAGTCTCATTGGGAACCTAAAGACCCATAAGATGGAGAAGAAAACAAGAAAAGAGGCCGCTCCAACAAAGAAGAAGTCCTTAGCTTTCAAGTCTTCATCCACTCTTGAAGACGATGAAGAAGATGAAGAAGAAGATGAGGAGCTCTCCCTCCTTGTGCGAAATGTCAAAAGGATGTACCGGAGGAACAAGCTCAACTTTCGGAGAAAATTTGAAAGCAAAGAGGAGAGGAAAATTATATGCTACAATTGCCGAAAGCCCGGACACATCATGGCGGATTGCCCGGAGTTCAAGAAGAAGATGACCTCCTCCTTCAAGCCAAAGAAATCGGAAGAAAAGAAAGCGTATAAGGCAACTTGGGATTCGGAAAGCGAGTCCGAGAAGAGGCGGATGTAGCAAATATGTGTTTCATGACAAACACACCTAAGGTAACCCCTCAACCCCCTGATGATGAAGATGATGAGTTAAGTAAGGAAGTTCTTGTACATGCTTTTGTTGAACTTTCTGAAACTTATGATAACAAGAAATTGAATGCTTTAAATTGCAAAAAGAAGTTGCTTTTCTTAAAAATCAACTTGCTATGGTTTCCAAAGAAAAAGATGATATTTCTTCCAACCTCATTTCTATTCAAAATGAATTTAGTGCCTACAAGTTTCTTGTAAGGCTAAATTTCCTATTGTTGATGAAAAGAAATTTCTTCTTTAAAAACCAAAATGGTTGATTTTGAAAAGGTTTTAAAAGATTGTGCTTTTAATACTAAGAAACTTGAGGAAAAATTTTCTAAAAAGCACACATCACATGCTAAGATTTCTCATGCTCACACTACACCTAACACTTCTCATGCTCATGCTCACAAAGCTCATGCTCACAAATCACACACCCATTATGCTTTAAATATGGTAGAGTATATAGATGCACATATTGTGGTAAAAATGGACATTTAGCTAAGTTTTGTTATGATCAATTAAATAGATCCAATAATCTTGTTTGGGTTCATGGCTCTAGCCCTCAAGGACCCAAGAAAATGTGGGTACCAAAATCAAGTCCTAAATTGTTTGATGTAGGTACACACCAAGGCTCCAAGACGTAGGGAGCGGTGGTACCTTGATAGTGGTTGTTCAAGACACATGACGTGGGATATCAACAACTTTACAACCCTATCAAGGTACATGGAAGGTGGCTCCGTCACCTTCGGGGATGACTCCAAAGGGACTATCATCGGTATAGGTAACATTCAAATTGGTGCATCTCCTATTATTGAGAATGTTGTTTTAGTTGAAGGTTTGAAACATAATTTGCTTAGCATTAGTCAATTTTGTGATCGTGGACTTAAAGTTGTTTTTGATGATTGTTCTTGTAAGATTTTTGATATTAAAACAAATGATTGTATTCTCACGGTTTTCGTGATGATAATGTTTATATCATTGACATGCTTAATATAAATTGTTCTACTAAATGCTTAAATGCTTTTGATGAAAATTCTTGGCTTTGGCATAGAAGATTAGGACATGCTTCTTTTGAACATCTTTCTAGGATTAATTCAAAGGAATTGGTGAAGGGTATTCCTTGCTTGAAGTTTGAGACAGACCGCATTTGTGGTGCGTGCCAACTTGGGAAACAAACCAAGTCTTCCTTCAAACCAATCAAGGATATCATGTCAACTAGGCCTTTAGAATTAATTCATATGGATCTTTTTGGACCTACTAAAACTAAGAGTTTAAATGGTAGTAGATATGCATATGTTTTGGTTGATGATTTTTCCCGTTTCACTTGGGTTTTCTTTTTGGAACACAAAGATCAAACCTTTTCTCATTTTAAGATTTTTCGAAAAAGGGTTGAAAAAGAAAAAGGTTTTCCGATTTTGAAAATAAGGAGTGATAGAGGTGGTGAGTTTGTAAACCAACTCTTCATGACTTATTGTGATGAAAAGGGAATTAAGCATGAAATGTCTTGTCCTAGGACTCCACAACAAAATGGAGTTGTAGAAAGGAAAATAGAACACTTCAAGAGATGGCTAGGACAATGATAAGTGAATACGACCTCCCTCAATATTTATGGGCCGAGGCCGTAAACACCGCATGCTATATATCTCACCGTATTTATTTGTGTAAAAATTCTTCAAAACATCTTTTGAAATGTATCACTCTAGAAAACCTAATGTTGCTTATTTCAAAGTTTTTGGATGCAAGTGTTTTGTTTTAAATACTAAAGAGAATTTGGGTAAATTTGATGCTAAGGCTTATGAAGCAATTTTTGTTGGATATTCTACAACTAGTAAAGCTTATAGAGTATTCATTAGATCTTCTCGTACCATTAAAGAGTCCATGCATGTTAAATTTGAAGAATCTAATGTGGTTGTTGAGAATGTTGTAGAGATTGAACCATTAGGTGAAGACATGGAGAGACTATCCTTGAAGGACTCACCCGCTCAAGAAGAAAAGCAAGAATCTATTGGTGATGTTCAAGAGGATAAAGAGGAAAGCTCTCAACCGCTTCCTAAAGCTTGGAGATACGCTACAAATCATCCTAAGGAGCTCATCTTGGGTGATGCATCTAAAGGAGTCACAACGCGCTCCAAACTCCATGACCTATGTGGTAACTTTGCTTTCATTTCTCATTTTGAACCCAAAGGCATTCTCGAAGCCGAGACGGACCCATATTGGTTGCTTGCCATGCAAGAGGAACTCAATCAATTTGAGCGCAACCAAGTTTGGCACCTTGTTCCTAAGCCCCACGATAGACCAATAATTGGTACTAAGTGGATCTTTAGAAACAAGATGGATGAGTCCGAAAATGTCATTAGGAATAAAGCTAGGTTAGTGGCCCAAGGTTACACTCAAGTTGAAGGAATTGACTTTGAGGAGACCTTTGCAACCGTAGCACGGCTTGAAGCCATACGGATGATACTAGCTTTTGCATCTTTCAAAAATTTAAACTTTTTCAAATGGATGTGAAAAGTGCATTTTTGAATGGTTTTATTAATGAAGAAGTTTATCTTTCTCAACCTCCCGATTTTATTGATCATGTTCATCCCGATTTCGTTTTTAAACTTGATAAAGCTTTATATGGATTGAAACAAGCTCCTAGAGCTTGGTATGAAAGGCTTTCTAGTTTTCTTATTTCAAATGATTTTATTAAAGGCAAAGTAGACACCACTCTATTCACTAAGCATGTTGATAATGATATATTAATTGTGCAAATTTATGTTGATGATATAATTTTTGGTTCTACTAATGAGCTTTTGTGCAAGGATTTTTAAAAGGTAATGCAACTTGAGTTTGAAATGTCTTCAATGGGTGAGCTCAATTTCTTCCTTGGACTCCAAATCAAGCAATTGCAAAACGGGACGTTCATAAGTCAAGCCAAGTACGCAAGGAACTTGTAAAGAAGTTTGGACTTGAAGGCTCTAAGACTTGCAACACTCCCATGGCAACTACAACCAAGCTTGATAAAGATGACCAAGGTAAAAATGTTGATATTAAATTATATAGAAGCATGATAGGAAGTCTTTTATATTTAATAGCAAGTAGGCCGGATATCATGTTTAGTGTGTGTCTTTGTGCTAGATTTCAATCGTGTCCTAAAGAGTCCCATCTTATTGCGGTAAAACGCATTATTCGTTATATTAAGGGCACTATTGGAATGGGTCTATGGTATCCGAAAATCGAAGATTTCTCAATGACGAGTTATTCGGATGCCGACTTTGCGGGTTGTAGAGTAGATAGAAAGAGTACTAGTGGGACATGTCAATTTCTTGGTAATTGTCTTGTTTCATGGTCCTCTAGAAAACAAAATTCCATAGCACTCTCAACCGCTGAGGCGGAGTATGTTGCCGCAGGGGCTTGTTGTGCACAAGTCCTTTGGATGAAACATACTCTCCTTGATTTTGATTTGCATTTTGATCATATAAAAATATTTTGATAATACTAGTACTATACACATGACTAAGAATGCAAATCAACATAGTAAGACCAAGCACATTGAGATTAGATATCACTTTCTTAGATATCATTTTGAGAAAGGAGATATAGATATTGATTATGTTTCCACGGATTTACAACTAGCCGATATTTTCACTAAACCACTTGATTTTGCTAGATTTTCGTTTATTTGTGGAGAACTTAATGTTTGTGTTATTGATTAAACATGTTTTTCATAACCCTTTTTGATGTATGACAAAAAGGGGGAGAATAAGTTTACATAGGACAAAAATAAGTTCATTTGGTCTTGGTTCCATATGAATTTATATGTTTTGGTTTTATGAGTTTTTGTTATGAGTCTTATGTTTTTATGAATTTGAGAACTCTTGTATTTTGTTTGTGTTTTATTGGTATTGTTTCAATTTGGTTTCAATTGGCATCAAGAGTATGTTTTTGTGTTTTAATAAATTCTTGTGTTTTTCATATAGCATAATTTGAGGGGGAGTCTTCTCCTCTCCCATATTTTTGTCTATAGCCTATTTGTTTTGTCATCATCAAAAAGGGGGAGATTGTTGGCCCAAGAGGTTACACTCTCTTGTTTTGTGTTTTGATGATGACAAACCAAATAAGAGCTATTTGGTACTAATGAATTTGTTCAAGATAAGTTTCAGGTTTTGTACCATGTTTGGAGACCATTGGCTTAGCTTTTGCAAGAACTTCTAAGTTTCACATAGCAAGGAAGGCAAATTGCACAATCAAGGAAGGATCATAGAAGAGAAGTGTAATACCCCGTTCCCGGAATACGTACTTAGTTGCGTATTCAGTTTTTTGATCGTATTTTTCGTTTTACCTTCTGTATTTAACCGATTTCAGTTTCAAATATTATTTTTCAAAATATTAGATTTTCTATGATTTTCTGGATTTTTCCTGAATTAAAAGGAATTTCTTCTAAACCGGTGTCGGCCAGTGCCGCTGACCGATCCCTAGATTTTAATTTACAAACGGTTTGGAATTTCTAGATGGGTCTTTAGACATTATGTCTTAGAATTACATTTCCTACCTAAATGCTTTTTCTGAGGATTTTATGAATTTATGAAAATTCCACCGGAGTCGGTAGATAATTGGTTCCGGGATTTTTAGTTTTAAAACTATAAAGTATTTCTTAAAATGGATTTCACTATGTTTCTTAATATAATATTCTTGATTTTGATAATTATTTCGGGTCATTCCGAGATACTTGAATTTCAGACGATTCCGGCATTTTCCGAAATGTTTTTCGCATCCTCGACATAAACCTGGGTATCAGTCTTTTCAACAGTTTCATTTCTTGATTCCAAGAAAATATCTTCTCTCACAATTTCTTTTCCTTTTTCCTTTTTCCTTTTCTTTAATTCTTTCCTTCCTCCACAAGCCAAGCTTTTTTAATTTTCCAATTTTCCAAAAATTCCAACTCCACACAATTCCACCAACTCCCTCATTATTACCCCTCTTTCTCTCTCTCCCATGGCCGGCAAGTGGCCAAATGAGGGACACCTCACCCTCCCCCTATTTACACAAAACCCCTCTTTTCTACACTAATTGCACCTCCTTCACAAAATCCCAATCTTATATAAACTTCCCTTTTCATTTCTAACCCTTCTTTTACTTCACCTCACCAAAGAAATCTCCTCCACAAGACTTCATCTTCATCTCAAGCTCAACCACCAACTCCAAAACATCTCCAAGGTCAACTCCAAGGTCATCTCCAAGGTCATCATCTCCATCTCAAGCAACATCAACTTTTGATTTGGGATCGTTCTTGGTGATATCGTCGACCACAACCATTTCGAGTTCATAGAGCTTCGATTAACCGATCTAAGTGAGTATTTTACTCACCAAGACTTGTAAACTTCTTGGCATACTTGTGTCTACTTATCTTGTACATTTGTAGCTTCAAAATCACACTTTTTGATCATCCAACACAACTTCAAATTCTGTTCTGTACGCTGTTTTCTGACCACGATTAGTCGACTTGACCTAGGGATTAGTCGACTAACCCTTTTACTTGAAACGTAACCTTTTTCTGGAACACAGTTTTAGTCGACTCATCTTAATTATTAGTCGACTAGAAATCTTTATTAGTTGACTACTCTTTTTACCCTAGTCGACTAACTTGTCCTGAATCAGAAACCAACCCTCTGTATCACAGTTTAGTCGACTTGACCTTACTGTTAGTCGACTTGACGTGTCTGTTAGTCGACTACTCCCTTGACCCTAGTCGACTAACCTTTTCCCTGAAACCAACTCCAACTCTCTGGAACCCAGTTTTAGTCGACCAATCCAGACTGTTAGTCGACTAACCCCTCTATTAGTCGACTAACCCTTCCACCTAGTCGACTAACTTTAGCTGTTTTGTATAGTTAATTTCCTTCTTAAGTTTGGATCTTATGCTTGGTACATGTGCTATATACTGTTCTTGCTTGTACTTCATGACTTGTACTTCATGACCTGCCACTTGATGTATATCACCTCTTGTCACTTCATAATTCCATGTTCATGTATTGCCTGCAACTGCTTGTGTTAGGGTAATTTCACTCTTGTACATGTACCATGCCGGTGATATTCTTACTTCTTTATCGTGCACCATGCGCGGCCGGCCCTTCGTGGTCGTTGAACTTTGTGCTACTTCTATGTTACCACTTGCCATGTCATTACTCAGTCTTATCAGTTTCTTACTTCTATTTAACACATGTATATCACTTGACATTGAAGGCCCTCATGTTATGTCATGACTTACCCAGACTATTATCAATCTCTTGTCATGTTTGGTTGTTTGTTAAATATCATCACCCTTGTCATGCTATCTCTTGACACCAAGCATGATACACCTGATTCTTATAATTATCACGATAATGGAATGTAGTACCTGAGTACTTGTTATGATTCCAGTTACGTATTACAGTTATGATCCTGCTCATTCCCTTAATCTGATAATTATGTTAATAAAATAAAAAGGACAACTTGTATGGGGAATGGGAGGAAGTGATGGATGCCGGAATGATATCTTGCTTATAGTAATGGAATAAAATACTGGCGGTAAGTGTAGTGGGACTTAGGGCCCACAGGAGATTAGTGTTAGGGGGACTTTGGCCTCCAAACTGGTTCCAGGTGTATGGAAACTACTATAAGAAGCTCTATCAGTTCTCCATCTACTTCCGGTAACGACCCTCGACTTGCTTATATATGGATGTATGTGTGTTGGGATGTACACCCGGACACATACCGAGATATATGAGTCAGACGAGTAATAATAATAATTTACATTCCTGTTATGCCTGTTAAGATACCCGTTATGGATCTTGTTATGACTCTTGGTATCTTGTTATGACTCCTGTGACTATTCCCTTATGCTTGTTATGATGCCTATTAGGACTCCTGTTACTCCAGTTAGGGATTCCTGTTATTCTTGTTATGTATTCCTGCTATGACTATCGTGTGATTTGCAACTCTGATTCTATACGCTTGGATTTCGATTGCATGAGATAAAAGTATATAGATGAGGGTTTCCTTGTTTGGATTATTCCTTCGATGTACTAGTCTCATGGGACCGTGACTTAAGCGTATACAATCAATCTTGCTTGAAATCAACTTTACTCTGGATTTCCTGTTTTATAGATGTTATGTTTTATTTGTTCATACCTGCTATCCTTGTGTTCTAACTCTCCTACTCTTGTTTCTTAGCCATTTGGCTGTAGCCTGTTCATTGTTGGGAGGTCCTGACTCCCTTGGATTTGTATGTTCAGGTTTGGAAGCTTGGATCGAAGTGGAGCTGTCCACAGCAGATCAAGCTTTTCTTAGTGAGCTGGCAGCCTAGTTCCAGTTCTTTCATGCCAGACTCCTCTTTTGACTCACGGGATCTTCATCCTACTCGTGAGCATTTTGTATCTTTATTGTATATTTTACTTTTGGACTTGGTTGTGATAAAAGACACATGTGTTGTGTAATAGTTTATCATATCCTGTATAACTTTGTATTTTGTACTTTTATGTTGGCATATGTATGTATACCACGCTTTGTGTTGTACTCTGATCCTTGCTTGTACTTTTATGCTTAGCGTATATACGTGGGGGCATTTTCTGACCTACGTATATACGTTGCAGTGACGTCTCCGTATCCGTGGAATCGGGGCGTTACAA
>JAVJIF010032643.1:0-252944 GCA_038442645.1 Agave tequilana | reverse complement strand
ACTCACCAAGACTTGTAAACTTCTATAGCATACTTGTGTCTACTTATCTTGTACATTTGTAGCTTCAAAATCACACTTTTTGATCATCCAACACAACCTCAAATTTTGTTCTGTACGCTGTTTTCTGACCTCGATTATCGACTTGACCTAGGGATTACTCGACTAACCCTTTTACTTGAAACGTAACCTTTTCTGGAACCCAGTTTTAGTCGACTCATCTTAATTATTAGTCGACTAGAAATCTTTTTAGTCGACTACTCTTTTTACCCTAGTCGACTAACTTGTCCTGAATCAGAAACCAACCCTCTGTATCACAGTTTTAGTCGACTTGACCTTACTGTTAGTCGACTTGACGTGTCTGTTAGTCGACTACTCCCTTGACCCTAGTCGACTAACCTTTTCCCTGAAACCAGCTCCAACTCTCTGGAACCCAGTTTTAGTCGACTAGTCCAGACTGTTAGTCGACTAACCCCTCTATTAGTCGACTAACCCTTCCACCTAGTCGACTAACTTTAGCTGTTTTGTATAGTTAATTTCCTTCTTAAGTTTGGATCTTATGCTTGGTACATGTGCTATATACTGTTCTTACTTGTACTTCATGACTTGTACTTCATGACCTGCCCTTGATGTATATCACCTCTTGTCACTTCATAATTCCATGTTCATGTATTGCCTGCAACTGCTTGTGTTAGGGTAATTTCATTCTTGTGCATGTACTGCCGGTGATATTCTTACTTCTTTATCGTGCACCATGCGTGGCCGGCCCTTCGTGGTCGTTGAACTTTGTGCTACTTCTATGTTACACTTGCCATGTCATTACCTCAGTCTTATCAGTTTCTTACTTCTATTTAACACATGTATATCACTTGACAATTGAAGGCCTCATGTTAGTCATGACTACCCAGACTATTATCAATCTCTTGTCATGTTTGGTTGTTTGTTAAATATCATCACCCTTGTCGTGCTATCTCTTGCACCAAGCATGATACACCTGATTCTTATAATTATCACGATAATGGGAATGTAGTACCTGATTACTTGTTATGATTCCAGTTACGTATTACAGTTATGATCCTCTGCTCATTCCCTTAACCTGATAATTATGTTAATAAACCATAAAAAGGACAACTTGTATGGGGAATGGGAGGAAGTGATGGATGCCGGAATGAATATCTTGCTTATAGTAATGGAATAAAATACTGGCGGTAAGTGTTAGTGGGACTTAGGGCCCACAGGAGATTACTGTTAGGGGGATTTTGGGCCTCCAAGCTGGTCCCAGGTGTATGGGAAACTATAAGAAGCTCTATCAGTTCTCCATCTACTTCCCGGTAACGACCCTCGACTTGCTTATGTATGGATGTATGTGTGTTGGATGTACACCCGGACACATACCGAGATATATGAGTCAGACGAGTAATAATAATAATTTATATTCCTGTTATGCCTGTTAAGATACCCGTTATGGATCTTGTTATGACTCTTGGTATTCTTGTTATGACTCCTGTGACTATTCCCTTATGCTTGTTATGATGCCTATTAGGACTCCTGTTACTCCAGTTAGGGATTCCTGTTATTCTTGTTATGTATTCCTGCTATGACTATCGTGTGATTTTGCAACTCTGATTCTATACGCTTGGATTTCGATTGCATGAGATAAAAGTATATAGATGAGGGTTTCCTTGTTTGGATTATTCCTTCGATGTACTAGTCTCATGGGACCGTGACTTAAGCGTATACAATCAATCTTGCTTGAAATCAATTTTACTCTGGATTTCCTGTTTTATAGATGTTATGTTTTATTTGTTCATACCTGCTATCCTTGTGTTCTAAACTCCTACTCTTGTTTCTTAGCCATTTGGCTGTAGCCTGTTCATTGTTGGGAGGTCCTGACTCCCTTGGATTTGTATGTTCAGGTTTAGAAGCCTGGATCGAAGTGGAGCTGTTCACAGGAGATCAAGCTTTCCCTTAGTGAGCAGGCAGATTAGCTCCAATTCTTTTGTGCCAGACCTCTCTTTTGACTCACGGGATCTTCATCCTACTCGTGAGCATTGTGTATCTTTATTGTATATTCTACTTTTGGACCTGGTTGTGATAAAAGACACATGTGATGTGTAATGGTTTATCATATACTGTGATGACTTTGTATTTGCACCTTTAAGTTGGCATATTATGAATACCACGCTTTGGGGTTGTACTCTGATTTCTTGTTGTACTTATGCTTAGCGTATATACGTGGGGGCACTTTCTGACCTATGTATATACGTCGCAGTGTGACGTCCCCGTATCCGTGGAATCGGGGCGTTACAATTTGGACTCTGTATTTGACGTTATCCTCAGTTGATCTTTAGCTTTGACCACTTGATTCACTAAAAATTGAATTTAACCAACTGGATTTGGGATCATCCTCCTCTAACCAAATACATCTAGTTAAATCAGAATTTAACTTATATTTATTTGATTTTATTCTGTTTCTCCCCATGACTATCTTTTGCAAAATAGACATTTAGGATAAGAAATTAGCAGATTTATTATATGATAAATGTGGATATGTAATAAAGAATAATGCAATAAATGTGTGCAATCAATCATCATCAAATTAGAGTGATAGGCCTTTGGGCCAACAATCTCCCCCTTTTTTGATGATGACAAAACTCATAGAGTTATATATGCATGGATTAAAGATAAGTTTCATAGAAGCTCCCCCTTAACTCATGCATAGCAATAAACAAATAAATATTCAATAAAATGCATAAACTAAACAAAACATATATGCATAAATACCAATATTAAGCATGCATATATAAACTCTCTAAATTCTTCTCCCCCTTTCTGTCAATTCATCAACAAAGCGGTGAAGACAACCATACAATAAAGATGTATATGCAATATACATTCATGAAGAGGAGAGACGTTAAGTTAGCTCCCCTTGCATACATGCATTACATAGAGAAGGGATGACTAGACACTAGCCCACATAAAGTATAATATACAATGCATAAGCGGAGATGTTAAGCCCCCACTACACACGTGTATCACATAAAGAAGAGAGGTCAAGCTCCTCAATACATGAAATACACTCAACATGAATCTATATATAGAGGAGATGTTAAGCTCCCCTTGCATATAAGCAGTACGTATCAACAATTTTGAAAAATTTTGAAATCACTTTTAAAATAAATTTTAAATTTCTTAAAGTTAATAAAATAGATTATGATACCAATAAAATCAAATTGTATTTGACAAAATAAAGTTGGTACCACTTGTAGATAACAAAATTTTTGAGATACCAATAGTAGATTTTTGATGCCAATTGAAAGTGAAACATGAAGTACACTTTGATACCAAATAAATACCAATTGAAATCAATGTATAAGCCTGTAAAGATACCAATTAACATTTAGGATAAAATTAAGCTTAACATACATAATTTCTGCTTTAATAGTGTAAAGACAAGCACAATCAAATCATATATATGTATATATGAAAATGAAAATACCAAAGCATATATATAAAAGAAATACATATGAGTATACAAAAATAAATTTCATGAAGATCATGTGTATAACTCATAATTACCACCCTATTCATATACAAGTTTAAAAGATATTCAATAAGGGTATAGAAGGCATGGTTGCCTATCCATCCGCCCTTTGAAGGTTAGGGTTTTCAAAAATGTGATTTGAAAATATTTTAGTATAGTTTGAAAATCACTACCACATGAAGAGTAATGAATTAATTTAAAGTAGTTTTCAAAATTAGTTTGAAATCCTTCAGGCAAGGAGTGAAACAATACGTATCCATGAAACAATGAAAATCACACGATCATCGATACTCAAATAGCATTAAAGCCACATATATGCTCATGAAACAAAAAAAATCATTAGTAAACACCAAATAGAGAGTGTAAGAGTCATGTAATGTAATAAACATAATCATGGAGATAGGCAATGAAGCTCATATGAAATTCTTTTATAAACATGAAAATTATCAAAACTAAAATTTTCATCAAAACTAAACAAGCATCAAGGTATATGTATGTTCCATTTAAATTAAAGGTATACATATATATCCAAACATAGACTAGTCCACAAAAGTATATTACATGAAGGCAAGTGGCTTTGGGATATACATGTATATCTATTAATTTTAGACAAAAATAACATATACATGAAGCTACAAAATAGAAAAAAAGTATAAATGAAAGAATCATCAAAATTAGGCTATACATGTACATGTAATGAGTACAAATGATCAATAAAGAACAAACATATAATAATCAAATGTGGCTCACCAGTTGTACAAGTATAAACACAAATTTTAACGAAAACTACATTTAAATAAGTAATCAAAAACAAGAAGTGCAAAATCATAAACAAACATGATCATTAGGATAAATGCACATGCTTTAGATTAAGGATATTGATTAGTCTCTAATATTGCATATCTCATACCATATCTTCATATTTATTTTATATAAAATATTGCTAATAATAGTTTTCTTATGTGTTCCTAGGTCCATAGTTTGGAAAGAAGAAGCCCAAAATCACCATTTAATTGGTCATTAAAAGTCTACAAAGATAGCCATTAACCTTGGAGGGCGGTTCTGTCAAAATTGGGTGCCCAAAATTGTAAGATCACCTAGAGGGGGGTGAATAGGTGATGGCTAATCTAAAGGTCACTTATGAACAAATAATGCGGAATTAAAACTAAGTTGACCAAATTAAAGCTTCTTATTAATTTAACACTTATGTATAACCAAGAGTGTTGCCGAATTCCCCTTGCGAGGCTCTGGACAAGCTCCTCTAGATTCCCCTTGAATGGGTTGAGGTGCCGCGTTGGCTCTCTTGGTTGAATACTAGTGTTAACAACAATCCCAAGCAAGTATGTATATCAATTAAGCACAAGGGTATATCAAGCATGTAAAGTAAAGACAATGAAAGTAAATGCAAGATATAAAAGAGACAAAGAGAGAGAGAGGGAAGAGTAAGCAATCGCAAACACAAAGGGTTTGTTTCGAGGTTCGAGCACACTTGCTCTACATCCCCGCCTTCGACACACGAAGGATTTCCACTATGCAAGATCCCACCGGATCTCTCCTCGGTGCCGTACACCTACAAACCCTCGGACTCCCAAGTCCCGTACACACGCAAGTCCACCGACTCGCCGAGGCCGTACCTCTACCACCAAGAGTTCACAACCGAACTCCAACCACCAACAACGAGCACACTTGCCCGTTTCCTCAAATACAAAGAAAAGATCTCTTTGATGATCACAACACTTGATCACCTAAAGAGCACTCTCACTACAACACACCTATAGGAATATCTAGCAATGGATAGCTCAAGTGTGATGTGAGAAAAGCAAGGAAAGAAAGCTTTGTTGGAAAACACAAGAAATCACTTAAACACTCTCTTGATAAAAACTCTTCCTTTTGATTGGAAGTATTTGCACTAAAATCTTGTAGAGAAACTCCTCTAAAAGTGTCTGAAAAACAGCTCAAGAAGTCTCCTAAATGTTCTATCTAAAACAGATGACAAAAACCCTTTATATAGGCTGCCCAGAAAAAGAGCCGTTGGGGTTCTGTCAGAGCTGGCGGTCGACCTCCGGTCGACCGGCCAACGGTCATTTTTCTGACCGTTGCAGCCACCGGTCGACTGGTGAGTCGACCGCTCTTCTGGAATGAACTGTCGGTCGACCGGTCCGGTCGACTGGCAATTTCCAGAGAGCAACAGGTTTGGGTCGGTCGAGTCCCGGTCGAGTCCCGGTCGACTGATACGCACATGCACAAAAACTGTGCATGTCGGTCGAGTGCCGGTCGACTGCCGGTCGACCGGTCACTGAGAAATTCTGAAAAATCAGAACTTCCAGGACCTGGAAAATTATGGAATTGGTTTTGGGTCTTGGATAAAATGTTTTGGTCTAGAAAGATCATAGAGTATGAGCATGTGTCATACTACTATCAAGGTAAAATACTTGGTAAAAATTCTTTTGATAAAAACCTAATTTTCCATGAAATGTTTTTCCAAACCTTTATCAAATACAAAACAAGATATTTGAGTCCATTTAAAAGCATAGTGTGTATGGATATGATCCACTCCACAATCAATATGAAATATCTATGTTTTTGAAATCTAGTATACAACTTGGTTTTGGTTAAAGAATATACATGATAGAAATACCAAAAACCAACAAATATTTTGTCTCAAAGAAAAATCTTTTTCTAAAATAAAAGTTCTTTTCTAAAAACAAAATCTTTTATGAAATCAATTAAATCAAGAGTTCTATCAAGAGTGTGTGTGTGTGATATAACTTGAGCAATCCACCAACTATCTATCCTTTACATTTTTACTAAAACAAACAAAAACAAATTCTATACCTAGACCCAAGTCTTCTTCTTCTTGAAGTCTTCACTTGAAGCTTCTCATCTTCTTGACTTGGTCCAAGCTTGATCCAACAACTCCTTGGATCACATCATGCAAGCTCCAAATCTTGTTCTTTTAACCTTTGTTGAGCTTTGCACCTACTAAGATCTTGATCATGAATCTGTAACTAATTAGCACAAGATCATTAGTAAATATAACTTCATGAGTTGATCATCATCAAAACTAGGGCGATAGGCCTTTGGGCCAACAATCTCCCCCTTTTTGATGATGACAAAACTCATGAAATTATATATGCATGGATTAAAGTAAAGCTTCAAAGAAGCTCCCCCTTAACTCATGCATAATAAATAAGCAATAGATATTCAATGAAGTACATAAAAATGTATGCAAATGAATGCACAAAAATGCACAAATCTTTTTCTCAAACTTTTATATTCTTTTATTTATTTGGTATGCATGAGTAAAACACAAGTCAAAATCTTTCTCCCCCTTAAGTAAGGAAATCATGAAATCATGCATATAAAATCACAAATTCTTCTCCCCCTTTTTGTCAATCATCAACAAAGGGTTCAAGGAAAAATACATCAAACAATTTTTTTTCTCCCCCTTTTTGTTAAAAACAAAGAGATCAAGGAGGGGTAAATACAAATCAATCAATAAATTTATATGCGATATAAATTCATGAAGAGGAAGACGTTAAGTTAGCTTCCCGACACATATACATTACATGAAAGAGGGATGACAAGCCCTAATTCATATAACGTATAATATGTCATGCATAAGAGGAGATGTGAAGCTCCCCCTACACACGTATATCATATAAAGAAGAGTTGTCAATCTCCTCAATTTATAATATACTCAACATGAATCTATATGTAAGAGAGATGTTAAGCTCTCCTTGCATATAGACAATACAAATCAAAAATTTTGAATTTTTCTTATGAAAACAAAATTTTGAAATATCTTAAAATACAATATTTTCTTTTAAGGTACCAAATGTAGAACAACCAAATTTTGAATTTTGATACCAATTATGAAATACAATGCATAAGCTTGAAGATAAATAAGATTTGAAGTAAGCTTAGCATTAACAACTTTGTGCTTAAAAATATAAGAGTCAATTTTAGCTAAAGCACAAGTACAAATCATATATATGTATGAAAAGAGTATATCAATTGAAGTAGATACATACATATATGAAAGAACAAAATATGAGTATATACAACAAGAGTCAAATTGATACCAATTGAAAATATCCAATGATACCAATTGAAAAGTAAGCATAAGTGTATACATCATATAATCTACCATATGAAGAATTCGAACTAGTTAAATGAACTTGTTTTAAGAACTAGTACGAGATCCTTCCATCAAGGAATAAGTTAAAAAGTTTTTCATGAAAGATCAATGAAACACAAGGCACTAAAAAGCACTCTATCCATAAAGTCCATATCAAAAGAAGTGAGTGTGATAGTGTTATGTGAAACATGGTATCATGAAAATTAGCAATAAAACTCAATATTCCTTAAAATCATAAATTTTGAAAATACGAAAATCATCACAAATTTTAATATATGAAAATCATCAAAATTATATTTCATA
Organism: Agave tequilana; assembly: GCA_038442645.1. Classification (NCBI taxonomy): domain Eukaryota; kingdom Viridiplantae; phylum Streptophyta; class Magnoliopsida; order Asparagales; family Asparagaceae; genus Agave; species Agave tequilana. The sequence continues at coordinate 244,959 of JAVJIF010032643.1, read as the reverse complement.
GCATATGTATGTTTTGACAAGACATTAAGTATACATACATATCCCCAAAATACAATTGAGTCCTCATAAATAGATTTGCATGAAAAGCAAATGACTCAAGGGTTATCCATGTATATTTTAATGTTTTGGCAAAAGAAACTTATACATGAAATGAAAGGCACATGGTCAAATCATAAGTCCAAAATGGGAATACAAGTTTGAAGATGTAATTATCATCAAAACTAAGCAATACAAGCACATCTAATGGGTTCAAATAGGCATTCAAGCACAAATATAAATAGATTTATTTGTAGCCCATAATATGTACAAGTATAAATCCTAGTGTTGATAAAGGTTAACATTCAAACTAATATTCAAATCATGAAGCATCAAATAAATTTTGAGAATATAAAAGAATTTATCCATAAAATCAAAAATAGGATCATGTGCAAATCTTGAAGAATAGATAACTAGTTTAAATGGATTTTTGACAAACTAGTTAAAGATCCTTAAAAAAATAAGATCATATGTATTTCATGAATACTACTAAATACATAAAAGTTCAAGCACTCATATTCCATAAAGCTCCAAATTATATATTTTCTTAAAGATAGAGTGTTCAAAGGTTATGTAAATAGTATCTTCATGAAAATAGTCATTGAAGCCCAAAACGATCATAAGTCAAATTTTTAACAACAAATCATGAAAAAACATTTTTCACTAAAATCAACAATTTTCATGGTATATGTATGGTTTATACAAATCTAACAATATGCATACATATCCCAAAATAAAAGAGTCTATTAAATGTTTGCATGAAGGCAAGAGACTCACGGGTATACATGTATATTTATTAGATTTGAATTAAGCATGCATATACATGAAGTAAATCACAAAAATTGGCAAAACATGTATATATGAGAATTATCAAAACTAGATTATACATATGCATAAAGTAGATACAAGTGAGCATGAAGTTCAATTATTTAAGAGTCAATTGTAATTCACTATTTGTATATGTATACATACAAGTTTGATATATTCTACATCTAAGCATGTAAATACCACATGAAGCACAAATCAAACAAAATCATGAACATGCTATGAATGTATGAAATAAGTAAAAGCATGTATATAAATAAAATAGGAGTTTAGAGGTTGTTACCAACTCCAAAGCTCCAAATATGGTGGTTGTCCCACCAAGCTCCTTGATAGTGATGCAACCAAGTGTATGTCCATCATGTCCATTGCAATCACTACCAAGGTACCAACCTTCTCACGTTTTGTGAGATCCCACACCTACATCAAAATCAAAAGGTGGGGGTTTTGGTACCCATGTTTTCTTGGGTCCTTTGGGGTTAGCATTGTTGTAAGGAACCCAAAATTTATTATACTTAGCAAAATATAGATATGGTTTCTTATCAAAACAATATCTTGCTAGATGGCCTTTGCGACCGCAATGTGTACAAATGTACACCTTAGCATGATGCTTATGAGTGTGATTGTGATCGTGATGTGCACCATAAGCATGAGCATGATGAGTATGTGCATGAGCATGGGGAACTTGTTTCTTTTGAAACAAAGATTCCAACTTAGAATGATTAAATGCACAAGAGTTCAAAGTTGAACTCAAATTATTCATCTTATTTTTCATATTCTTAATCTCATTAGATGTGGCATGAAAAGCATGATGAGATGAAGAATCATTTTTCTTTTTCTTCTTAGCAACAAAATCTTTTTCTTTTTCAACAAATTTTCTTTTCAAAGTGATATTTTCTTGAAAAATATTTTCTTTTGTTTTTCTACCATAGCTATCTTATCCTTCAAAATAGTGTTCCCTTTACACAAATCATTTAATTTAGACATGAGGGAAACATTTTCATTTTTCAAGTCTTCATTTTCCTTTTCTAAACATGCAAGTTTATTTCTAAAAGAATCATTTTCTACATGCATGCAATCAATGTTCTTTTTCAAATCTTTATTATTCTTTTCTAAGCATGCAATGTTATCTCTACATGAATCATGTTCATTATGCATGCAAGCAATGTCCTTTTTCAAAATTTTATTTTCTTTCTTAATTATGTCATATCTTTCAAGCAAAATTGGCATAAAGAATTTAGCTCATCATATGACATACTAGCATCCTCATCATCGGATTCGGTATTTACCTCAAGGGGGTTATCCCCTTGGACCATGTAGCACTTGTTGGAGGTGTCGCTTCCAACATCCGAATCGCTCCCCGCATAGTATTGTTCATTTTCGCCAAGGGAGATGAGGGTGTTCCAAGCTACAAAAGCCGATTCAATGTTAGAAACCCTAGATAAATAATCATCATTTAGGGTACATTTAAGAGCATGAAGGGCTTTTGCATTAGCCTCAATGTACTTGCTATTTGAACAATAATCATTATTAGTAGTAGCAAGATAGACACTAAATCCTAGGGCTTTGAGGAACAAGGACATCTTAACCTTCCAAGTTTGGATGTTAAGGATGTCAAAGGTGGGTGGTGACATAAAGTCCATGGTGAGGTGTGTGTGTACAACAAATATTATGATTAGCCCAAATGTAGGATCTTTAACTCTTAGGTTGTTAGACCCTTATCAAGAGCACTAGCTCTGATACCAATTGTAAGATCACCTAGAGGGGGGGTGAATAGGTGATGGCTAATCTAAAGGTCACTTATGAACAAATAATGCGGAATTAAAACTAAGTTGACCAAATTAAAGCTTCTTATTAATTTAACACTTATGTATAACCAAGAGTGTTGCCGAATTCCCCTTGCGAGGCTCTGGACAAGCTCCTCTAGATTCCCCTTGAATGGGTTGAGGTGCCGCGTTGGCTCTCTTGGTTGAATACTAGTGTTAACAACAATCCCAAGCAAGTATGTATATCAATTAAGCACAAGGGTATATCAAGCATGTAAAGTAAAGACAATGAAAGTAAATGCAAGATATAAAAGAGACAAAGAGAGAGAGAGGGAAGAGTAAGCAATCGCAAACACAAAGGGTTTGTTTCGAGGTTCGAGCACACTTGCTCTACATCCCCGCCTTCGACACACGAAGGATTTCCACTATGCAAGATCCCACCGGATCTCTCCTCGGTGCCGTACACCTACAAACCCTCGGACTCCCAAGTCCCGTACACACGCAAGTCCACCGACTCGCCGAGGCCGTACCTCTACCACCAAGAGTTCACAACCGAACTCCAACCACCAACAACGAGCACACTTGCCCGTTTCCTCAAATACAAAGAAAAGATCTCTTTGATGATCACAACACTTGATCACCTAAAGAGCACTCTCACTACAACACACCTATAGGAATATCTAGCAATGGATAGCTCAAGTGTGATGTGAGAAAAGCAAGGAAAGAAAGCTTTGTTGGAAAACACAAGAAATCACTTAACACTCTCTTGATAAAAACTCTTCCTTTTGATTGGAAGTATTTGCACTAAAATCTTGTAGAGAAACTCCTCTAAAAGTGTCTGAAAAACAGCTCAAGAAGTCTCCTAAATGTTCTATCTAAAACAGATGACAAAAACCCTTTATATAGGCTGCCCAGAAAAAGAGCCGTTGGGGTTCTGTCAGAGCTGGCGGTCGACCTCCGGTCGACCGGCCAACGGTCATTTTTCTGACCGTTGCAGCCACCGGTCGACTGGTGAGTCGACCGCTCTTCTGGAATGAACTGTCGGTCGACCGGTCCGGTCGACTGGCAATTTCCAGAGAGCAACAGGTTTGGGTCGGTCGAGTCCCGGTCGAGTCCCGGTCGACTGATACGCACATGCACAAAACTGTGCATGTCGGTCGAGTGCCGGTCGACTGCCGGTCGACCGGTCACTGAGAAATTCTGAAAAATCAGAACTTCCAGGACCTGGAAAATTATGGAATTGGTTTTGGGTCTTGGATAAAATGTTTTGGTCTAGAAAGATCATAGAGTATGAGCATGTGTCATACTACTATCAAGGTAAAATATTTGGTAAAAATTCTTTTGATAAAACCTAATTTTCCATGAAATGTTTTTCCAAACCTTTATCAAATACAAAAACAAGATATTTGAGTCCATTTAAAAGCATAGTGTGTATGGATATGATCCACTCCACAATCAATATGAAATATCTATGTTTTTGAAATCTAGTATACAACTTGGTTTTGGTTAAAGAATATACATGATAGAAATACCAAAAACCAACAAATATTTTGTCTCAAAGAAAAATCTTTTTCTAAAATAAAAGTTCTTTTCTAAAAACAAAATCTTTTATGAAATCAATTAAATCAAGAGTTCTATCAAGAGTGTGTGTGTGTGATATAACTTGAGCAATCCACCAACTATCTATCCTTTACATTTTTACTAAAACAAACAAAAACAAATTCTATACCTAGACCCAAGTCTTCTTCTTCTTGAAGTCTTCACTTGAAGCTTCTCATCTTCTTGACTTGGTCCAAGCTTGATCCAACAACTCCTTGGATCACATCATGCAAGCTCCAAATCTTGTTCTTTTAACCTTTGTTGAGCTTTGCACCTACTAAGATCTTGATCATGAATCTGTAACTAATTAGCACAAGATCATTAGTAAATATAACTTCATGAGTTGATCATCATCAAAACTAGGGCGATAGGCCTTTGGGCCAACAAAAATCAGAATCCAAGAGGTACAGCCGACAGAGGGACTAAGAGACAGCACGCAGCAGGCGGCGCCGTACGCGCGGATCTAGAAGAGCCACGAAAACTCAGCTTTTGTCGCGTTTTTGTGACAGTACTGGCCCGACTGCGCTAGTACTTCAAGTCAGGGATTATGCCCCTGGCCCCTTTGCTCCTGATGCTTATAAAAAGCCCCTTGGTGTTCTTCATAGGGGGATATCCAAAGTTAGGGTTTTGATGTTAGTTTGATTTTAGGAATTTTAGTTTGCTTGTGTTTTTTTCTTCTTCTATCTTAGTTTAGCCATTAGAGTGAGAGAGAGAGAGAGAGAGTGTGTGTGTGTGTGTGTGTACAAATTATATTTGAAGGTGACAATCTTATACAAGTAATACTTCTCCTTCTTATTTCCATCACTTGGTGTTTTTAGTTGCTTTTACTTTCTTGCATTAGTGTAGAACTTCTTTTCTTTACTTTTTCTCACTTGTTTTTCTTACTCATGTCTAGCTAACTTTTCTATTGCATGGCTAACTAACTACTAACCCACTAATTTCTAACAACTTGATTGATAACACAAATGAGTCAATAGTGTCAAACAAGCCTTGTGCAAACAAGAGTTATGACATCTTAAGACGACGGTTCTAACTCTAACTTACTTGCAAGTATGACCATTCTTATATTTCATACTTAATCATTTTTGATGATTTATAGATAGTAAGTCTTACTTGTTTTCATAAGTCAGAGATATTCCTATTAATCTTTGCCGATACCACCAGTGCACTTATTTCTTCTCTTATTCTCGCTTTCAATTGGATCTTGATAAGGGAATGTTCAAGTTTTGCCGAGTAAAGCTAAGTTAAGGGAAGAACTTTCATTCGATCTCCAACGTGAATAGCTCTTATGCATAAAGGTTATGCTTGCCTATGATCCATTGTGAGGCAACATCTTTAAGAAATTAGAGATTAGTGGGAGCACTTAGTAAAAAGTTAGCCATGCGTTTTTGTTGGCCCAAAGGCCTTCCACTCTAGTTTTGATGATGATTAACTCATGTAGTTATGTGTACTAATAATCTTGTGATTTTAGTTTCATATCATTAATCAAGATATTAGTTGGTGATTAGCTTCAACAAGATGATTTGGAAGCTTTCACATGTTGATTCAAGAGCCCGAGCGTCAAAGATCACATATAGCACTTGCTCGGTGGATCAAAGAGTTTTGGATCGAGTCGGCTTGGAGATTGCGCTCTACAAGAAGACTTAGGTATCCTAGTTTAGTTTTGTGTTTAGATCCAAATTGTAAAGATTTGAATAGTATGATAAGCTTAAGTTCACAACACACACGTTTCATGTTTTTGATTTTCGTTTTTGGTTTAACCGATCTTGGTTTGCATGAATAGATTTTATATCAAAATAAGTTTACATGGCTTAATGTATATTAGATTTGTTCTATATACATGCATGCTTCAACTCTTAGACAAACTTACTTTGATATACCTATTTCATGTGTTTTAGGTTTTGTGTTTTAATAAAACTTATTTTTGGTATTAAAGACAAAAACTATGATATATATATATGTTTATGTATATTGGTTTATATCCATATACATCATGCCTAAATGTTGTTTAATATCATGTTTTTGTATTTGGAAGAGTTTTGGACAAAACGTATTTTCTATTCAAAATCCAAGTTTTAGAAAATACAGTTTTTGGTTTTTGGTAAAAATGATAAGACACAAAAATAGTTTTAATTGCTTGATATTTGAGTCAAAACTTTTATCATATGTTTATATATCAATGCAAATTGTCAATACTATTTTTGGGAATTTTTAAGTAGTTTACAAGTATTTATTGGATATTTAATCCCTTAGTTTTTCTGACCAGAACAGACTCTGCCAGGCTAGGTCGGTCGACCCAAACGGTCGACCGTACCAAGTAGCTGGTCGACCGTTCGGGTCGACCGACGTGCACGGATACGTGCACGTTGGCTGCCTATTGAGTCGGCCGACCGCACGGGTCGACCGACTGCATGCAGGCTAGTTTCTGTTTGTTTCGGTCGACCGGGCGGTCGACTGGTAGCTGCCAACGGGCAAAATTTGACCGTTGGACGGTCGACCGGCCGGTCGATCGGTAGTGTATTTTTGGCAGATTCTGCTGCCAACGGCTATATTTTTCTGGGGGCTATAAATACCCGATTCATAGCCTGTTTTCCAAAAAGATTTTTTGTGCGAATTTTTCCCTACTTTCTGGTGTTTTCACAGCAATCAAAAGAAGTTTTTGGACTTGAATTGAACAATCTTTTTGGTGTTTTTGCTAGGGTTTGGAAAATCAAAGAAAGGGTTTTTGGGAAAAGATTTTGATTGAACTTCTCTATCTTAGTTTCAGTTTTTCCCAAGGATCTTTCTTTGTGATTTTTGATTTCCATTCCTTTGGTTTTCTCCACACTTGAGCTAAAATCTACTATCTCTTCTATAGGATCTTTGTGTGAGAGAAAGAATTGTTTGTGGTTATTTCTTAAACCACCAAGTTGTAAACCCAATCTTTTCTTGGCTTTGTGCCCTTGGGTTGTATCCCTCAAGTTGTGAAGTGATCCTTGTGTTTGCTTTGTGCTAATCCCTCAAGTTGTGAGGTGATTGTTTTGTTGGATTGGAGCTTGCCTCAAGGAGGAGGTTGTGGTTGTAAAGAGAGGAGTTGGGTACTCCTTATGAGAGTTCTTTGTGGACTTGCTAGTGGATTAGAAATCCTTCGTGTGTCGAAGGCGGGGATGTAGAGCTGGGTGCTCGAACCTCGAAACATATCTTGTTGTTTGCGCTTGATCCATTGACTCTCTCTCTATCTCTCTCTTTACTTTGTGCCTTGCAATTATTTATATTGTGCATCATATTTGCTTGGCTTGGTTGTGTGTGCATCATTTGTTGATTGCACTTGAGTGTATTGCATTAAGTTTTTAAATTCCGCATTTAGTTCATAGATTAGCCATATCACCTATTCACCCCCCCTCTAGGTGATTTTTCAATTGGTATCAGAGCCTACGCTCCTGATATTTAGGTTTAACCACCTAGGAGTGAGATCTTGGTTTGCTAATCTTCATTTGCATTTTCATTTGCACTCATTTAGTTTGCACTTATGGATAGCCCTCCTATGTTTGACCATATTAGACTTGATGCTTGGAAGGCCAATATGAGTAGCCATTTGAAAAGACTAGGACATCTAGTTTATCAAGCCTCTACTATGGAATCATTCCCTAATAGTAGCAAGCATAAAAAGGCAAATGCATTAGCACTTAGAGCACTTAGAGCATCTCTTAATGAACATCTTTTACCGGTTTTTGATCGTTATGACTCTGCTTTTGCAGTTTGGAGCTTATTGACGTCTCCCGAGCTTCCAAGGATTATCAACAAGATGAGGAGATCTAAGAGAGAAAAGTCTGAAGAGCATTGCCTCATGGTCCACGGGAAGAACTCCCTTGAGGTACAATCGGACACTCAATTAGATGATAGCTCTAGTTCCTATTGCTATGGATGTTTAGAAGTTCAATCCTTAAATTTGGAACTTGCTCAAAAGCTTGAAAATTTCTTAGAAAAACACAATCTTTTGAAAGAGGACAACCTTGTTTTGACAAATGAATTAAAGGATTTATGTTCTAATTTTGAATTGATTTTGCAAGAAAAAGAAGAGATTGCAAGTGAACGTGACTCACTTAAATCTCAACTTGAACTTGCTTTAAAGGAAAATGAACTTATAAAAAGTAAAGATGATTGTGATGATGTTGTGAAAAACAATGAGGTTTTATCTTCTAAATTGGATTTTGTTTTAAAAGATAACCTTGTTTTGAAAAATAAAATTGAGTCCATTACAAAAGAATTGGATTTAGTTTTAAAGCAAAATGAATCTTTGAAAATTGATATTGATTCTCATGTGTGCCATGCTAGTATAGCTTCTTCTTCTTGCACACCTATTGCATGCTCCACTTTGTCTTCCACTATTGAAAATGATATAAATATTTTGAAGAAAAGTGTTAATTGTTTGGGCTCCACTTTGAGCCAATGCACATTGAATCATTCACGTTTGGAAACCTTGGTTCGCAAGAAACAAGGTCCATCTTTGCATGCACACCCTACATGGCATACACATGCTTTCCACGGACACAACCATAACATGTATGCTCATGTGTACACATGTACACATTGCGGCCGAAAAGGCCATCTTGCTAGATTTTGCTATGATCGTTTACATGTTGAAAATTTAGCAAATAATCTTGTTTGGGTTAGAAAAAGTACTAACCCCTATGGACCCAAAAGGAAATGGGTACCAAATACCACCTCTATACTTTTTGATGTAGGTGGGAGCTCTCGCATCACGTGAGAGTCTTGGTGCCTTGAGGTGGATGCGTTCTAAGCTTAAAAGAGAACCATTTGGATGCTTCACTCTCAAGGGGATTTGGTGGGAGGACCACCGTGTTTGGAGAACTAGAGATGCACCTTCATCGGTTTTGGTATCATTCTCTAACTCTCATTTTTATTTGCATGCTTTTCATGTTCATCTATTCATAGCATGTCTTGTTTTATTGTTCATTATGCTCATGTCATGTTGATTAGATTAGTGTAATACATGTTTAGTTACTTGAGACACCCATGTTTTATATGGATCTTATCTTTGTGTTCTCACCTTGTTTAGTACTATCATGTATGCCCTAGATCTAATGCACATGCATATGCATTATGACCATTTGGATGTTTATAATTGTATGATTTTTGTTTTGATGACTCATGTTTTGCTTAGTATGTTGAATGCCATGTTTATTAGACCCTTGACATGCATGTATAGCTTTTGAGATCACCCATGTTTAGTATGGACCCATATTTTGTGTTCTCTTTATGTTTTAGCTATCATGTTAATCATAGATCTAATGCACATGTCTTTGTCATGCTAATCATATGGTTGACTATGACTTTTTGTTTTAATAATTCATGTTTTTGATTATTATGATCATTTTTATGATTTTCATGTTGATCTATGTGTCGTTTTATGCTTCATGTTTTGGATATACGTTTAGATGTTAGTTTTCATTAAGACTAGGATTTATACTTGTACATAGAATGGGCAACAAGTAAATCTTTTTATGTTTGTGCTTGAATGCCTATTTGTACCCATTAGATGTGCTAGTATAGTCTAGTTTTGATGACTCATGCATTCTAACTTGTATTCCTCAATTTGGATATGTTTTCATGATCATATGTTTTAACTTTATGTATATGTCTATCTTGTCAAACTATTAGATATACATATACATCCTTGAGCCACGTGCCTTCATGCATATACTTTTGTGGACTCATTGTGTTTAGGATATGTATGTATACTTTAGTTTGTACATGACATACATATGCCTTGAAGTTTAAATCGTTTGGATGAATTTCATGTTTGCTAGGTGATTTCACATCCTAGATGAATTCATGTTTTCAATATTGAGCTTGATTGTCCATTTTCATGTTGATATGTTTCTCACAACACTTGTACACTCACCTTATTTAAATGTTTTCTCATGACTTAGTTTTCATGAGTACAAATTGTGCTATATGGATTTTGAGTGTTTTAGAGCCATGTGGTTTACATGTGTCTTCATGAAAAATATTTTTGTTATTCCTTATTTGAAGGATTTCGTACTAGTTGATTCATATAACTAGTTGTGATATTCTTCCTTGGTAGTAGTTTTCAAACATACTATATTTGTAAACCTATTTTTGAAAACCCCTATCATCAATTGGTGGTTGGATGGGAGATCATGCTCATGTATGCTTTATAGTGAAAATCATAGTAAACTTGAACATGAAATGGGTGGTAGGAATATGAGATATACACTTGATTTTATTGTTGTTTCAATTGGTATCATTGAATTCTTTCAATTGGTATCTATCTTGACATTCTTGTATACTCATATAGTTGTATATATGTATGCTTTTCATTTCCAATGGTATCAATTTCTATTGGTATTCATCTTTTCATACATATATGTGTTTTATTTGTGCTTCCTATATTTCTATATTGTCAAGCACAAATCTTGTTTATGATAAGCTTGAGTTTCAACTTTGTTTCAATTGAATAGTTTTCAATTGGTATCCATATACAAGCTCTATCATAGTTTTAGTTGGTATTTCATAAAGGGGGAGAAAAATTTGATTTTATCTTTCAATTGGTATTTGGTTTACTATGGACTTTGCATTCCACTCCCTTGCTTTATGATAGAAAATAATAATTTCATTTGGTATCTTATGATTTAAAGAATAATAACTTCAATTGGTATCAAGATTCATGTTTAGATATTCAAAATTTGTAATGTTTAATTTCAATTGTTTAATTTCAATTGGTATTCAAAACTTGTAATGTTTAATTGTTTAGATTTTTGTTTTTCAATTGGTATAGTTTCTCTTTTAAATTGATATCAATATGCACTTCATTGACACATTTTTAATTGGTATCACATTTGTATTGACCCCTTATTGACATTGTTTTTGTTTTGGACAAAAAGGGGAGAACACTTTGTTTTTGAAACATCCCTTATTGTTTCTTTGTTTTGAATAAAAAGAAGAGAAGAATATGTTTTTATTAGTTGTTGCTTTTGTTTTTAACCCCTTTGTTGATGATTGACAAAAAGGGGGAGAAGAATTTGAGTTTATATGCATGTTTGCATGTTCATGTTTTATGTTTTTATTAAGTTCATTTGGTATCAAGCATTATTTATAAAACATGTTTATTTTTGGTATCAAGAGATTGTAAAAGAGATCATTAGTTTTGCTTTGCATATATTAAGTTTTAATTGGCTATCTAGAACATGTTTATTTGTTTTTGATTTGAAAATTTCATTGGTATCTTCCATTGGTATCTAGAGCCATTTATTGCTTATACATATCTATGCATGTTTCATGTTTAGTATTCATTGTATTCAAAACTTGTAATGTTTAATTGTTTAGATTTTTGTTTTTCAATTGGTATAGTTTCTCTTTTAAATTGATATCAATATGCACTTCATTGACACATTTTTAATTGGTATCACATTTGTATTGACCCCTTATTGACATTGTTTTTGTTTTGGACAAAAAGGGGGAGAACACTTTGTTTTTGAAACATCCCTTATTGTTTCTTTGTTTTGAATAAAAAGAAGAGAAGAATATGTTTTTATTAGTTGTTGCTTTTGTTTTTAACCCCTTTGTTGATGATTGACAAAAGGGGGAGAAGAATTTGAGTTTATATGCATGTTTGCATGTTCATGTTTTATGTTTTTATTAAGTTCATTTGGTATCAAGCATTATTTATCAAACATGTTTATTTTTGGTATCAAGAGATTGTAAAAGAGATCATTAGTTTTGCTTTGCATATATTAAGTTTTAATTGGCTATCTAGAACATATTTATTTGTTTTTGATTTGAAAATTTCATTGGTATCTTCCATTGGTATCTAGAGCCATTTATTGTTTATACATATCTATGCATGTTTCATGTTTAGTATTCATTGCATATATTTGTTGTTTATCCCTATGCATGAGTTAAGGGGGAGCTTCCTTGAAGCTTTAACTTTAATCCATGCATATATAACTCCATGAGTTTTGTCATCATCAAAAAGGGGGAGATTGTTGGCCCAAAGGCCTTCCACTCTAGTTTTGATGATGATTAACTCATGTAGTTATGTGTACTAATAATCTTGTGATTTTAGTTTCAGATCATTAATCAAGATATTAGTTGGTGATTAGCTTCAACAAGATGATTTGGAAGCTTTCACATGTTGATTCAAGAGCCCGAGCGTCAAAGATCACATATAGCACTTGCTCGGTGGATCAAAGAGTTTTGGATCGAGTCGGCTTGGAGATTGCGCTCTACAAGAAGACTTAGGTATCCTAGTTTAGTTTTGTGTTTAGATCCAAATTGTAAAGATTAGAATAGTATGATAAGCTCAAGTTCACAACACACACGTTTCATGTTTTTGGTTTTCGGTTTTTGGTTTAACCGATCTTGGTTTGCATGAATAGATTTTATATCAAAACAAGTTTTCATGGTTTAATGTATATTAGATTTGTTCTATATACATGCATGCTTCAACTCTTAGACAAACTTACTTTGATATACCTATTTCATGTGTTTTAGGTTTTGTGTTTTAACAAAACTTATTTTTGGTATTAAAGACAAAAACTATGATATATATATATGTTTATGTATATTGGTTTATATCCATATACATCATGCCTAAATGTTGTTTAATATCATGTTTTTGTATTTGGAAGAGTTTTGGACAAAACGTATTTTCTATTCAAAATCCAAGTTTTAGAAAATACAGTTTTTGGTTTTTGGTAAAAATGATAAGACACAAAAATAGTTTTAATTGCTTGATATTTGAGTCAAAACTTTTATCATATGTTTATATATCAATGCAAATTGTCAAAACTATTTTTGAGGATTTTTAAGTAGTTTACAAGTATTTATTGGATATTTAATCCCTTAGTTTTTCTGACCAGAATAGACTCTGCCAGGCTAGGTCGGTCGACCCAAACGGTCGACCGTACCAAGTAGCCGGTCGACCGTTCGGGTCGACCGACGTGCACGGATACGTGCACGCTGGCTGCCTATTGAGCCGGCCGACCGCACGGGTCGACCGACTACATGCAGGCTAGTTTCTGTTTGTTTCGGTCGACCGGGCGGTCGACTGGTAGCTGCCAACGGGCAAAATTTGACCGTTGGACGGTCGACCGGCCGGTCGATCGGTAGTGTATTTTTGGCAGATTCTGCTGCCAACGGCTATATTTTCTGGGGGCTATAAATACCCCATTCATAGCCTGTTTTCCAAAAAGATTTTTTGTGCGAATTTTTCCCTACTCTCTGGTGTTTTCACAGCAATCAAAAGAAGTTTTTGGACTTGAATTGAACAATCTTTTTGGTGTTTTTGTTAGGATTTGGAAAATCAAAGAAAGGTTTTTTGGGAAAAGATTTTGATTGAACTTCTCTATCTTAGTTTCAGTTTTTCCCAAGGATTTTTCTTTGTGATTTTTGATTTCTATTCCTTTGGTTTTCTCCACACTTGAGCTAATATCTACTATCTCTTCTATAGGATCTTTGTGTGAGAGAAAGAATTGTTTGTGGTTATTTCTTAAACCACCAAGTTGTAAACCCAATCTTTTCTTGGCTTTGTGCCCTTGGGTTGTATCCCTCAAGTTGTGAGGTGATCCTTGTGTTTGCTTTGTGCTAATCCCTCAAGTTGTGAGGTGATTGTTTTGTTGGATTGGAGCTTGCCTCAAGGAGGAGGTTGTGGTTGTAAAGAGAGGAGTTGGGTACTCCTTGTGAGAGTTCTTTGTGGACTTGCTAGTGGATTAGAAATCCTTCGTGTGTCGAAGGCGGGGTTGTAAAGCTGGGTGCTCGAACCTCGAAACATATCTTGTTGTTTGCGCTTGATCCATTAACTCTCTCTCTATCTCTCTTTTTACTTTGTGCCTTGCAATTATTTATATTGTGCATCATATTTTCTTGGCTTGGTTGTGTGTGCATCATTTGTTGATTGCACTTGAGTGTATTGCATTAAGTTTTTAAATTCCGCATTTAGTTCATAGATTAGCCATATCACCTATTCACCCCCCCTCTAGGTGATTTTTCAGTTTTTACTCTTAAGAAAACTCACTTTTACAACCATCAAACCAATCCAAGAAATTCTTGAAATAACACTTGTTTTCTTTTCAATTCTTTATTTGAGACAAGAAACTTTTTCTTTAGTTTGAACAAAGAAGCCACACTAAAGCCTCCATCGCTCTCCCTCCTTGTGGATACAACCCGTATAGCGACTTCGCTATTATGGAAGAATCGCAAAAGCAGAAACATCGACCATCACTCTTTTCCTTATTCTTGTGCATGCTTTTTGCAGATCAAATTTTGGCGTCGTTACCGGAGAGGGAACGACTTTATTGTTCAAACACTAAAGATTCTTCTTTGTTTTTATGTGTAGGAGAAGTTACCAAGGAACTAACTAGAACGGAAAGCAAGATTGTTGGCCAAAGACGTTGCATAAAAAATTCATTTGCCCTCAGAAAAATTGTGTAAAAGTGAATTTTTCCTATTGAAGTACTAGCGAAAGCTCTTCTCCAGGGTTGCCAAAAATCGCATAAAATTTGCTTTCTAAAATTTTTAGTTTACTTGTATGCTTCACCTTTACACTTGTAATAACTCAACAAAAATTCATTTGTTGCTAAATTGACAATAGGATTAGACTCTTGCATTTAGAGCACGTATCTATTTCAATTCATTTCAATTTTTGTTGAAAAGTACTGGAGAAAGGTATGTGTGCATTTCATATAGAATAGGACTAAGTGATTTATCGCTTTGAGTGTTATCTTATTGTGAATACATTGTACACTTGTACAATTGACATTAAGAGCAAAACCTAAATAAACAAGTTAAGGTGGGGATTTCATCACCCTTCCTTAGCCCAAAAACTATCTCTAAATGCACTCACAATCCCAAGCCTAACTAAAAGTTGATAAACTTTGGCCCTAGGGACATCTCGGACTCACAATAGATTAACTGATGGTGAAAATTGAAAGAACTATATCTTGCAAAATCAGTGTCTAAGGAAAGAGGATTGAGAGGTTAAGCCTCGAAAGCTCCGTGGTTTGGCATAATTAAGGCCCGAGGCTCACGCCGAAATACCTCCCACCGAGTTTTGCCCTTTCCTGGCCAATTAGCTTGTGGTCTAATTCCTGCAACAACCTCCCCCGGAGAATCGACCAGTTAGGAGTCGTCTAGGTCCAGATACCTTAGACTAAGGCTTGTGGTTGTTTCTCTTTCTTTTGTTTGTTTTTTATTCTTTTTGAGTGTTCTGTTGTTTATACATTGTTTGTGGTGTGCCGCATACAAGAGTGGGTGAGAGATCCTGCTACTTCTAGATTAACCCAAACACTTCTCTGCCGCTGCATCCAGAACCAGTGATGGCATCACTACAGGACATGTTTTACCCAATCAGTACTTCACTCCCTTCTTGTATAAAACTTCCTGAGGCGAATGGTAATAACTTTGAGTTGAAAGCCCAATTCATCAACACTCTTCCGAAATTTGACGGTTTAGAATCAGATGATGCATACTTCTTTGTTAGAGAATTTTAAGAAGTGTGCCTCATGATGCGCATTCCCCAGCTAGGATACGATGCCGTTAGGTTACATTTCATTCCCTTCTCCCTAAAGGACCTAGCTAAGAAATGATTGTATATCTTGGTTGTAAACTCAGTCACAACGTGGGACGATATCATCAAGGCTTTCTTGAACAAATTTTATCCAATCCACAAGACTGCCCTCATCAGAAAGATGATCATTCAGTTTAGGCAAGAACAGAGCGAACCATTCTGGCGATACTTTGAGCGATTCAAAGACCTCTTAGCTCCATGCCCTCATCACGGTGTAGAGAAATGGCGTCAGTGTCAGATTCTCTATGATGGCTTGGATTATCAAACAAAAACCTTATTAGAACCATGTGTCAGGGGGGTTCTTACAAAAGGATGAAAATCAGGATTGGGATTTGTTTGAAGATCTAGCTGAGAAAACCCTACAATGGGAGCAACCTCTAAGAAGCTAAGGAATTCACAGTTTATAGCTTCTAAAGGAGGGCTCCTATCCTTAAAATCATCCATAGCGGCTGAAGCTAAGATCGCAACTCTGATGAGGAGAATAGAGGCTCTAGAAGTAAAAGAGCCAGCCAATGTCAACCAAATCAACCCACCGCCAACTCACAATCCAGGTTGTTCATATTGTCAGGCACCGAACCATATTTTCAAAGAGTGTCCCATTTTTCAGACTCATCAAGTACCGCTGGAACACATGAATGCGGCCTACTGATGGCCGCAACACAACCCTTACTCGCAGACTTACCATCTCGGTTGGAGAAATCACCTAAATTTCTCTTAGGCCCCGAACAATTCTCCCAGGCCCAATTTCCCCAACAATATTCACTATCCCAATCATCAAGCAAATTTTCCCAGTCAAGCTCCATCTTCGTCCTACCAAAATTTACCAGTGGAGAAAAAATTCAGTAAATTGGAGGAGAGTATGGGGCATTCATGATGTCCCAAGCCCCCTTCATGCAAAATCAAGAACAAACATTGAACAACCATTCACAGGCCATATCTAGATTGAAAATGCAGATGAGTCAATTAGCAAACTCTCTAAGTGAAAGACCCAAGGGTCCTTTACCTAGTTAGCCGCTAGTCAACTAAGAATTCCAATCAAGCTTATGAAGTTTAAGATCCTCAGATCAACCAGTGCAATATTGTTCATAGACTTAGATCAAGAAAGAAGGTGAACAGCTGGTCTACCAGCAGAAAAATCCTATCCACATTGACTTACTCCTGCCTACACATCTGCTAGCTCATCTCAATCTGCTCCGCAAACGTCTGACAAGGACACAGCTACTGATCAAGTTCACAAGCCTGTAGCACCCTTTCCTAATAGGTTTAGGAACAACAATAAAAACATACACATGAAAAAGATACTTGAGATGTTTAATCAGGTCAAATTGAACATACCTCTTCTTGACGCTATCCAACAAGTCCAAGCATATGCTAAATTCCTTAAGGATATATGAACTAAGAAGAGAAAAATGAATGTACCAAAGAAAGTGTTCTTAGCAACCAACATAAGCGAAATTCTGTCTGGTCCTATTCCAGTGAAATCAAAGATTCCAGATGTCCTACAATTTCATGCACCATAGGATAAACAGAAATTAGCCGAGCACTTCTTGACCTAGAAGCGAGTATCAACTTGCTACCTCTCTCAGTATACCAGCAACTTGGGTTCCAACTTAAGTCACTATTCAGTTAGCCGATCGATTTTTAAAAATCACCAAAAAGGAAATCACAAATGTCCTTATCCGGGTCGGGGATTTCATCTACCCCGTTGACTTTATTGTGCTTGAGACCCAACCTGTGTCAAATCTATGGTCTCAAACTTTAGTCATCTTAGGGCACCCATTTCTTACAACTAATGCCATAATCAACTGTAGGAATGGGTCCATGTGATTGACCTTTGGAGACATGACAAAGGAGGTCAATGTTTTCAATCTGGGAAAACAACCCAGGGATATGAATGATCAAACTTTTGAGGTCAATTCTATTGAAAATTTGACCAGTGATTATGAAGAGAGAATAGAGATGAACACAGAAAGTGAGTTTGATCTGGAGTTTGAGGATTTCAATTTGGACCAGATCATAAATTCAGCAGTGGACTGAGCATCAAGCCCAAATGTACCTCATCCCAGGACTAAAATTTCAAATCTCCCTTCTAATTAATCAACTCCTTCCCTAGAGTTAAAAGCTTTGCCTGAATACCTCAAGTACGCCTACCTAGGCAGAAGAGAAACCCTGCCAGTCATCATAGCATACCATCTGACTGGACAACAAGAAGACAGCTTGATGTCTATTTTAAGAAGACATAGGGAAGCCATTGGATGGACAATGAAAGACATTAAGAGGATAACTCCAGCAATAGTACAACACAGAATTCATTTAAATGATGATGCGGTCCCAGGAGGGACCTACAGCGTAGGCTTAACCCACTGATGCAAGATGCTATGAAAACGAAAATTTTAAAACTGTTAGACAATGGGATCATTTATCCAATTTCTGATAGCCAATGGGTTAGTCCAGTTCATGCTGTCCCCAAGAAAGCTGGTTTTACGGTGGTAGAAAATGAGCACATGGAGTTGGTATAAATAAGACTACCTATCAAGGTTCGTGTTTGTATTGACTATTGAAAATTAAATGCAGCCACTCGTAAGGACCATTTTCCGCTACCCTTCATCGATCAAATGCTCGAACGCTTGGCTGGACATGAGTACTATTGCTTCCTGGATGAATACTCGGGATACAATAAGATCCCCGTTGCTATAGAAGACCAGAAAAAGACTACGTTCACTTTTCCATTCGGACCCTTTGCCTACCGACGCATGCCCTTTGGATTATGCAATGCTTCAGTGACACTTCAACGGTGCATGCTCAATCTTTTCTCTGATATGGTAGAACATTTTCTAGAGATTTTCATGGATGACATCTCCATCTACGGAGATTTATTTGATCTGTGTCTTTAACATCTAGAGTTGGTTCTTCAAAGATGCAAGGAAAAGAATTTAACTCTGAACTGGGAAAATTGTCACTTCATGGTGAGACAAGGGATTGTCTTAGGCCATGAGATTTCAAGGAGAGGAGTTGAAGTTGACCAGGCAAAAATAGAAGTTATTGCTAAGCTTCCACCACCCAAATGCATCAAGGATATCGGATCCTTTTTAGGGCATGCTCGGTTCTATCGACAGTTTATTAAGGATTTTAGCAAAATCGGTAGACCATCAACCAACCTGACGTGCCCTTTGATTTTAACGATGGATGTTTTAAAATCATGGGAGGAGCTTAAGCAAGACCTTATATCTGCGCCTATCATTTCTGCTCCTGATTGGGCACAACCATTTAAAATCATGTGCGATGCCTCTGATTTTGTTATTGGCGCTGTTCTAGGACAGCGGATCGACAATAGGTAGCACGTGATTTATTACTCGAATAGGACTCTGACTGACGCCCAATTGAACTATACAATGACCGAGAAGGAATTCTTAGCCGTTGTCTTTGCGTTAGAAAAGTTTCGTCCCTACTTACTAGGATCTAAGACTGTGATTTCATGGATCACTCAGCATTGAATCACCTCATGACTAAGAAGGAAGCTAAAGCCCGACTGATTCGGTGGATCCTTCTACTTCAAGAATTTGATCTGAAAATTCGTGATAAGAGAGGTGTAAAAAATGTGGTGGCTGATCATCTGTCAAGAATTCCTAATGCACCTATAGTACGAGCTCCGATCAATGAGGATTTCCCAGATGAGCACATCCTTGCCATTTTCAAGGAACATGGTATGAAGACATAGTTAACTATCTAGTCACGGACAATTACCCGCTGAATGGACAAAGCAAGATCAGTATCACTTCTTTGCCCAAGTACAGTACTTCTTCTGAGAAGAACCGTATCTCTTTAAGTATTGTCCTGACCAAATTATTCGATGATGTATACCGTAAGAAGAACGAGGAGCGTGCTCAGTTTCTGCCATAAACTTGCATGCGGAGGACACTTTGGTCCCTGCAAAACTACAGAGAAAGTTTTACAAAGTGGGCTTTACTGGCCCACTTTGTTCAAAGACTCATTCCATTTTTGTAAGTCGTGTGAGAATTGTCAAAAGACTGGGAAGATTTCGAGATGAGACATGATGCCCCTGAACCCAATTCTCGAAGTTGAAATAATTGATGTTTGGGGAATTGACTTCATGAGACCATTCTCAAATTCTTTTGGCAACCAGTTCATCTTGATTGCAGTGGATTACGTCTCGAAATGGGTAGAAGCCGTGCCTACTAAGACCAATGACAACAAAGTGGTTGTCAAATTTCTCAAGGAAAATATCTTCTCTCATTTTGGCACCCCCCGAGCTATAATTAGTGATAATGGGTCACATTTCTGCAATAGGGTTTTTGAAACTCTGATGCAGAAATACTCCATCACTCACAAGTTATCCACCCCGTATCATCCCCAAACAAATGGGCTAGTTGAAGTGACCAATCGGCAAATCAAGCTCATTTTGAAAAAAATAGTAGGACAAAACCGAAAAGAATGGTCGGTAAGGATGAACGATGCTTATGGGCTTACCGAACTGCTTTTAAGACCGTCCTGGGGATGTCTCCATATAGAACTGTATTTGAAAAAGCCTGTCATCTGCCTGTCGAGTTAGAACACAGAGCCCTATGGGCTATTAAGCAACTTAATTTCGATCTGACTAAAGCCGGTGAACTAAAGAGATTGTAGATCTCAGCGTTGGAGGAGATATAGAATGAGGCTTATGAGAATGCATGAATCACAAAGAGCAGGACGGAAAATTTTCATGACTAGATCATCAACCGAAAATACTTTGCTCCTGGGGAAAAGGTTCTGCTATACAATTCGAGACTTCACATTTTCGCGGGGAAGCTAAAAACTCGTTGGTCCAGACCCTTCATTGTGCGCACCGTCTTTCCACACGGTGTTGTGGTCATTTTCGATCCAAAGCGTAATGAGGAATTCAAGGTGAATGGGTAAAGACTGAAGCCATTCCTAACCACTGAACCTGAGACACAGGCTAAAATTATGCTGAGTCTTTTCGCTCCATCTTGCACGTGACCATAGCCCTCCACACACCCAAGTAAAAATAAATTAAAAAAAAGAAGTTAAATAAAATAAAGATTAGCGGTTCTTTATAATTATTGTTTATATGATATAATCACCCCTTATATACATGTAAATAACCTTTACCCTAGGACTAGATTTGGAATCTCCTTTTTCTTTTTACCCCTATTTATACTCTCCTCTCCCTCTCCCTCTCCCTCTCCATTCCCTAACACCCATATATTTTTTTCTCAGATCTGAATAAAGGAGCCCAGGCGCCGCATCCCGCACCCGAACCCTTCCCCTCTCTCCACCAAAAAACCGCGCCAGGCCCTTTATTGTCGCGTTTTTGCGGCTTCTCTGAGGCCAGAGACACGGAGCCAGTGCTCCTCCTAGTTGATTTTACGAGCACATCTCCGATCTTCTCTCAATTCTGGTTTGGTTGTCTGGTTTGCTCCAGGTAAGTCCGTGGATTGTTTTCCCTCCAAGATTTTTGGGGAGGTTTGCGAATTCTTCACCGTCTCTCTCTAATTTTACTTCAGCTTTAGATTATGACCCCTACCATATTTCCTGAAAAAGATTTTTCTAGAATATTTAATGATGTTCAGGGTTATGAGACCATTTTCTTATATAGGATTAGAGAAAGATAGTGGTATGGGTTACTGTATGACAACTCTGATGTTGATAAGTTTACTGCCCGGACTTGGTGAGAAAATTTTATTTAGGGATAGATACTGATTCCATCAATCTAGACCTTAATCAATTCATTGTCCAGCTTACCCACAGGGACCTGTTGGTCACCATTGAGACTATTCAGGAGGTCACGCAGGTGTCTTCCCCTCCTCAGCACATCGCGCCCCTCCCTTTAATTGAGTATATGACTTTGATGGGTGTGCGATGCACTGAGCAAGATCGTGGTCTCTGGGCAAGCACCATATTTAGAAACATCCATTGCGTTGGCCGTTGGGTCCAACATAACATCCTGGTTATAAACCACACAACCTCTTTTAACTGACCTGCATTGCACATTATCCACAGCCTCATGACGAGGCAACATACTGTCTGCTTAACACTATCCTTTTGCAACAGTTGTTGGCCAACTCTCAACGGACGAGGGGAGCCAAGTATTCTCTACCCATCTTACTGACTCGTTTGTACAGAAACTTTCTGCCAGATGAGGACTTTGCTGAGTATGATCAAGTACTAGTTACCATCGAGCGTATCACTAGCGCCTACAACAGTTGTCTGCATTCGATGTGGACACCTACCGTCCAGGTCGAGGATGTTCCGGCTGAGTGCTCCTCAGAGGAACAGATGGAAAAAGAGGATGACCCTGAGTTCTGGCAGCAGCAGCCCCCATCGAATTCCACTGCACTCATGTCCTCCGTCTGGAAGGGCATGAAAAGATTTTCAAAGGGCAGATTAAACTCAAGCGACAGTTGGATGAACAAAAATACTAGCCTGGAGCATATCAAGGAAACACTTCAGCGTTCGTAGTCAGCCGGCCCTAGCACTTCGGCCGGCCCGAGTCAACGGAGACTAACATTGAGGACAATGCATTAGATAGGTGCGGGGGGGATGCTAACATTCAATTTTCTTTTCTTTTCATTCCAAAAAAAAAACCTCTAGAACTAAAAAAAAAATTTATACTCTTTATAAAAATACCAAAAGGTTATAAGAATTAAGGGAACCTTAGTAAGAAATTTTTATTTTAGCCTAAATAAAAAGAAATATTGGTTTGACTGAGAGTTGGGAGGGACAAAAAAAATAACTCATATATTTTATTTAGCCTTAGTAGAATATGCATTGACTACACACACGCTTGGGATTTAGAGACAAAACTTTGAATGTCATTAAAAATATATATACATATATTAAGCTGAATAATTGTGCCTCAAGAAGCATGATTATTCACGCCTAAAGAAAATAAATAAATCTTGATTTCATGACCTACTCTACTTGCATATTTGACTTGAGAGGTGTTTTTCAACTGGTACCCTAAAACCATCTAGTTTTGGAGTCATCGGTTAAATATGCGTTACACGAGTAAAGTAGAAAGCCTAAAGAAATTAAGAATAAACATCTAAATAAACATTAATAAAATTCTTTGACATTCAAGTTGATTTGAAAAAATCCCAAGCACATCACACTTACACATAATGTATATCTATTAAAGAAAAATAACAGAATGAGTTAGAAGTACAAAATCTCTTTTAAATTCAAATGAAAACCATGATTTCTTCTTTTATGAGGGTTAGAGTATATGAGGACTGATTGCTAAAAGAAAGAACAATCAATGAGATTAAGAATTTACCGTGTAGCTTGTGGCTAATGGGTCGTGTCCACAAGGAGGGATGCGATGGAAGCTTTTTGGTGAATCGTTTAGAAACAAGGAATTGTGTTCGTTTTTTATGAAAAAGAGAATGGAAAGAAAGAGATGATTAAAAGAAAAATTGCAACTTTTAGAAAAAGTTTTGGAGAAGGTGATTTAGAAAGCTTGAAGATTGTTTTGTTGTTTATAATAATGAAGAAAGTCTGGGCTCACTATCTCACTACTCAATTGTTCATTCTTCTCTTAAAATGTTAAGTCCCTCAAGTGATCATTTGCAAAACTTAAAGTTAATTTTTAGAAAGCTTTAAATAAAACACATAAGATGGTTAGAAAAATTGAGTCTTTTCTTCAAGAAATCGTGAGAATTGAATATTAAAACATCAAGCGCGAAGAAGTAAGAATGAAGTAAAAACAATTCAAGAGATGTTCATGAAAGAAGTGAGAATTCAATAATCCAAACCCATCCTCATGTGCCTTCAAGAACACTTTCAAAAGAAAGGCTTTTAAGTAAGGCATTCATATGAGTCATCAAGTCTTTTTCTTTTAAAAACATGAGAGAAGAAGAGCAAAAGAAAGTTACGATAGCAAGCCCAGAAAAATGTTTAGTTATCCATAGAAAACAAAGAAGGAAACAAAATTATGCACGACATACCGAAACAAGAGTGGAAGGGAATATGGCTTGATTCTTGTATTGCTGTCACTTCAATCTTCAAGTACAAGCTCTCAGTCCTCTCTCTCACAAGTTTTGATACTGGACTACAAATTAAAAAGCAAGATTACAACTTTTGTTCTAGCTAACAAAGAGCCTAAATCCTAAGAAAATAAATATAAAACTTAATCCTAGTCTTCGATGCATTTTTCTTTGCTGAAACCCATATTTATAGCCAAAAACCAAACGAGGAAGATCCCGGGAAGATTGGGGGAGCAAACGCTCCCCCAACAGAATCTGGTTGGCCGCGAAAATGCGACTTGGGCCGCGTTTCCGCGGCCCTGGTGTGGCCAGGTGGCCACACCAAAAGGGGGGAGTTGCTGGTTTGGTGTTTGGCCCGTATCTACTGCTGGTTTTCTTATTTCTGCTCCAAACTGTTGACGAAACAGCCTTAATTGTGTGGCTTCAACCGCTCGATACAGGGAGGATTCTTCTCAACCTCTTGATATGCCAAGATTTAGCCCTGATTTTCTTCATTTCGAATTTATTCTGAATTAATTCAGAATTTGGTGGGCTTTTGGGCTTGTTTCTCTTTTCTTTCTTTAAGCACTTGGGCCTACATTTAGCAAAGAAAAAGAAAACTTATTAATAGGATTTATTAGCTAAAAAGCATGGTAAGGTGACAATATATATGCAACATATGCGACAAATCACACCCCCACACTTATCTTTTTCTCGCCCTCGAGCAAAACATCAGACTAATTCTAATCAATTATTAGACCACTTTCGCAGGTCACTCGATTGCACTGAGCATGTGCAACAAGCCGTTAAACCTCTAGGTTACCCCTAGAGGATGAATTTTGTCTCGTGAGGGTTTTCAGTGGATTGCACCCCAAAATCCATGAAGTAAGAGAAAAAGATTAGTATTTTCGAAAAAGCATTTTTTTATTATTATTTTTTTTTTTAGGGAGAAAATATTTGAAGTATATTTGTGAGAGTTTAAGTAATCTATAAGTTATAGGAATATCAAATTTTTCATTCCTAACTTAGTCTCTATTCAAAAACATGTCATCAATTAAAGTAAGGAGTCAAATTGTACTTCTCATCTAGTCTATTAATTTACCCTGAGTCGTATGCACCATCGTGATTGTGAAGTTTACTAAGGGTTCTTTAACATTAACTCCTATGCCTTATATTTATTTATTTTTGGTAAAATTTATTCCTCATTTCATTAGGCTTTCTAATCTGCCCATGTAACGAGCATTCAGTCGGTGACACCCAAACTAGACAGTTTTAGGGCACCAGGTGAGAAAACACCCCTAAGGACTTAAACACTCAGGCAGATAAGGCCACGAAACTAAGGTTTTTATTTATACGATGTACCCCTTTTAGACGTGAATACTTATACTTCATGAGGCATAAATACCCAGCTTAATCAGAGGATTTATATACACATTTTTTTTTCAAACTTATCTAATTATCTTTTGCATAAATACTAAGGCTTGCTTAGGCCAAAGCACCTAGCTAATCAATAATTAGACTTTTTTTTTCTTTTTCATCATATTTTTTTTATAAGGCATAAGAGTCTCTATTTTTAAACCCTAAGTGTGTAAGTGTATTTTGTGTGCATATGTCATCAAGGTAAATATCAAGACTAAATTACTTTCACAATTTTCTTCCTGACCCTAAAAATCAAACAAGTTATCTTATTTTGACCAAGTGTAGGAAATCCTGATTATGATTCTCCTATTCCTTAAAATTGACTTAATTTCTTACAAAAAATATATCAAAATATTATCTACCCCTTTCAAAAAGTTTTTTTTTATATATATCCATTTTTTTTTATATATCATGTTAGAACCCTCCCCCACAATTATCTCATGCATTGTCCCCAATGTATGAAAGAAATGTTTAAGTGCATGAAATAAAATGGAAAGGAGGAAAGTTACCAATACACTGGTTCAAAAAGACCCATTGCCGTTTCATTTACCGGCACCGATTCCAAGAAAGGTTTAAGGCGTTGACCATTTACCTTAAAGTCATTTCCATTCTTGGGGTCACTGATCTCAACTGCACCGTGTGGAAACACGGTTTTTACAACAAATGGCCCAGTCCATCTCGATTTCAATTTTCCTGGAAAAAGATGAAGCCTAGAATTATAGAGTAAGACTTTTTGTCCAGGGACAAAGGTTTTTCTGATGATGTGCTTGTCATGAAAAATCTTGACTCTGTTTTTAGTGATCCTAGCATTTTCATAGGCCTCATTTCTCAATTCCTCCAATTCGGAAATTTGTAATTTTCGAAGGTCACCAGCCTTAGTCAAGTTAGAATTCAACTGCTTGATTGCCCATAAGGCTCGGTGCTCTAACTCAACGGGCAAGTGACAAGGTTTGCCATAGACTAACCTATTGGGAGACATTCCTAGAATCGTCTTGAAAGCGGTCCTGTAGGCCCATAGAGCATCTATAAGTTTGATGGACCAATCTTTCCGGTTTTGGTTCACAGTTTTCTCCAATATAAGCTTGACTTGTCTATTTGAAACCTCAACTTGCCCACTGGTTTGAGGATGATAAGATGTGGACAACTTGTGAGTTATGGCATACTTTCGCATAAGGGCTTCAAAAGATCTATTCCAAAAGTGAGTGCCATTATCACTGATGATAGCACGAGGGGTTCCGAAGCGTGAAAAAATGTTCTCTTTCAAAAATTTTATGACAACTTTGTTATCATTAGTTTTACAAGGAATGGCTTCTACCCACTTGGACACGTAATCCACAACAACCAATATGTATTGGTTCCCAAATGAATTAGGAAATGGACCCATAAAGTCGATGCCCCAAACATCAAAGAGTTCTATTTCTAGAATTGGGTTTAGGGGCATCATATTTCAGTTTGAAATCCTTCCTACCATTTGGCATCTAGGGCACGTCTTGCAAAATTTATAAACATCCTTGAACAAAGTGGGCCAATAAAACCCACTTTGTAGCACTTTTTCAGCAGTCTTGTGGGGATCAAAGTGTCCACCGCATGCAAGTTCGTGACAGAAGGATAGAACACTCCTAACCTCCTCATCGGGAATGCATCTCCTAATAATTTGGTCGGAACAGTACTTGAAAAGATACGATTCCTCCCAAAAGAAAAACCAGACTTGGGATAAGAATCGGTAAACATCATTTTTGGACCAATGAGATGGAGTTTTGTTTGTGACTAAGTAATTCACTATATCAGCAAACCAAGGTTCCCTAGAGATAGCTAAGAGATGTTCATCAGGAAAATCCTCATTTATGAGTAATTCGTTGCATGGAGAATTAGGGATCCGTGAGAGGTGGTCAGAAACGATATTTTCTACGCCTTTCTTATCTCGAATCTCAAGATCGAATTCTTGAAGAAGGAGGATCCAACGAATGAGTCGGGCCTTGGCATCCTTCTTCATCATGAGGTACCTAAGCGCAGAATGATCAGTGAAAATAGTGGTTTTGGACCCTAGTAGGTAGGGACGAAACTTCTCTAAGGCAAACACTACTGCTAAGAATTCCTTCTCAGTCGTAGTGTAGTTCAGTTGAGCATCGTTAAGAGTCCTACTAGAGTAATAGATCACATGCTGCTTGTTATCAATGCGTTGTCCTAGGTCAGCGCCTATGGCAAAATCGGAAGCATCGCACATGATCTCAAACGGCTTTGACCAATCTGGTGTAGATATGATTGGTGCAGAAATAAGCTCTCTCTTAAGCTTCTCTCCAAGAATTTATGCATTCAACATTGAAAGTGAAGGACGCATCCTTAGCTAACAGATTAGTCAAGGGCCTAGCAATTTTGCTAAAATTCTTGATAAATCTTCGGTAGAAACTAGCGTGTCCTAAGAAGGATCTAATGTCCTTAACGCATTTGGGCATGGGAAGCTTAGCAATAACCTCGATTTTGGCTCTATCCACTTCAATTCCTTTCTTGGAGATTTCATGACCCAAGACAATTCCATGTTTTATCATGAAGTGGCATTTCTCCCACTTCAGTGTCAGATTTTTCTCAGCACAACGTTGGAGGACGAGTTCTAGATGGTGGAGACATTGAGTGAATGAATCTTCGTAGATGGAGAAATCATCCATGAAGATTTCTAAGAAGCGTTCTACCATATCAGAGAAAAGACTCAACATGCAACGTTGAAACGTTGCTGGGGCATTGCATAAGCCGAAGGGCATTCGACGATAAGCAAATGTCCCAAATGGACATGTGAACGTAGTCTTTTCTTGGTCCTCAGGAGCGAAAGGGATCTAGTTATAGCCCGAGTAACCGTCCAAGAAACAGTAATACTCGTGACCCACCAAACGTTCAAGCATTTGATCAATGAAGGGAAGTGGAAAATGGTCCTTACGAGTTGCAGCATTCAGTTTCCTATAGTCAATGCAAACTCGAATCTTCGTGGGAAGTCAAGTTTGAACCAACTCTTTGTTCTCATTTTCCACGACGGTGAAACCAGATTTCTTTGGGACCGCGTGGACAGGACTGACCCATTGGCTATCAGAAATGGGATAAATTATCCCATTGTCTAAGAGTTTTATGATTTCAGCATGAACAGCCTCTTGCATTATAGGGTTTAACCTACGCTGTGGGTCTCTTTTGGGTGTGGCGTCTTCATTGAGATGAATGCGATGTTGAATGATGGTTGGACTTAATCCCTTGATATCAGTCATAGTCCACCCAATGGCTTCCCTATGTTTTCTTAGAATAGCTTTTAGATCTTCTTCTTTCCCGTCATTTAAATGGGAGGCAATGATGACAGGAAAGGTCTCTTGTTCGCCTATATAGGAGTACTTGAGATGTGCAGGTAAGGCTTTCAATTCTAAGGAGGAGGTAGGCTCACTGGAAGGACTGGTCAAATCTGTTGGCTCCATTGTTGGTGAAATGGGGTTTGATGCTCAATTCACAGCCGAATCTACAACATGATCAAGATTAAAGTCATCAGACTCTAACCCGAAGTCACTCTCCTTTTCGAATTCCAATTCTTCCCCATGTTCACTTGTCAAGTTCTAAATTAGGTTGGCTTCAAATGTTTGGTCCTCGATATCGCGGGGTTGTTTTCCTAGATTGAAGATATTGACTTCTCTAGTCATGTCCCCAAATGTCAACCTCATAGACCCATTCCTACAATTGATGATGGCATTAGCAGTAGCAAGGAATGGTCGACCTAGGATAACAGGAGTTTGAGCCCTACGATTGGAGTTGGACACAGGTTGTGTCTCCAGAACTATGAAATCGACAGGGTAAATGAACTCTCCTACCCGGATCAGGACATCATTAATCTCTCCTTTTGGAACTTTAACAGAACGGTCAGCCAGTTGGATTGTGACTTGAGTTGGACTAAGGTCACCCAACCCGAGTTGTTGATAAACAGAGAATGGAAGCAAGTTGATACTTGCCCCCAAGTCAAGAAGTGCACGACTAATCTCGGCTTGTCCTATTGTGCAGGCAATGGTGGGACTACCTGGATCCTTGTACTTGACAGGGATAGGACCCGATAATAGCTCACTAATATTAGTGGCTAAGAAGACCTTCTTCGGAACATTAGTCTTTCTCTTCTTGGTGCACATGTCCTTAAGAAACTTAGCATAGGAAGGAACTTGTTGGATGGCATTAAGAAGTCGCATTATCTTTACTTGGTTAAACATCTCAATTATCTTGTCCATGTGAGGATTTTGCTTGTTATTTTTCAGCCTATTAGGAAATGGTACTATAGGCTGGTGCACTTGGCTGGCTGACTTGTCTTTTTCAAATTCGTCAGAATTGGAAGAACTTGGATTAGATGAGGTGGAAGCTTGATTGTGGTTGTGCTGAATGGGATTGGTTGGTGTTGACACTTGATTATCAACTCTCTTTCCTGACCTCAATGTATGAACATCATTACATTAATTAAATGAATTATCCTCAGCCAAATGAGCTTGTTGAGAATTCCTCGGATTGGTGACTGGCTGACTAGGCAGGGTACCCTTTTGTCTCTCATTCTGTGGAGTGGCTAGTTGACTCATTTGAACCTCTAACCTCTGGATAATTTGCATGAGAGAATCTTAGTTTTTCATATATCTCTCCATGTTTCTTTCAAAGTCAGTCATTCTCCTTTCTAATTGAGGATTCTGGAAGGAGGATTGTGGAGCTTGGTTTGAAAAGTTCTGTTGATAATTCGGAAGGTTTGGTGGATGGTTGGGAGAATTATTATGGAAATTGGAGAAGTTGGGTTGATGATTGGAAGAATTATTACCATGATGGAAGTGGCTAGCATGATTTGATCGTGAATGGTCAGAGTTATTCTGGCTCCATGAGAAATTAGGGTGATTTCTCCAGCCGGGATTGTACGTTGGAGCGTAAGGGTTATTGTTCAGCCTTGAAAAGGCCGCATTCATCGGTTCATGGTAGGGTTGCTGAGCCTGAAACACAGGGCACTCCTCGAACACATGATTCATGGCTTGACAGTAAGTGCAGCCCGGGGTTGAAAATTGGTTCGGGCTGACTTGATTAACTGGACTTGGTTCTTTCGTTTCTAGAGCTTCCAATCTTCTAGCCAGATTAGCTAACTTAGCCTCATTAGCGATGGACGATTCGATAGAATGGAGACCTCTTTTTGAAGAGATGGAGTTAGGATTCCTAGAGGTCTCACTAGCAGATTCCCATTGGATGGTCTTCTCAGCTAGATTTTCATACAAATCCCATCCTTCATCTTCATCTTTATGCAAGAAACCCCCTTGGCACATACTTTCTAAGAGGGTTTTGGTGGAATAGTCTAAACGGTCATAGAGAATTTGGCATTGTCGCCATTTCTCTATTCCATGGTGTGGACATTGGACAAGGAGGTCTTTAAAGCGTTCAAAGTACCTCCAGAATGGTTCACTTGGTTCTTGCTTGAATTGCATAATCGTCTTCCTAATGAGAGCGGTCTTATGAATGGGATAGAATTTCTTCAAGAATACCTTGATAAAACCATCCCAGGATGTGATAGAACCGACCGCTAAGCTGTAGAGCCACTTCTTTGCTAGGTCCTTAAGTGCGAAAGGGATAAATCTCAACCTAATAGCATCGTCTACAAGGTGTGGGATTTTCATCATTAGACATACTTCCTCAAATTCTCTTATGAAGAAGTAGGCATCTTCGGACTCTAGGCCATGAAACTTGGGGAGTGTGTTGATGAATTGAGGCTTGAGCTCAAAATTGTATTCACCAACCGATGGAAGTAGAATGCAAGATGGAAGTGAGGTCCTAATGGGGTAGAACCTATCCTGCAGTGATGTTGATTGAGCCATTACCGGATCTGGTCTTGGTTCAAACTTGGGTGGTGATGTGTTTCTAGTCAACCTAGATGAATTAGGGTCTCTCGACCACACTTACATACACAAACACAATCACAATCACAACAAGTTCAAACAACAGTCAACAATAGAAATCAACCAAGCCTAGTCTAAGGTAACCTCGACCTAGACAACTCCTAACTGGTTGATTGTCCACAAAAGGTAGAATGTAGACTTTGACTACAAGCTAATCAGCCAAGTCAGGGCAAGATTGGTGGGAGGTTTTCCGTCAAAGACGTCCCTTAATTAAATAACCACCAATCTTCGGGCTTTCGGCCCTCAATCCCCTTCCTAGACACTGATTTGACAGGAGTCAATTTCCAACACCTTCCCTCTTTAGGATAATCTCCTAGTGAGTTCTAGATGTCCCTAAGGCCAACGTCTATCAGATTTTACTTAGGCTTAGGTTTGTGAGTGCTTGGAGTCTGATTTTTGGGCCAAGGAAGGGTGATTAAATCCCCACCTTATCTTGTTATTGGGTGTTGCCCTTAAAATCAATTTGTCCAAGTATACAAGATAAATAAGATTCACTCAAAGCGATATAAATCAACCAAGAAATTAGTCCTATTCTGAATGCAATGCGTACGTACCTTGCTCCAGCACTCTTCAATAGTAAAGTAAATGAATTGAAAAGACTCGTGCCTAGAATGCAAACGTCTAATCAATTTTTTAACTTTTCAACAAGTGTTTTACTGTTGATTTAAAACAGGGATGTTGGATAGCAAAAATAGCACAAATATGACATATAAAAAACTGAATTTTTGCGAGCAATATGTCCTGCAGAAAAGAGTTTTTAGTAGTCCAATGAATTTTTTCAGATTTTGCAAAGCAATTTCTTGAAATTCTGTTTCCTACTTTCGAGAGTAGGGGCACAGAATTTGTAAGTCTTCTCTTGCAAAGCTTGAATGCTAGATCTTGATCTTCAAGTCCCTGAAACAACACACAAAACTTGTTTAAAACAACTACACTGTTCCCTCCCCGGCAACGGCGCCAAAAATTGATTGCTAAAAGAAAGAACAATCAATGAGTTTAAGAATTTACCGTGTAGCTTGTGGCTAACGAGTCGTGTCTACAAGGAGGGATGCGATGGAAGCTTTTCGGTGAATCGTTTAGAAACAAGGAATTGTGTTCGTTTTTTATGAAAAAGAGAATGGAAAGAAAGAGATGATTAAAAGAAAAATTGCAACTTTTAGAAAAGGTTTTGGAGAAGGTGATTTAGAAAGCTTGAAGATTATTTTGTTGTTTATCATAATGAAGAAAGTCTGGGCTCACAATCTTACTACTCAATTGTTCATTCTTCTCTTAAAATGTTAACTCCCTCAAGTGATCATTTGCAAAACTTAAAGTTAATTTTTAGGAAGCTTTAAATAAAACACATAAGATGGTTAGAAAAATTGAGTCTTTTCTTCAAGAAATCGTGAGAATTGAATATTAAAACATCAAGCGCGAAGAAGCAAGGATGAAGTAAAAACAATTCAAGAGATGTTCATGAAAGAAGTGAGAATTCAACAATCCAAACCCATCCTCATGTGCCTTCAAGAACACTTTCAAAAAGAAAGGCTTTTAAGTAAGGCATTCATACGAGTCATCAGGTATTTTTCTTTTAAAAACAGGAGAGAAGAAGAGCAAAAGAAAGTTGCGATAGCAAGCCCAGAAAAACGTTTAGTTATCCATAGAAAATGAAGAAGGAAACAAAATTATGCAGGACATACCGAAACAAGAGTGGAAGGGAATATGGCTTGATTCTTGTATTGCTGTCACTTCAATCTTCAAGTACAAGCTCTCAGTCCTCTCTCTCACAAGTTTTGATACTGGACTACAAATTAAAAAGTAAGATTACAACTTTTGTTCTAGCTAACAAAGAGCCTAAATCCTAAGAAAATAAATATAAAATTTAATCCTAATCTTCGCTGCATTTTTCTTTGCTGAAACCCATATTTATAGCCAAAAACCAAACGAGGAAGATCCCGGGAAGATTGGGGGAGCAAACGCTCCCCTAATAGAATCTGGTTGGCCGCGAAAACGCGGCTTGGGCCGCGTTTTCGCGGCCCTGGTATGGCCAGGTGGCCACACAAAAAGGGGGGAGTTGCTGGTTTGGTGTTTGGCCCGTATCTGCTGCTGATTTTCTTATTTCTGCTCCAAACTGTTGACGAAACAGCCTTGATTGTGTGGTTTCAACCGCTCGATTCAGGGAGGATTCTTCTCAACCTCTTGATATGCCAAGATTTAGCCCTGATTTTCTTCATTTCGAATTTATTCTGAATTAACTCAGAATTTGGTGGGCTTTTGGGCTTGTTTCTCTTTTCTTTCTTTAAGCACTTGGGCCTACATTTAGCAAAGAAAAAGAAAACTTATTAATAGGATTTATTAGCTAAAAAGCATGGTAAGGTGATAATACATATGCAACATATGTGACAAATCAAGGACTTATGAGGGTTAGACCTAATTCTAATAATCATTCAGTCATTTTTACTTAGATAATTAAACTTTTCTTGAAAAAGGTTTGCTTACAACTAATATTTTTCTTCATTTATTGGATTTTGTGGGTGCAATCTGCTAAAAACCCTCAGGAGACAACACTCTTCCTCTTGGCAGAACCTAAAGGTTTAAAGGCTTGTTGCACATGCTAGAGCAATCGCGTCACCTGTGAAAGTGGTGTAATAATTCTCCTGATTTTTGTTTTGCTCGGGACGAGCAAAAGACAAGTGTGGGGGTGTGATTAGTCTCTAATATTGTATATTTCATGCCACATCTTCACATTTATTTTATATAAAATATTGCTAATAATGGTTTTCTTAGGTGTTCCAAGGTCCATGGTGTGGAATGAAAAAGAAGCCCAAAATCACCATTTAATTGGTGATTGAAAGCCTATAAAGATAGCCATTGACCTTGGAGGGTGGTTTTGTCAAAACTGGGTGCTCAAAACCATAATCCAAGAGGTACAGTCGACAGAGGGACGAAGCGACAGCACAAAGCAAGCGGCGTCGCGTGCTCAACTCTAGAAGAGTGACGAAAATGCGGCTATTGCCGTGTTTCTGTGGTAGTACTAGCGCGGCTACACCAGTACTCCGGGCCAGGGATTGTCCCCCTGGCCCCTTTGCTCCTGATGCCTATAAAAGGCCCCTTGGCGTTCTTCACAGGGGGATATCCAGAGTTAGGGTTTTGATGTTAGTTTATTTTTAGGAGTTTTAGTTTACTTGTGTTTTCTTCTTCTTCTAACTTAGTTTGGCTATTAGAGTGAAAGAGAGAGTGTATACAAGTTATATTTGAAGGTGACAATCTTATACAAGTAATACTTCTCCTTCTTATTTCCATCACTTAGTATTTTTACTTGCTTTTACTTTCTTGCATTAGTGTAGAACTTCTTTCTTTACTTTTTCTCTCTTGTTTTTCTTACTCATGTCTAGCTAACTTTTCTATTGCATGGCTAACTAATTACTAACCCGCTAATCTCTAACAACTTGATTGATAGCATAAATGAGTCAATAGTATCAAACAAGCCTTGTGCAAATAAGAGCTATGACATCTTAAGACAAGGGTTCTAACTCTAACTTACTTATAAGTATCACCATTCTTATAGTTCATGCTTAATCATTTTTAATGATTTTTAGATTGTAAGCCTTACTTGCTTTTGTAAGTTAGAGATATTCCTATTAATCTTTGTCAATACCACTAGTGCACTTGTTTCTTCCCTTATTCTCGCCTTCAATTGGATCTTGATAAGGAAATGCTCAAGTTTTGTTGAGTAAAGCTAAGTTAAGGGAAGAACTTTCATTCGATCTTCAACGTGAGTAGTTCTTATGCAAAAAGGTTATCTATTGTGAGGCTTCATCTTTAAGAAATTAGAGATTAGTGGGAGCACTTAGTAGAAATTTAGCCATGCATTTTAACCCTTAAGAAAACTCACTTTTACAACCATCAAACCAATCCAAGAAATTCTTGAAACAACACTTATTTTCTTTTCAATTCTTTATTTGAGACAAGGAACTTTTTCTTTAGTTTGAACAAAGAAGCCGCACTAAAACCTCCATCGCTATCCCTCCTTGTGGATACGACCCGTATAGCCACTTCTCTATTACAGAAGAATCACAGAAGCAGCAACATCGACCATCACTCTTTTACTTATTCTTGTGCATGCTTTTTGCCGGTCAGATAGTCACAATAGCTAAACTATAGTGAGAACACAAAAAATAATAGTCCATATAAATATGGGTGTATCTCAAATACTATTTATGTATATCTCAAGTCTAATTAACATTACATTTAACATAATAAACATGGAAAACATGAAAACCAATACATGCTAAAAATATTCATGTAAAAGCATGTAAACAAAATAAGAAGTTAGAGATAGTTACCAAAACCAATAGGGCTAATCTCTAGGTCTCCAAACCATGGTGGTCCTCCTACCAAACATCCTTGAATGTGATGCATCCAATATAGTGTCCATCAAGCTCAAACGCATCCACCATCAAGGCACCAATACCCTCACGTCAAGTGAGAGCCCACACCTACATCAAATACAATAGGGGTAAATTTTGGTACCCATACTTTTTTTGGTCCATGAGGGTTAGCACCTTTTCTAACCCAAACAAATTTATTTACAAAATTTGAAACATTTATTCTATCATAACAAAACTTTGCAAGGTGACCCGTACATCCATATTGTGTACAAGTATACATATGAGCATACAAATCATGTGTGTGAGCATGATGAACATGTGTATAGTGTGAATGGTGTGCATGAATATGTGGAGTATGTTTCTTTCAAAACATAGATTCCAAACGTGTGTGGTTCATGGCACATTGGCTCAAAGTGAAGCCCAAACAATCTACATTTTTCTTCAAAACACAAATATCATTTTCAATGATTGAAAAAGAAGTGGAGCATGCATTTTTCTCAATAGAGGGTATAACAATGGAATCATAACAAGAATGAGAAACCAAATCATTTTTCAAAGAAATATTTTCATTTGAAACAAATTTCAATTCTTTTGAAATCAAAGCAATTTTATTTTTCAAAGAATTGTTCTCTTTTAAAACAGAATCGAGTTTTGAAGACAAAAACTCATTATTCTTCAAAACATCATCACAATCATTTTTATTCTTTAAAATTTCATTTTCATTTAAGACAAGGACAAGTTGGGATTTCAATGAGTCCCTTTCATTTGAAATCTTAACCCTCTCTTGCAAAATCATATTAAGTTTTGAAAATAAATTCTTATTTTGTTCTTTTAATTTAAAACTTTTCTTTTTCAAAAGTTTGTATCTTTCTAGCAAGTTTTCACAAAATAGAGAAAGCTCTTCATTTAATACATGGGCATCCATACTATCATGATCATCATTAGAAGAGCTAGTACTATCATCTAGATGAGTATCCGAATGTACCTCAAGGGAGTCAATTTCTTGGACCATATAGCAAGTTTCGTCGGACTCATTTACCAAGAGTTCCTTCTCCACATAGTTTGTCGTATGTAGCTTGGGAGAGGTCAATGTGTTCCATACTGTAAAAGTGGAATCACAATGAGAAATAATAGAAAGATAATCTTTGCTAAGTGTGTGCCTAAGTGCCTCTTAAGCTTGTGTATTAGCCTCAATATACTTATCGTTACCAAGATAAGATTTTTTTGATAGTAGCAAGGCAAACATGCAATCCTAGGGCTTTAAGATATGCACCCATCTTGAACTTTCACATATCGATGTTCGAAACATCATACATGGGAGGGGCAAGGAAATTCATGAGTGTATAAACTACATGCGTGCAAAGCAATACTAGATTAGCTATCCAAGGATCTCACTCCTAGGTAGTTAAACCGAATATCAAGAGCGTAGGCTCTGATACCAATTGAAATACACTTAGGGTGAATAGGTGTACTAGCTAATCTAATGACAAATAATGCAGAATTTAAAACTCAATTGCAACACACTATGTGTAACTAAAAGTGAGCCCGAATTCCCTGTGAAGGGCTCTGGTACTACTCCTCAAGTTTCTCTAAATTAAGAGTAGAGGTGCTATATGAAGCTCTCTTGGTTCAACACAAGTATGGGCACACACAAACTATATCTAGCATATGAATATGTGCAATATGAAGCAATATAAAATATAAGAGAGATAGAGTTTAGAGATAGTGGATCAAACGCAAATAATAAGATATGTTTTGAGGTTCGAGCCACTGCTCTACGTCCTCGCCTTCACACAGAAGGATAGTCACTATGTCCATATGGGACCTTCTACAAAGGGACCTCCACTGAGGAATTATAACTCTACACTTGAAGTACACTACTCCTCTCTCAAACACAATCACCTATATACAAGAAGGATAAACATAATGCAAGCACAAAAGTAACGGAAGAAATGTGGGTCGATGTTACTGCTTTTGTGATTCTTTCGTACTAGCAAAGTGGCTATACGGGTCGTATCCACAAGGAGGGAGAGCGATGAAAGCTTGATGCGGCTTCTTTGTTCAAGAAAAGAGAAAGTTATTTGTTTCAAATAAAGAATTTGAAAATGAAAACAAGTTGGTTTCAAGAATTGTTTAGAATGGTTTGGAGGTAAAAGTGATTTTTCTAGATGGTAAAAATGCATGGCTAACTTTCTACTAAGTGCTCCCACTAATTCCTAACTTCTTGAAGATGTAGCCTCATGATGGATCATAGGCAAGCATAACCTTTATGCATAGGAACTATTCACGTTGGAAACTGAATGAAAGTCCTTCCTTTAACTTAGCCTTACTCGGTAAAACTTGGACATTCCCTTATCAAGATCCAATTGAAGGCGAGAATAAGGGAAGACACAAGTGCACTAACGGTATCGGTAAAAGTAATATGAATATCTCTATTTACAAAGACAAGCAAAGTTTACAATCTATAGATCATCAAAAACCCGTTAAGTATGAAATATATAAGAGCTAATACTTGTAGGTAAGTTAGAGTTAGAACCCTCATCTTAAGATGTCATAGCTCTCGTTTGCACAAGGCTTGTTTGATACTATTGACTCATTTGGGTTATCAATCAAGTTGTTAGAGATTAGTGGGTTAGCAGTTAGTTAGCCATGCAATGAAAGAGTTAGTTAGACATGGTAGTGAAAGAAACAACAAGAGATAAGTGGTAAAGAGAAAAGAAGTTACACTAAAACAAAGAAATAGAAGCAAATGAAAACACCAAGTAAATGGAAAGAAGAAAGAGAAGTAATTACTTGTATAAGCTTGTCACCTTCAAATACAACTTTTACACACTCTCTCTCTTTCACTCTAATGGCTAAACTAACTAGAAGAAGAAGCAAACATAAAAACAACTACAATTCCTAAAAACAAAATAATAACTACTCTTCAAACTCTGGATATCCCCTCTGTGGAACCCCAAGGGGGGTATTTATAGACATCAAGGGAAAGGGGGGCAGGGGGATAACCCCTGGCCCAAAGCACGGGCGCGGCCGCGCCTGTATGGCCGCGAAAACGCGGCTAGAGCCGTGTTTCCGCGGCAGTACCAAGGCGACGCGTGTAGCGCCGCCTGCTGTGTCTGGTCACATCTGTCCGCTACCTGTTGGATCTTCCGGTTTGTTGATTTGACGCCCTGGGCTGACAAAATCTCCTCCCTAAGGTCAATGGCTACATGGTAGGCCTTTAATCACCCATTAAATGGTGATTTAGGGTATTCTTCTTCATTGCACACCATGGAGCTAGAATCACACAAGCAAACCATTATTAACAGAATTTTATTTATGATAAATGTGCAGATGTGGTAAAAATTATGCAGTATTAGAGACTAATCATACCCTCACACTTATCTTTTTGGTCGTCCCGAGCAAAAAAAATAAGAGAATTATTACACCACTTTCACAGGTGATGCGATTGCACTGAGCATGCGCAACTAGCCTTTAAACCTCTAGGTTTTCCCTAGAGGAGGACCGTTGTCTCCTGAGGGTTTTCAGCAGATTGCACCCACAAACTCCAGTAAATGAAGAAAAAAGTTAGTTGTCAGCAAACCTTTTTCAAGAAAAAGAACTTGCAATCATCTAAGTAAAAATAACCGAATGCTATAAGAATTAGGTTTAACTCTCATAAATCCTCCTGTACTTTAGCCTTCATAAAAGAAGAAATTATGATTTTTCTTTGAATTTAGAAAGGATCTTGTACTTCTAACTCATTCTGTTATTTTGCTTTAGATAGATATGTATAATGTGTAGGTGTGATGTGCTTGGGATTTCTCAACTCAACTTTAAATGTCATTTTATTAATGTTTATCTATATTTTTATTCTTGATTTCTTTAGGCTTTCTACTTTACTCATGTAACACATATCAAACTGATGACTTCCAAACCAGATGGTTTTAGGGCACCAGGTGTAAAATACCCCTCAGGTCAAATATGCAAGTAAAGTAGGCCACGAAATCAAGATTTACTTGTTATATATATATATTTTTGGCGTGAGTAATCATGCTTCTTGAGGCACAATTATCCAGCTTATTGTTTTTTTTCAAAGTTGTGTCTCTAAATCCCAAGCGTGTGTGTGTGGCTTATGCATATTCTATTAAGGCTAATAAAAGGTATGAGTTATTTTCTTTGTCCCTCCCAACTCTTAGTCTAACCAATATTTCATTTTTATTTAGACAAAAATAAAGATTCCTTAATAAGGTTCCCTTAATTCTTACAACCTTTTGGTATTTTTATAAAGAGTATGAAAATTCTTTTTTTCGTTTTGGAGATTTTTTTTTTTGAGAAAAGAAAAGAAAGATTGTTAGCACCCCCACCTATCTAATGTATTGTCCTCAATGAATGTTATGTATATACAAATGCAATAAATAGGGGAAAGAAAAGATATCACCGTCTCCATCGACTCGGGCCGGCCAAGTGCGAATAGGTTAAGGGAGAGAGTAAAAATCGGGGGTAGAAAAAGAAATGTCAAAAAAGGTATTGATAAGTAGATAAGGGGTGAGCACATAAACAATAAGTAAAAAGAATATTTTTTTTAATTACACTTTTTTTTGGTGGTGTGTGGATGGCGATGGTCAGGTGTATAACGGATCGAAAAGACTCAGCACAATTTCAACCTGGGACACAGGCTCAGTGGTCAAAAAGAGCTTCAGTCTTTACCCATTCACATTGAATTCCGTGTTGCTCTTAAGATCAACAATAACCACAGCACCGTGTGGGAAGACGGTGCGCATAATGAATGGTCCAGACCAACGAGTCTTCAGCTTCCCCGCGAAAATGTGAAGCCTCGAGTTGTACAACAGAACCTTGTCTCGCGGGGCAAAGTTTTTCGGTTTATGATCTGGTCATGAAAAAGTTTAGTCCTGCTATTGATGATCCGAGCGTTCTCGTAAGCTTCATTCTGTATCTTCTCTAATTCTTAGATCTGCAGTCTCCTTAGCTCACCGGCCTTAGTCAAATAAAAATTGAGTTGCTTAATGGCCCATAGGGTACGGTGTTCTAACTCGACTGGCAGATGACATGCTTTTTTGAATATGATTCTGTAAGCAGACATCCCCAGGACTGTCTTAAAAGCAGTGCGGTAAGCCCACAATATATCATTGAGTTTGACCGACCAATCATTTCGGTTTTGTCCGACAGTCTTTTCCAAAATGAGCTTGATCTGTCGATTGGTGACTTCAACCTGCCCATTTGTCTGGGGTTGAAACAGAGTGGATAACTTGTGATTGATGGCATATTTTTGCATCAGAGCTTCAAAACTCTATTGCAGAAAAGCGATCCATTATCACTAATTATCGCTCTGGGGGTGCCAAATGGGAGAAGATGTTTTCTTTGAGAAATTTGACAACCACTTTGTTGTCATTGGCTTTGTAGGCACAGCTTCTACCCATTTAGAGACATAGTCTATAGCAACCAAGATGGACTGGTTGCAGAAGGAATTTGGGAATGGTCCCATGAAGTCGATACCCCAAACATCAAAATTTCAACTTCAAGAATCGGGTTCAGGGGCATCATGTCTCTTCTTGAAATTTTCCCAATCTTCTGACAATTCGCCACATGACTTGCAAAAGTGAAATGAGTCTTTGAACAAAGTGGGCCAGTAAAACCCACATTGTAAAACTTTCTCTGCAGTTTTGCGTGGACCGAAGTGTCCGTCGCATGCAAGTTCATGTCAAAATCTAAGCACACTCCTCTGTTCTTCCTTCGGTATGCATTGTCGAATAATCTGATCTGGACAATACTTAAAAAGGTATGGCTCTTCCCAGAAGAAGTACCGCACTTGGGCAAAGAAATGACACTGGTCTTGCTTTGTCCAATCAGCGGGTAATTGTCCAGTGGCCAGGTAATTGACTATGTCCGCATACCAGGGTTCCTTGAAAATGGCCAGGATGTGCTCGTCTGGGAAATCCTCATTGATCGGAGCTTGTATGAGAGGTGCGTTCGGAGTTCGTGATAGATGATTGGTAACCATATTTTCTATACCTCGTTTATCCCGAATTTTCAGGTCAAATTCTTAAAGCAAAATGATCCACCGAATCAATTGGGCTTTTGCTTCCTTCTTGGTCATGAGGTATTTCAATGTCGAGTGATCCATAAAAATCACCATCTTCGATCCTAACAAGTAGGACCGGAACTTTTCTAACGTAAAGACAACGGCCAAGAATTCCTTCTCAGTCATTGTATAATTTTGTTGGACGTCATTCAAGGTCCTACTCGAGTAGTAAATCACGTGCTGCCTATTGTCGATGCGCTGTCCGAGGACAGCGCCGATAGCAAAATCGGAGGCATTGCACATGATTTCAATAGTTGTGCCCAATTAGGAGCAGATAATAGGCGCAGAAATAAGTTCTTGCTTAAGCTTCTCCTATGACTTGAAAT
This sequence comes from Agave tequilana, assembly GCA_038442645.1. NCBI lineage: Eukaryota > Viridiplantae > Streptophyta > Magnoliopsida > Asparagales > Asparagaceae > Agave > Agave tequilana. The sequence goes on along the minus strand of JAVJIF010032643.1, from coordinate 203,043 downwards.
ATTCTTCGTTAAAATTAAAGGGCACGTCCTTTACGAGCAGGTTGGTTAAGGGCCTAGCGATCTTGTTAAAATCCTTAATGAACTGTTGGTAGAACCGAGCATGCCCTAGAAAGGATCTGATATCCTTGATGCATTTGGGTGGTGGAAGCTTAGCAATCACTTCTACTTTGGCCTTGTCCACTTCAATTCCTCTCCTAAAAATCTCATGGCCTAAGGCAATCCCCTATCTCACCATAAAATGGCATTTCTCCCAGTTCAGAGTTAGGTTCTTTTCCTTACATCTTTGCAGAACCAACTCAAGATGATGAAGACATTGTTCAAATGAATCTCCGTAGATGGAGAAGTCATCCATGAAAATCTCAAGAAAATATTCCATCATGTCGGAGAACAAACTGAGCATGCACCGTTAGAATATCGCAGGAGCATTGCATAATCCAAAGGGCATGCGTCGATAAGCGAAGGTTCCAAATGGGCAGGTGAACGTAGTCTTTTCCTGGTCTTCTGCAGCAATAGGATTTGATTATATCCCGAGTACCCCTCTAGGAACCAATAGTACTCGTGTCCAGCCAGGTGTTCAAGCATTTAGTCGATGAAGGGTAGCGGGAAGTGGTCTTTACGGGTGACTGCATTCAACTTTCTATAGTCAATACAAACACGAACCTTGGTACGCAGTCTTGTTTTTACCAACTGTTTTTGCTCATTTTCAACCACCGTAAAGCCAGCTTTCTTCGGGACTACATGAATAGGGCTAACCCATTGGCTATCAGAAATGGGATAAATAATCCCATTGTCTAATAGTTTCAAAATTTTCGCTTTACTGCCTCTTGCATGAGTGGGTTAAGCCTGTGTTGTGGGTCCCTCCGGGAGCTGCTTCATCGGTTAAATGGATTCTATGTTGAACTATTGCTGGACTTATCCCTTGATATCCTTCATTGTCCATCCAATGGCTTTCCTATGTCTCTTCAGAATAGACATTAAGCTGTCATCTTGTTGCTCAGTCAGGTGGGATGTTATGATAACTGGAAGGGTTTCTCTTCCGCCCAGTTAGGCGTACTTGACGTGTTCAGGTAAGGCTTTTAGCTCTAGGGAAGGTGTTGCTTCATTGGAGGTAATATCTGGACTTTCAATCCTATGATGAGGTACATTTGGGCTTGACGCTCAGTCCACTGCCGAAACTACGATCTAGTCCAGATTAAAATCCTCAGACTCCAGATCAAACTCTGCCTCTGTTTCTATCTCCATGCTTTCTTCATGCTCACTGGTCAGATTTTCAATGGAATTGACCTCAAAATTTTGATCATTTATATCCCTGGGTTGCCTTCCAAGATTGAAGACATTGACTTCCTTTGTCATATCTCCAAAGGTCAATCGCATGGACCCGTTCCTACAGTTGATTATGGCATTAGCTGTAGTAAGGAATGGGGGCCCTAAGATGACTGGAGTTTGAGACCGTGGATTTGACATAGGTTAGGTCTCAAGTATAATGAAGTCAACGGGGTAGATGAAATCCCCGACCCGGATAAGGTCATCTATGATTTCCCCCTTCGAGATTTTCACAGATCGGTCAGCTAACTGAATGGTGACTCGAGTTGGACTCAGCTCGCCCAACCCAAGTTACTGGTATACTGAGAGAGGTAGCAAGTTGATACTTGCTCTCAGGTCAAGGAGTGCTCTGCTAATTTCTATTTGTCCTATGGTGCAGGAAATTATGGGACATCTGGGATCTTTGTATTTCACCAGAATGGGACCAGATAGGATTTCGCTTATGTTGGTTGCCAAGAACACTTTCTTGGGCACATTTGTCTTTTTCTTCTTTGTGCACATATCCTTAAGAAATTTGGCATAGGCTGGGACTTATTGGATAGCCGTCAAGAAGAGGCACATTCAGTTTGACCTGGTTAAACATCTCAAGTATCTTCTCCATGTGCATATTCTTATTATTATTCCTAAGCCTATTAGGGAATGGTGCTACATGCTTATAAACTTATTCAGCAACTGTGTTCTCATCAGACATTTTTGGAGGAGATTGGGAGGAGCTAGCAGATATGGAAGCAGGAGCAGGATCAATGTGAGTGAGATTTTTCTACTGATAGACCTGATTGTTCATCTTCTTTCCACATTGAAGTGTGTGAACATCATTGCACTAGTTGATCGACGGATCCTGAATTTCATACACTTGATTGGAGTTCTTAGGGTTAACTAGCGGCTGACTAGGTAAAGTACCCTTTGATCATTCACTTAGAGAGCTAGCTAACTAACTCATTTACATTTCCAATCTCGATATAGTCTGTGAATGCTTGCTCAATGTTTGTCCCTAATTTTGCATGAAGGCGGCTTGGGATTTCATAAAAACCTCCATGCTCTCCTCCAATTTACTAAATTTCTTCTCAACTGGTAAACTTTGGTAGGAGGAAGATGGAGCTTGACTGGAAAATTCGTTGGATGATTGGGATGGTGGACATGATTGGGAAATTTTGGCCTAGGAGAATTGTTCTGGACCTAAGAGAAATTTGGGTGATTTCTCCAACTGGGATTGTACGTTTACGAGTAAGGATTATGCTGCGGCCGTGAGTAGGCCACATTCATGTTTTCCAATGGCACTTGGTGAGTCTGAAAAATAGGACACGCTTCAAAGACATGGTTCGGTGCCTGACAGTATGAACAACCTGGATTGTGAAATGGTGGTGGGTTGATTTGGTTGACATTGGCTGGCTTTTTTATTTCTAGAGCCTCTATTCTCCTCATTAGGGTTGCAATCTTAGCTTCTATAGCTATGGATGATTCTAAAGACAGGAGCCCTCCTTTTGAAGCTATGGACTGTGAATTCCTTAATTTTTTCGAGGTTGGCTCCCATTGAAGGGTTTTCTCAGCTAAATCCTCAAATAAATCTCACCCTGATTTTCATCCTTTTGCAAGAGCCCTCCCTGACACATGGTTTCTAACAGGGTTTTCATTTGATAATCTAAACCATTAAAGAGAATTTGACACTGACGCCATTTCTCTACACCGTGATGAGGGCATTGAGCTAGGGGATCTTTGAATCGCTCAGAGTATCTCCAAAATGGTTTGCTCTGTTCTTGCCTGAACTGCATATATTCTTTCTAATGAGGGCAGTCTTGTGAATTGGGTAAAATTTCTTAAAGAAGGCCTTGACGAAATCATCCCACGTTGTTACTGAATCAACCGCCAAACTGTACAACCATTTCTTAGTTAGGTCCTTTGGGGAAAAGGGGATGAAACGTAACCTAACGGCATCATCTCCTAGCTGGGGAATGCGCATCATAAGAAATACTTCTTCAAATTCCCTAACAAAGAAGTATGCATCTTCTGATTCTAAACCATGAAATTTTTGTAGAGTGTTGATGAATTGAGGCTTTAATTCAAAGTTATTTCCATTTACCTCAGGCAGTTTTATACAAGATGGCAGTGAGGTTCTGATCGGGTAAAACCTGTCCTGAAGCGACGCCATCACCAGTTCTGGATGCAAGGGTAGAGAAGTGTTTCTGGTTAATCAGAAAGTTACAGGATCCCTCACCCACTTTTGCATGTAGTACACCGCAAACAACGTATAGGCAATGTTCGGGGCGGAACTAGCACTCAAAAACTTGTGTTTTATGAAATCAATGTGAAAGCTCGAATGTGTGCTAATGTACCCTCGATACTTCCATTATAGCATTGGCTCAACGGGTCGAATCCACAGGGAAGGGAGGCGATAGAAGCATTGACAGTTTTTATTCACGTTTTATGTTAACAGTTCTTCTTTGTTAAAAGAATGAAAAAGAAAGTGAAAAGAAAAAGAAAAGAAAATCCAGAATGTGGTAGGTGGAGAAGGGTGATGAAAACGGCGAAGAAAACAAAAGTGAAGTGATTTGGAGAACAAATAGAAAAGAAGATGAAACAAAGGTAACTAAGAAAGCGGTGAAAACATCGATAGAAAAATGATAAAAGAGTTTTGAAAATAGTTTCTAAAACAAATGAAAATAAAACTCATAGCTACTAACTACTAATTGATCCACTAACCATGCTTACCTCTTAGTGATAGTTGCCTCACATTTGATCCTCGGCCATCACCAATCCTTGGCTTCAAGAGACGATACAGAGCATGGCAAATGAGATGGTTCATCACATTCAAAACTTGCACCAAGAGCAGCTAATACAAACATTAGATCATCAAACCATTAGAAGGAAGCATGAAATAAGAGAGAGTTAGCTTAGTTAGCAAGTTAGATGTTAGAACCCATCATCATGAGCCATCAATGGCTCTTGCAAGAACTAGGCCTTGTGAGGCTACTCGATTCATGTGGATTATCAAGTAAGTGATTAGATGGTTAGTGGTTAGTAGTTAGATTGCCATTAGAAGAAGAAAAGTTAGCAACACATCATGTAGAAGATGAAGAAGATTACATCGGAGAAGAAAGGTGGCACCTTTACATAGATTGTCACCATCTATTACATCAATCCCTCTCTATCTCTCTATCTCTGAATCTCTCAGCCCTAATACAAGATCTAAAAAGAAGAGAAAATACAAGATAAATGAAATGAAGAGCACCTACCTACACTAACCTAAAACATAGAGAAAATCAGAAACTACTCCTAAAAATGAAAATTGCTCGCGCTTTGGCCCTATGCAGGGCTATTTATAGGCACAGGAACTCTCCGGAAGACGAGACAGGGCCACGCGTCGAAAATCAACGCGTGGCTCCACTCCATTGCCGCGAAAATGCGGCAATTGCTGCGTTTTCGCAGCAATACCAGGGACTTAGGTCCCTGGTTTTTGTCAGGATATTCCTCTGGCTTCGAGATTATTCTTAGTATATCCCATTTCTGGTAATTTCGTCCGAATATTCGTCTGACATGCGCAAGAGTCTAGGTTCGACGTATCTTCTAGATGATCCCTTGCTTGGTCTCCAAGTAATGCGGATTTAATTACCTTAAATTGGGTTTAATTAAGCTCTTATTACTCCTTTGCCCTTGAACTCTGGGTTTACCTACAATAGAGACCAAAACACGGTTTAGACCGACAATTTATTCATAAATCGGTGGGGAAATGCGATATAATAATGCAGAATTGTAGACTAATCACACCCCCACATTTATCTTTTGCTCGTCCCGAGCAAAACAAGAAGAGAAAAACTATACTACAAAGGTTATTACACCACTTTCACAGGTGACGCGATTGCACTGAGCATGTGCAACAAGCCGTTAAACCTCTAGGTTATCCCAGAGGAGGAGTGTTGTCTCCTGAGAGTTTTCAGCGGATTGCACCCACAAAATCCATAAAGAAAGAAGACAATGTTAGTATTTTAAAAATGCATTTTGAAAGAGAGACGAGTTTATGAAATGTTTTTGCAAAAATATAAGTGATCTAAGATCATAAGTCCACCAAAAATTAATCTTTCTTAACTTAGTCTCTATGCAAGATCTTATCTTCAATTAAGGTAAGAATTCAAAATTGGATTGAATATTTTATCTTTCATAAAACCTAGATAATATGCACTTTGTGATAGTGAAGATTTTTGGGATTTCAACTCTAACAATCAAGCCATTTATTTATATATATATATATATATATATATATATTATATATATATATATATATTTCCTTCTTCTTCTTTTTCTTCCCTTAGTTTTCTTAGGCTTTCTAGTTCACCCATGTAATGAGCCTATAACCGATGACTCCCAGACCAGACGGTTTTAGGGCACCAGATGAGAAAACATCCCTCGGGTTAAAGGACTCGAGTAAACAAGGCCACAAAACTAAGAGGGATTATTTGTTTCTTTTTACCACCGTTAGGCGTGAATAATCATGCTTCTTGAGGCATGATTATCCAGCTTAATAAGTGATGTTTTATTCATATATATATTTTTTCTTTTTATTTTTTTATTTTTATGACATTTTAGGTCTTTGTTTTCATCCCAAAAATTATGTAAGTGTGAAGTGCATACTATCTAAGGCAAAAAATTCAAGATAAAATTATCTCCCCAATTTTTCTTACTTAACCTATAATTTTAAATAAGATCCATTATTTTGACTGGGTTTAAGATGTCATAATTAAGGCTTTCTTAATTTCTAAGATCATCTTAATTTTCTTAAAAATAGACCAAAACTTTGTCTCTTGTTTCAAAAAGTTTTTAAAGAAAGAGAAAATTCCTATACAAAAGGGAAGATTTCTAAAAGTATCCTAAAAGAAGTGTAAAAGAAAGAAAATCTAAAAACTCTATGTTAGTAAACCCTCCCCCATACTTATCTCATGCATTGTCCTCAATGCATCGTGATGTATGTATGCATGAAATAAATAGAGAGGGAAGAAAAAATCACCTCAAGGTGGTGGTTCTGGTGGCGGTCTGATTGGTCCACGAAAGGCGGCCCAATCCAATGCGCGTGGAGTCCGGAGGAACCCACCAGAAACCTCAAGAATACAACCCACTAGAATGATGTAGATATGTATGATTTTTATTAAAATTTTACCCTATCTAATTTCTAAACTTTCAAAATAATTTCAGAGTCAAATTTATTAAGACCCTTGTCCCAGAATGGAATGATTGATTTGGACTCTGAAAATACAGGAACTAATATCGACTCAGAAAAAAGACTTAAGTCAAGTAAAGGTTCGGCAGTCGAGATTGATTTAGGAAGTGGGTCCAAATCAAGAAGATGAAAATCAAGTCCACATTCATTTCCCCATGATGGAATGTGACTTTCTAAGATTGGTGATTCAAGTTCAGGAATGACAGGTATGGGAATCAAACTGACTCTAAAATGTTGCTCAAATTAGGTAACAAAACAGGAGTCAATAGTGATTCAGGAATTTGAACTGGATCACAAACTTGAGGATCAAAGTCACATTCCTCATTGAGTTCAATTCCACAAAATGAGAACTTGTCAATTTATCAATGGGACTTTCAAAAGTAAGAAATTGGTCAAGTTCAATATGATCATCATAAAAGATTGGTGGTTCAATTTCACAATGTACTTGTACTGGATCCAATACTGACTCGGGAAAAGGCCTGAATTCAGGTAAAAACACCTCAGTCAATATTGAATCAGGAAGTAAAATTGAATTATCAAGTGGAAGTTCAGGATCATATTCATGCTCAAGTTCAATTTCAGGAAAAGGATAACTTGCCGAAATGTCAATGGGATTTGAAGGTTAGACAAGTTCAGGTGGATGTGCTGAAATTGAATCTTGATGTTCAAAATGACAAGAGTCCTGGGTCAGATCAATAGAGTTTGGCATAGCTGAATTGGTCAAAGGTTGATAAGATAGAGTTTCCTCATTTCTATAAATGCTAACCAATTGACTCAATTGTATTTCCAACCTATTGACAGACTCGGCAGATGATTTTTGGAATTTTAGTGCGGACTCTTGCAAGATTTTTATCCTCTTTTCTAGATGTGATGTATCTTCAAGTGGTTGGTCTAGAAAAGGAGTGTAGGAATCTTGGTTTCCAAAACAATAGGAGCCATGGGTCAAATTGATAGAGTTGGAGATATTTGAATTGGTCAAAGGTAGTGAAGAGAGAGTTTCTTCATTCTTACAAATGTTGACCAATTTACTCAATTATGAATCCAACCTATCAACAGACTGAGAAAAGATTTTTGAAATTGTAACATAGACTCCTGCAAGATTTCTATTCTCTTTTCTAGACTTGATTTTTCTACAAGTGGATGCTCTAGAATGGGAGTATAAGAATCTTGGTTTTAGAAATTTTGTGAAGAATGTGAGTCAAAAATGTTTTGAGATTGAGGCTTGGACTCACACAAGAGTTCTTTACTCGTTTCCGGGGTAGATGGTTGTCATTATGAGGAGGTAGAACTGAGTAAGACTCTTGAAAATATTGTGGAATTGGAGAGGCCATACTTTTCTGAAGTTGTTGCTCGGCCTCTTGTAGATTGGCTTCAATACTCTTTTCTAACTCAGATTTTTCTTCAATTGGTGGTTCAGAAAAGGAGTATAGGAAGCGAAAATCGGGGAATGAACATTGTGTAAATTGTGGACAAGGTGGACATGGGGGACAAGGAGGTTGAAAATTAAACTCGGGGGAGGTGAATCCCCATTGACTCTGTGACGAGTTTAAATTATTTTAGAAATTATAGTCATAAGAATGTGGGTATGGGTTGTATTGATTCGGATAAGTCCAACCCGGTGTATTTGGTTGGTGCATATTGTAAAAAACCGGGTTGGAATTATCCGAATCGAATGGGGTCGGTGTGAAATATGGATTCATGTTAGGATTGAAAGAATTGTTATTGTTGAATTCCATTTCACAAACAATCACAAGAAAAAGGAAAAATAAAACAACAAACAAAAAGAAAAAATCAAAAGCAAGCCTATATTAGGGTTGACCTAGACCTAGACGACTCCTAACTGGTCGATTACCCGGGGGAGGTTGTTGCTTGAATCCGACCACAAGCTAATCGGCCAGGTAGGGGCAAAATACGGTGGGAGGTATCCGTGCGTAAGCAACGGGCCTTAATTACGCCAAACCACGGTATCTTTGAGGCGTAACCTCTTAATCCCCAACCTTAGACACTGATTTCACAAGAGTGAGATTCAAAACAAGTTCCACCCTCGGTCAATCTCTTAATGAGTCCGAGATGTCCCAAGGGGCCAATGTCTATCAATTTTTATTAGGGCTTGGGTTGTGTGAGTGGGGAGGTGATTTTTGGGCTAAGGAAGGGTGATGAAATCCCCACCTTATCTTGTATGGGTTTTGCCCTTAATTTCAATTTGTGCAAGTGTGCAATATTGACAAGAATATAACACAAAGCGATAAATCACCCACGTGTTTGTCCTATGCTATATGCAATGCCATATGTACACCTCAATCCAGATCACAACAACAGAACAAAATACAGTATATTAGAATTGAATTGACACGTGCCTAAATGCAAATGTCTAAACCGTTTTAAAAGCGTCCAAATACCGTATTTTAGTTCTTTAGTTTATTGTGGTGTGTAGGCAATCAAAGCAGGAAAGTAATAATACAGATCAACTAGCTATTACAATGAACACATCCCAGCACAACAAGATACACAATGTTTACAAAATGGCCGCGTTTGCGCGGCAAAAGTCGCTTTTGCGCGGCGGTTCTTTAGAAGCTGGGTCCCTGCTTTCTAGAGCAGGGAGATGCAAAGCTAGCTTATGTTCTGCAATGTTAAGGTCCTGTAAAGAATGTCCTGCACACCAAAACAGAGAAGACAATGTTAACAAAAACGTGAAATCAAAACCATTCCCTTCCCCGGCAACGGCGCCAAAAATTTTGTTAGGGGCGGAACTAGCACTCAAAAACTTGTGTTTTATGAAATTAATGTGAAAGCTCGAATGTGTGCTAATGTACCCTCGATACTTCCGTTATAGCATTGGCTCAACGGGTCGAATCCACAGGGAAGGGAGGCGATAGAAGCATTGACAGTTTTTATTCACGTTTTATGTTAAAAGTTCTTCTTTGTTAAATGAATGAAAAAGAAAGTGAAAAGAAAAAGAAAAGAGAATCCAGAATGTGGTAGGTGGAGAAGGGTGATGAAAACGGCAAAGAAAACAAAAGTGAAGTGATTTGGAAAACAAAATAGAAAAGAAGATGAAACAAAGGTAACTAAGAAAGCGGTGAAAACATCGATAGAAAAATGATAAAAGAGTTTTGAAAATAGTTTCTAAAATAAATGAAAATAAAACTCATGGCTACTAACTACTAATTGATCCACTAACCATGCTTAACCTCTTAGTGATAGTTGCCTCACATTTGATCCTCGGCCATCACCAATCCTTGGCTTCAAGAGACGATACAGAGCATAGGAAATGAGATGGTTGAAAAACACCTAGAGGGGGGGTGAATAGGTGTAAGTGCTAATCTAAGAAACTTAATGCAAACTAAGTGCGCTAAATGCGGAAGCTAATGCAAATTATGCACAAACTAATACAATACAACAAGTGTAGCCGAATTCCCCTTGCGAGGCTCTGGACTAACTCTCCTTGATTCCCCTTGAAATGGGTTGAGGCGCTATGTGAAGCTCTTGTTGGATGAGTACAAGTTAGGCACACACACACAAGCAATCCAAGCAATAAGAAATATGTGCACACACAATCAAGCCAAGCAATCAAGGATAAATTACAATATGAAAGATGCAAGGCAACACAAGCAATATATGATATGGCAATGTGAATTATGCTCAACACAAGCAAATATGATATGATATGAATATGATGCTTTGCACAATTATAAAGAGAGAGAGTTAGAGAGACAATGGGAGCAAACGCAAACAACGAGATTTGTTTCGAGGTTCGAGCACCTTGCTCTACATCCCCGCCTACACCACCGTGTAGGATTTCCACTATCTCAACTCCCACCGAGGGAACCTCTACCGAAGAGGATTTCTTACAACCCAAGGAGTACCGAACTCCTCTCTCAATACAAACCACAACACCTCACACTAGAGGTGTCAACCAACAACCACACCTCTACCTAAGAGGCTTACAAACACAATCCCAATCACCTCACACTTGAGGGATCCAAACCAATACCACTCCGATCACCTCTACCGAAGAGGGATTCACAAATAAAAGGAGGGTTACAACACAAGAGGTTACAACAACAACCTCAAACACTTTCTTTCTTCTTTTTCCACAAAAACAAGATCCTAATAGTTTAGGATAGTATGATAGCTCAAGTGTGGAAACTATGTGTTTTGGAAAACAAGAACTCAAAGAAAAACACTTGGGAAATTTCTTGTAAAAGATAAAGAATGAAAGCCAATACAAAAATCCCAAATTCCAATTTCTTTGATTTTTCCAAAACCCAAAAACACAAAGAATAAATCTTGTTAGCACTTAAAACTCTTTTAAACTCTTTTAATCACTTCAGAAAACTGGTATTTTTCTTCTTGAAAAACTTGGCCAAAATCCCCAAAGAGATGGGGTTTATATAGCCCCTATACAAAACTAGCCGTTAGGCTGATGTGGCAGTTCTGACAGCCACCGGTCGACCGGCCCGGTCGACCGCCAACGGTCAAAAATGTGACCGTTGGGCACTAGCGGTCGACCGGCCCGGTCGACCGAAAAATCCCGAGAGCAGAGCTCTCACCTCGGTCGACCGACCCGGTCGACCGGTTCTGTGCTTAACAGACGTGCACATCTGTGCACATCGGTCGACCGGATCGGTCGACCGGCCCTTTGGTGCGGTCGACCGGCACGGTCGACCGACCAGCCTGTCAGCCCAAAAACCAGGTCAGAAATTTAGGGAAAAATATTTTACAAAAATCTTTTATCATTTCTGAAAATTCCATAAAACTTGTTTTATCATTTTATGTTAAAACATAAACATGTGATAAAAATTTCAAGACAATATATCAACATATCAATTCATTTTTGTGTCTTGCAAATTTATCAAAAACAAAAACCGGTATTTTTATCAAACTTGATTTTTCCAAAACATGAATAGGGATATCAAATAAGTTTGTTTAGCAAGTTAAACCATGTATGTATAACTAGAATACATCTACTATACATATAAAACATGTAAACTTGTTTTGATCAACTATTCATAAAAACCAAATATCAAATCATAAAACGTGTGTGTTTTGTGCACTTGAGCATACCAACTATACTAAGCTTTACAAATGGATCTAAAACACAAACTCTAAACTAGATACCTAAGTCTTCTTGACGATCTTCATCTTCAAGTAGACTCGGTCTAAACTCCGTGATTCTCCAAGTGCAAAGGTATGATCTTTAAGCTTTGGCACCGGAATCATCATGAATAGCTTCTAATCATCTTGTTGAAGCTAATCACCAACCTAATATCCTGTTAATGATCTGAAACTTAGAAACACAAGAATATTAGTAAACATAACTACATGAGTGTTGATCATCATCAAAACTAGAGTGGAAGGCCATTGGGCCAACAATCTCCCCCTTTTTGATGATGACAAAACTCATGGAGTTATATATGCATGGATTAAAGTTAAGCTTCAAAGAAGCTCCCCCTTAACTCATGCATCACAATAAACATAATAAATATGCAATGAAAGCTCATGATACTGAACAAAAGCATGCAATCATATCTTATTATTTATGTCTATGCATGAACTAAGTATATGCAAAAACACAATTATGCCGCATATATAAAAACAAACTCAAATTCTTCTCCCCCTTTTTGTCAATCATCAAGAAAGGGGTAAACAATCAAAACCATAGATAAAATGAGGGTAAAAATCTTTCTTCCCCTTTTTGTTAATCAAAAACAATGCAAACAATGTTCTCCCCCTTTTTGTCTAAAACAAAAAAACAAAGTCAATAAGGGGTGACTATCAATTTGGATATCAATAGAAAATATGTCAATGAAGCATCTAGATACCAATAAACAAATATCAATATATGTTATATGCTATATACATTCATGAAGAGGAAGACGCTAAGTTAGCTTCCCTACACATATGCATTACATGAAGAAGGGATGACAAGCCCCAATTCACATAACACATATTATGTAATGCATAAGAGGAGATGTGAAGCTCCCCTACACACGTATATCATATAAAGAAGAGTTTTCAAGCTCCTCAATTTATAATATACTCAACATGAATCTATATGTAAGAGAGATGTTAAGCTCTCCTTGCATATAGGAAATACAAATCAAAACTTTGAATATTTTCTTTAAAACAAAATTTTGGAAATACCAATTGTAATTAAACATAAGTCTAGAATTCTTAAACATGAATCTTGAAACCAAAACACATTTTGAATTTCTTAAATGTGATACCAATTGTAAATATTATACCAATTGAAAAGATTTTACATAGAAACATTGATACCAATTGTAAGAATTGTTCATTTTAAAAACATATAAACAAGAAGATCAAATACAAAATCATCATATGTTTAAAATAACAACTTTTAATCATAAAGAGTGGGAGTACAAATACCTATTGAAATACAAAATCAAATTTTCTCCCTCTTTATGAAATAAAAACTAAAGACATGCATAGTCTTGATAACAATTTAAAAGTAATCAATTTAAACAAAATTGAAACTCAAGCACTAGCATAAACACAAACATATATATGTATGAAAGATAGATACCAATAGAAATTGATATACTTGGAATTTAAAGCATACATACATACAAAACATATATGAGTATACAAGAAGATCAAAATGATACAAATTGAAAGAGTTCAATGATACCAATTGACATAACAATAAGTTCAAGTGTATACATCATATTATCTACCACCCAATCATAATTCAAGTTTTAAAGATTTTCAATTTAGGGCATACATGAACATGATCTCCCACCTACCGCCCTTGGAAGGTAGGGGTTTTCAAAGATAGATTTGAAAATGTAGTTTTATTTGAAAATCACTACCAAAATGAAGAACACCGCAACTAGTTAAATGGAAAACTTGTTAACTAGTACGAAATCCTTCAAGCAAGGAATAAAACAAAATTGAAATTCACATGATAATCATCACTCTAACCAATAAAGCATAACTCATGAGAAACAAAACATGAGCAATAGATATGAGTGTACAAATAATATGTGAAGATCATAATCATGAAAAATATTTCATTAAGCTCAATTATTCCTTAAAACATAATTCCATCAAAAACATGAAAAATCATATAAAACTCCTTATTTAATCTTCAAGGCATATGTATGTCTAATACAAGCTAAAATATACATACATATCCAAAACTCAACGAGTCCACTAAATGTATATTCATGAAGGCACGTGGCTCAAAAAGATGTATATGTATAAGATTAGTTTGAACTAGATGGACATATACATGAAGTTAAACATAAATACTTGAAACATGAAAAACTAAATTTTCATCACAACAAATTTCATTTCAAGGTATATGTATGAATTGTCAAACATGAAGTATACATACATATCTCTAAACACAATTGAGTCCATAATAGATATTTGCATGAAAGGCAAATGACTCAAGGGGTATACATGTATATCTTCAAGTTTGGCAATACAAACATATACATGAAGTGAAAAACTCATAAAACAAATCCAAAATGGGAATACAAGTTTAAAATGTATGAATCATCAAAACTAGACTATACTAGCACATCTAATGGGTTCAAATAAGCATTCAATTCAAACATATATAGATTTATTTGTGGCCCATTATATGTACAAGTATAAATCCTAGTCTTAATGAAAACTAACATCTAAACAAGTAATCTTAACATGAAGCATCAAAAACAAGATAAAAATCATCATGATAAAACTAAAACATGATTATTATGTAAATTCACATGTATTAGATTCATGATGTACATTATAGTTTAAACATAAGTGAGAACACTAAGTATGGGATCAAATAAGCATGTGTGTCTCAAATACTATACATGTATGTCAAGGATCTAATAAACATGGCATATACATACTAATCCATAGACAATAAAAACATGCTATAAACAATAAATATTAAAAGCATGTAAACATAATAAATGGGAGTAAAGGATTGTTACCAAAACCGAAGAAGCAACTTTCCTTGTCTCCAAAACATGGTGGTCATCTCCACCAAACCTTCCCTTGAAAGTGATGCATCCAATAGATTTCCTTTAAGTCCGGAACGCATCCACTCCAAAGTGTCATCACTCTCACGTCATGTGAGAGCCCACACCTACATCAAAAACTTTAGGGGTGGTGGTCTTTGGTACCCATCTCTTATTGGGTCCATGGGGGTTAGTCTCATTTCTAACCCAAACAAAATTCTTTGCTAAATTAGGAGTATGTAATCTATCATAACAAAATTTAGCAAGGTGGCCCTTACGTCCACAATGTGTACATGTGTACACATGAGCATACTTGTGTTGATGGTGTCCGTGTGAAGCATGTGTATGCCGTGAAGGGTGTGCATGCATAAATGATGGAACTTGTTTCTTTCGAACCAAGGATTCCAAACGTGAGTGGTTCATGGCACATTGGCTCATAGTGGAGCCCAAACAATCCATTTTCTTCTTTAACAAATTTATATCATTTCGAGCATAGAAGAAGTGGAACATGCAATGGGTGATTTAGGTGAAACTACCCTAGCATGGCAAACATGAGAATCAATCTTATTTTGCAAAACAATATTTTTCTCTAAGCAAACATTTAAATCATTGGAAATAGAAATGATTTTGTTTTTCAAAACAACATTCTCTTTTAAAACAAAATCAACTCTAGAAGACAAGTTTTCATTTTTCTTTAAAATAGCATGGCAATCATTTTTAGACTTTAAAAATTCATTTTCTTTAAGTGCAAGTTCCAATTGAGATCTCAATGAATCCCTTTCATTATAGGCCTCAACTTTCTCTTGCAAAACACAATCAAGTCTAGAAATGCAAACATCTATTTTCTTTTTCAATATCTAGACATTTCTTTTTCAACACGTTATATTTTTCTATTAACTTTTCACATACTATTGAAAGTTCTTCATTTAGAGCATGGGGATCAACAATATCATTACTAGAAGAACTAGCATCATCATCACTATCTAATGGAGTTTCCGAGTGTACCTCAAGGGAGTCATTCCCTTGGACCATGAAGCATTGAGAGTTGGATTCTCCACTAGATTCCTCTTCTTGGATTTGCAATTGAAGCTTGGAGGTGTTGGTGGTTGTTGTCAACTTGTTCCACACTGCAAAAGCGGAATCAAGATTAGAAACACGTAAAAGATATTCTTTTGATAAAGTGCTTCTAATAGCCTCTAGGGCTTGTGCATTGGCCCCTATATGATTGCAATCACCAAGATAACATCTCTTGGTGGCGGCAAGAAAGACATGCAAACCTAGGGTTTTTAGGTACATGGACATCCTATACTTCCAAATATCAATGTTGGAAGGATCATAGCTAGGTGGGGTCATGAAGTCCATGGTATAAACTAGATATGTGCAAACAATCAAATGCAAATGAGATTAGCAAGCAAATGGATCTCACTCCTAGGATGTTAAGCCTAAGTATCAGGAGCACTAGCTCTGATACCAATTGAAAAACACCTAGAGGGGGCGGGTGAATAGGTGTAAGTGCTAATCTAAGAAACTTAATGCAAACTAAGTGCGCTAAATGCGGAAGCTAATGCAAATTATGCACAAACTAATACAATACAACAAGTGTAGCCGAATTCCCCTTGCGAGGCTCTGGACTAACTCCCCTTGATTCCCCTTGAAATAGGTTGAGGCGCTATGTGAAGCTCTTGTTGGATGAGTACAAGTTAGGCACACACACACAAGCAATCCAAGCAATAAGAAATATGTGCACACACAATCAAGCCAAGCAATCAAGGATAAATTACAATATGAAAGATGCAAGGCAACACAAGCAATATATGATATGGCAATGTGAATTATGCTCAACACAAGCAAATATGATATGATATGAATATGATGCTTTGCACAATTATAAAGAGAGAGAGTTAGAGAGACAATGGGAGCAAACGCAAACAACGAGATTTGTTTCGAGGTTCGAGCACCTTGCTCTACATCCCCGCCTACACCACCGTGTAGGATTTCCACTATCTCAACTCCCACCGAGGGAACCTCTACCGAAGAGGATTTCTTACAACCCAAGGAGTACCGAACTCCTCTCTCAATACAAACCACAACACCTCACACTAGAGGTGTCAACCAACAACCACACCTCTACCTAAGAGGCTTACAAACACAATCCCAATCACCTCACACTTGAGGGATCCAAACCAATACCACTCCGATCACCTCTACCGAAGAGGGATTCACAAATAAAGGAGGGTTACAACACAGAGGTTTACAACAACAACCTCAAACACTTTCTTTCTTCTTTTTCCACAAAAACAAGATCCTAATAGTTTAGGATAGTATGATAGCTCAAGTGTGGAAACTATGTGTTTTGGAAAACAAGAACTCAAAGAAAAACACTTGGGAAATTTCTTGTAAAAGATAAAGAATGAAAGCCAATACAAAAATCCCAAATTCCAATTTCTTTGATTTTTCCAAAACCCAAAAACACAAAGAATAAATCTTGTTAGCACTTAAAACTCTTTTAAAACTCTTTTAATCACTTCAGAAAACTGGTATTTTTCTTCTTGAAAAACTTGGCCAAAATCCCCAAAGAGATGGGGTTTATATAGCCCCTATACAAAACTAGCCGTTAGGCTGATGTGGCAGTTCTGACAGCCACCGGTCGACCGGCCCGGTCGACCGCCAACGGTCAAAAATGTGACCGTTGGGCACTAGCGGTCGACCGGCCCGGTCGACCGAAAAATCCCGAGAGCAGAGCTCTCACCTCGGTCGACCGACCCGGTCGACCGGTTCTGTGCTTAACAGACGTGCACATCTGTGCACATCGGTCGACCGGATCGGTCGACCGGCCCTTTGGTGCGGTCGACCGGCCCTTTGGACCGACCAGCCTGTCAGCCCAAAAACCAGGTCAGAAATTTAGGGAAAAATATTTTACAAAAATCTTTTATCATTTCTGAAAATTCCATAAAACTTGTTTTATCATTTTATGTTAAAACATAAACATGTGATAAAAATTTCAAGACAATATATCAACATATCAATTCATTTTTGTGTCTTGCAAATTTTATCAAAAACAAAAACCGGTATTTTTATCAAACTTGATTTTTCCAAAACATGAATAGGGATATCAAAATAAGTTTGTTTAGCAAGTTAAACCATGTATGTATAACTAGAATACATCTACTATACATATAAAACATGTAAACTTGTTTTGATCAACTATTCATAAAAACCAAATATCAAATCATAAAACGTGTGTGTTTTGTGCACTTGAGCATACCAACTATACTAAGCTTTACAAATGGATCTAAAACACAAACTCTAAACTAGATATCTAAGTCTTCTTGACGATCTTCATCTTCAAGTAGACTCGGTCCAAACTCCGTGATTCTCCAAGTGCAAAGGTATGATCTTTAAGCTTTGGCACCGGAATCATCATGAATAGCTTCTAATCATCTTGTTGAAGCTAATCACCAACCTAATATCCTGTTAATGATCTGAAACTTAGAAACACAAGAATATTAGTAAACATAACTACATGAGTGTTGATCATCATCAAAACTAGAGTGGAAGGCCATTGGGCCAACAATGGTTTATCACATTCAAAACTTGCATCAAGAGCAAGCTAATACAAATATTAGATCATCAAACCATTAGAAGGAAGCATGAAATAAGAGAGAGTTAGCTTAGTTAGCAAGTTAGATGTTAGAACCCATCATCATGAGCCATCAATAGCTCTTGCAAGAGCAAGGCCTTGTGAGGCTACTCGATTCATGTGGATTATCAAGTAAGTGATTAGATGGTTAGTGGTTAGTAGTTAGATTGCCATGAGAAGAAGAAAAGTTAGCAACACATCATGTAGAAGATGAAGAAGATTACATCGGAGAAGAAAGGAGGCACCTTTACATAGATTGTCACCATCTATTACATCAATCCCTCTCTATCTCTCTCTCTGAATCTCTCAGCCCTAATACAAGATCTAAAAAGAAGAGAAAATACAAGATAAATGAAATGAAGAGCACCTACCTACACTAACCTAAAACATAGAGAAAATCAGAAACTACTCCTAAAAATGAAAACTGCTCGCGCTTTGGCCCTATGCAGGGCTATTTATAGGCACAGGAACTCTCCGGAAGACGAGACAGGGCCACGCGTCGAAAATCGACGCGTGGCTCCACTCCATTGCCGCGGAAATGCGGCAACTGCTGCTGCTGCGTTTTCGCAGCAATACCAGGGACTTAGGTCCCTGGTTTTTGTCAGGATATTCCTCTGGCTTCGATATTATTCTTGGTTTATCCTATTTCTGGTAATTTCGTCCGCATATTCGTCTGACGTGCGCAAGAGTCTAGGTTCGACGTATCTTCTAGATGATCCCTTGCTTGGTCTCCAAGTAATGCAGATTTAATTACCCTAAATTGGGTTTAATTAAGCTCTTATTACTCCTTTACCCTTGAACTCTGGATTTACCTACAATAGAGACCAAAACACGATTTAGACCGACAATTTATTCATAAATCGGTGGGGAAATGCGATATAATAATGCAGAGTTGTAGACTAATCAAACAACAAACAATCGAAAAGAATAAAACAAACAAAAGAAAGAAAAATAACCACCAAGCCTTAGTCTAAGGTACATGGACCTATATGACTCCTAACTGGTCGATTCTCCGGGGGAGGTTATTGCAGGAACTTAACTACAAGCTAATCGGCCAGGAAAAGGCAAAACTCGGTGAGAGGTATCCGGGCATGAGCCACGGGACTTAATTACGCCAAACCACGGAGCTTTCGAGGCTTTACCTCTCAATCCACTTTCCTTAGACACCGATTTGTAGGAGTATAGTTCTTGAATTTTCACCCTCGGTTAATCTCTTAATCAGTTCAAGATGTCTCTAAGGCTAACGTCTATCAATTTTTAGTTAAGGCTTGGGCTGTGTGAGTGCACTTGAAGATGGTTTTTGGGCTAAGAAAGGGTGATGAAATCCCCACCTTATCTTATTTATTTGGGATTTTGCCCTTAATGTCAATTATGCAGTGTACAGTATATTCACAACAAGTTAACACTCAAAGCCATAAATCACTCCAAAATGTTGGTCATATTCTATATGAATGCGCACGTACCTTTTCTCTAGCACTCTTCAACATAAATTGAAATGAATTGAAATAGACACGTGCCCTAAATGCAAGAGTCTAATCCAAATTTCAATTAAGCAACGAATGGATTTCTATTGAATTATTACAAGTGTAAAGGTGAAGCATACAAATGAACTAAAAATTTGAGAAAGCAATTTGAGTAATTTTCAGCAACCCTGCTAAAGATCTTTCATTAGTACTTCAATCAGAGAAATTCGTTTTTACACGAATTCCCCGAGGGCAAATGAGTTCCTTGTGCAATGGTCTCTGACCACCAATCTTGCTTCTCATAGTAGTTAGCTCCTTGGTACTTCTCCTACACACAAAAACAAAGAAAAATCTTTATTATTGAACAATAAAGCCGTTCCCTCCCCGGCAACGGCGCCAAAATTTGATCGGCAAAAAGCAAGTACAAAAAAAGTGAAGGAATGTGGGTCAATGCTACTGCTTTTGCGATTCTTCCGTACTAGTAAAGTGGCTATACGGGTCATATCCACAAGAAGGGAGAGCGATGAAAGCTTGATGTGGCTTCTTTGTTCAAGAAATGAGAAAGTTCTTTGTTTCAAATAAAAAATTTGAAAATAAAAACAAGTTGGTTTCAAGAATTGTTTAGAATGGTTTAGAGGTTTGTAAAAGTGATTTTTCTAGATGATAAAAACGCATGGCTAACTTTCTACTAAGTGCTCCAACTAATCCCTAACTTCTTGAAGATGTAGCCTCATGATGGATCATAGGCAAGTATAAGCTTTATGCATAGGAACTATTCACGTTGGAAACTAAATGAAAGTCCTTCCTTTAACTTAGTTTTACTCGGCAAAACTTGAACATTCCATTATCAAAATCCAATTGAAGGCGAGAATAAGTGAAGACACAAGTACACTAATGGTATCGGCAAAGTTCATAAGAATATCACTACTTACAAAAATAAGCAAAGTGTACAATTTATAGATCATCAAAACCCCGTTAAGTATGAAATATAAGAGAGCTAATACTTGTAGGTAAGTTAGAGTTAGAACCCTCTTCTTAAGATGTCATAGCTCTCATTTGCACAAGGCTTGTTTGACACTATTGACTCATTTGGGTTATCAATCAAGTTGTTAGAGATTAGTGGGTTAGCAGTTGTTAGCCATGCAATGAAAGAGTTAGTTGACATGGTAGTGAAAGAAACAACAAGAGATAAGTGGTAAAGAGAAAAGGAGTTACACTAAAATAAAGAGATAGAAGCAAATGAAAACACCAAGTAAATGAAAAGAAGAAAGAGAACTAGTTACTTGTATAAACTTGTCACCTTCAAATACAACTTTTACAGACTCTCTCTCTTTCACTCTAATGGCTAAACTAACTAGAAGAAGAAGCAAACATAAAAACAACTATAATTCCTAGAAATAAAATAACAACTACTCCTCAAACTCTAGATATTCCCTCTGTGGAACCCCAAGGGGGGTATTTATAGGCACCAGAGGAAAGGGGGCCAGGGGGACAACCCCTGGCCAAAAGCACTGGCGCGGCCGGTCCGTATGGCCGCAAAAACGCGGCCAGAGCCACGTTTCCGCGGCAGTACCAAGGCGGTGCAGCGCCGCCTGCTGTGTCTGGTCACGTCTTTCCCCTGTCTGCTGGATCTTCTAGTTTGTTAATTTGATGCCCTGGGCTGACAAAATCTCCTCCCTAAGGTCAATGGCTACTTGGTAGGATTTTAATCACCCATTAAATGGTGATTTAGAGTCTTCTTCTTCATTGCACACCATGGACCTAGAATCACACAAGCAAGCCATTATTAGCAGAATTTTATTTATGATAAATGTGCAGATGTAGTAAAAATTATGCAGAATTAGAGACTAATCAATAGGCTTAAACTACGATTTTTAAGAGCCAAATAGGGCCAAAATGGGAAGAAAACGTGATTTTGAAGACCGGGAGTAGTATTGCATAGTTTCTATATACAAATACTACTAATTAACCTCATTTCTATTCTAAATTTGGAAGTTTTATCAAAAGTCAAACTTTCAGCCCCTTTTGGCTTGAACTATATCTTATTAGAGTCGAATTAGGCCTAACTGGGAGAAAACGCGAGTATCATGAGTCGGTATTAGTATTACAGAGTTTGTATATAAAATACTACTAATTAACCTCATTTCTAGGGAAGTTTGATCAAAAGTTAAACTGTCAGCCCCGATTGGCCTGAACTAGGCCTTATAAGAGCCGAATAGACCTTATTTCTTATCTTATTTGGGAAGTTTGAGTAAAAGTTAAAACTTTCAGTCTCGATTGGCCTTAACTTTGTAAGAACCGAATAGGGAACAAACATGGAGAAAATGTGATTTTTAAAGTGCCGGGATTAGTATTACATAGTTTCTATGTACCATTACTACAAATTAATCTTATTTCTAGTCTTAATTGGAATGTTTAACCAAAAGTCAAATTTTCATCCCCAATTGGCCTGAACTAGGCCATATAAGAGTGAATAGGGCCCAAACGGATAGAAAATGTGGGTCTCATGAGCCGAGAGTGATTTTACATAGTGTCTATATGAAAATACTATCAATTAACTTATTTCAAAATTTAATTGAGAAGTTTAACCAAAAGTCAAATTTTTAGCGCCGATTGGCCTGAACTAGGTCTTATAGGAGCTGAATAGTGCCTAAACTGAGTAAAAACGTGATTTTCAATGGTTGAGAGTGGTATTACATATTTTCTATGTACAAATACTACCAATTTACATTATTTCTAATCTTAATTGGGAAGTTTAATCAAAAGTCAAACTTTCAGCCTAGTTGGCCTGAATTTTGTCTTATAAGAGCCGAACAGGGAATAAACATAGGGAAAACATGGCTTCCAAGAGCCGAGAGTAGCATTACGAAGTTGTTATATACAATTACTACAAATTAACCTTATTTAAAGTCATAATTGGGAAGTTTGAACAAAAGTCAAACTTTCATCCTTGATTGGCTTGAACTAGGCCATATAAAAGCCGAATATGATCCAACGGGTAGAAAATGTAATTCTCTTGAGTTAAGAATGGTGTTACATAGTTTCTATGTACAAATACTACCAATTAACTTTATTTTTAGTCTTAATTGAGAAATTTAATAAAAAGTCAAACTTTCAGCTCCGATTGGCCTGAACTAGGCTTTATAAAAGCTAAATAAAGCCTAAACGGCAAGGAAAACGTGATTTTCAAGAGCCGTGAGTAGTATTATATAGTTTTTATGTACAATTACTATTAATAACCTTATTTATGATCTTAATTGAGAAGTTTGATAAGAAGTCAAACTTTCAGTCCCGATTGGCTTGAACATGACCTTATAAGAGCCGAATAGGGCCTAAACGAGGAGAAAACGTGATTTTCAAGGGCCGAGAGTGGTATTACAAAGTTTTTATATACAAATACTATGAATTAAACTTATTTCAAGTCTTAATTGGGAAGTTGAGCAAAAGCCAAAATTTCAGCCAACAACCCCGATTGGCCAAGACTAAGCCTTATAAGAGCCAAATAGGGAACAAACATGGGAAAAACGTGGTTCTCA
The DNA here is from genome assembly GCA_038442645.1 of Agave tequilana. Taxonomy (NCBI): domain Eukaryota; kingdom Viridiplantae; phylum Streptophyta; class Magnoliopsida; order Asparagales; family Asparagaceae; genus Agave; species Agave tequilana. The sequence goes on along the minus strand of JAVJIF010032643.1, from coordinate 179,890 downwards.
AGAGTCGATAGTATTACATATTTTCTTTATACAATTACTTTTAATTAACCTTGATTCTATTATTAATTAGAAAGTTTGACCAAAAGTCAAACTTTTGGCCCGATTGGCCTGAACTAGGTCTTATAATAGCCGAGTTAGGGCCTAAACAGGGAGAAAATATTATTTTCAAGGGTAGAGATTAGTATTAAATTGTTTCTATATATAATTACTACCAAAATACCTTGTTTCTAGTCTGAGTTAGGAATTTCTATATATATTTACTACCAAAATACCTTGTTTCTAGTCTGAGTTAGGAAGTTTGACTAAAAGTCGAACTTTCATCCCTGATTGGCTTGAATCTAAGCCATAAGAGCCGAATAGGCCCAAACAGGAAGAAAACATGGTTCTTAAGAGCCGGTAGTGGAATTACATAGTTTTTATATACAAATACTACCAATTAACCTATTTCTAATCTTAATTGAAAAGTTTGACTAAAAGTGAAACTTTCAACCCCGATTAGTCTGAACTAGACCTTATAAGAGCCGAATAGGGCTTAAGCTGGGAGAAAATAAGGTTTTCAAAATCGTGAGTGGTATTACATAATTTCTATATACAAATAGTGTCAATTAACATTATTTCTGTTCTTAGTTAGGAAGTTTGACTAAAAGGCAAACTTTCAGCCCCGAGTAGACTAAATTAGGCCTTATAAGAGCCTAATGGGGAATAAACATGTGAAAAACATGGTTCTTCAGAGTCGAGAGTAGTATTACATAGTTTTTATATACAATTCCTTTCAATTAACCTTATTTTTAGTATTAATTGGGAAGTTTTACCAAAAGTAAAACTTTCGGCCTTGATTAGTTTGAATTAGGCTTATAAGAGCCGAGTAGAGTCGAACGAGGAGAAACATGGTTCTCAATAGTCGAGGGTAGTATTACATACTTTCTAAGCCCAAATAATAGAACTTTTCAGCCCTAATTGTTCTGCAATAGGCCTTATAAGAGCCGAAAGGGCTTAAACGGGGAGAAAACGTGGTTTTCAAGAGCCGTGAGTGGTACCACATAGTTTCTATGTACAAATACTTTCAATTAACGTTTTTCTAGTCTTAATTGAAAAATTTGACTAAAAGTCAATATTTCATCCCTGATTGGCCTGAACTACGTCATATAAAAGCCGAAGAGGGCCCGAACAGGGAGAAAACATGATTCTTAAGAGCCGGAAGTGGTATTACAAAGTTGCTACGTACAAAAACTACCAATTAACCTTATTTCTAACCTTAATTGGAAAGTTTGACCAAAAGTCAAACTTTCAGCCCCAGTTGGCCTGAAGTAGGCCTTATAAGAGCCCAATGGGGAATAAACAAGGGGGAAAATAGTTTTCAAGTCTTAATTGGGAAGAATGACCTAAAGCTAAACTTGCAGCCCTGATTGGTTTGAACTTGGCCTTATAAGAGCTGAGTAGGATCCAAACAAGGATAAAACATGGTTCTTCAGAGCCGAAAGTAGTATTACATAGTTTCTTTGTACACTTACTACCAATTTACTTTATTTCTAGTCTTAATTGGGAAGTTTGACTACAAGTTAAATTTTCATCCTTGATTGGCCTGAACTGGGCCATATAAGAGCCGTATAGGGCATAAATGGGTTGAAAACGTGGTTCTCATGAGCCGACAGTGGTGTTATATAGTTTCTATGTAAAAATACTGCCAATAATTCTTATTTTTAATCTTAATTGGAAAGATTAACTAAAAGCCAAACTTTCAGCCCCTTTGGCATGAACTAGGCCTTACAAGAGCCAAATAGGGCATAAACGAGAAGAAAACATGGTTTTCTATAGCCGTGAGTGGTACTAGATAGTTTCTATGTGCAATTGCTATTAATTAACTTTATTACTAGTCATAATTGGGAAGTTTGACCAAAAATCAAACTTTCAGTCCCGATTGGCCTGAATTAGGTCTTATAAGAGCCGAATAGGACCCAAACGGGAAGAAAAAAATTATTTTCAAGAGCTTGGAGTGGTATTTTATAGTTTCTATGTACAAATGTTACTAATTAATAATATTTTTAGTCTTAACTGGGAAGTTTGACCAGAAGTCAAACTTTTAACCTCGATTAGCCTGAACTTGGCCTTATACAACAGCCAAATCGGACCCAAACGGTGGAAAAACATGGTTTTCAAGAGCCTAGAGTAATATTACAAATTTCTATTTTCAACTACTTCTAAATTAGCCTTATAGTTGGTCTTAAATGGGAAGTTTAACTAAAAGTCAAACTTTCAGCCCCGATTGACCTGAACTAGGCCTTATAAGAGCCGAATTGAAAAAAATGCGAAAAATGTTAGTGGTGGCAGATGGGTCGCGACCCGCCAGACCCGACCCAGAGTTACCGGGTCTGGGTTTGGACTAATCAGGTTTGGGTCATAATGGGGTCAACCCGTCTGACTCGATTATTAAATCGGTTGGGTAGATCTGAACCCGCCAGACTCGCTTGACCCGCCAAATCCGATTATTCTCTCTCCTCCTTGGCCTCCTTTCCTCGATCTCCTCTGCTGCCGTCCCCGCCTCCTCACCTTTGCCTAAATTAAATTGTCAAAAAATATGCGGGAGCCCAGTTTCAAACCCGTGACCTCAGTGTGTGAGTTTAGTGTGATGACCAACTATACCACCCAACAATTTGGTAATATAATGTAAAAAATTGTATTTAAGGTTTAATAATTGGGTCAAACGGGTCGGGTCGGGTCAATCCGACTAAGTCTGGATCGGGTCTGGGTCTGAATTTTTGACTCGTATAATAATCGGGTTGGGTCGACCTGACTCTATTATTATATGGGTCGAGCAGTAATCAGGTCGGTCGACCTGACCCGACCCTATTGCCACCCCTAAAAAATATGGTTTCCAAGAGCCGGGTGTGGTATTACATAGTTTCTGTGTACAAATACTACCAATTAAACTTATTTTAGTCTTAAATGGGAAGTTCGACCAACAATCAAACTTTCAACCCCTATTGGCCTGAACTAGGCCTTATAAAACCGAATAGGGCCTAAACGGGGAGAAAAGATGATTTTCATGAGCTTGGAGTGGTATTACATGGTTTCTATCTACAAATACTTTCAATTAATCTTATTTCTTATTTTAATAGGTATGTTTTGTAATCACCTAGAGGGGGTGAATAGGTGATAAGCTAATCTATGGTCAATTATGTGAAATTAAAAACTATATTAATGCAAACAAAAACTTCTTAAACTAAACACCACGTATAACACAAAAGTGTAGTTGGATTCCACGTGAAGGGCTCTTGACTAACTCCTTAAGATTCCTCTAAATAAGAGTTGAGGTGCCGTGTTGGCTCTCTTGGTTGAATACAAGTGTTAACAAACAATCCCCAAGCATATAACAATTAAGCACACAATGTATATCAAGCATATAAAGATAAAGATAATATAAGCATGCAAGATATAAACAAGTAAGAGATAGAGGGAGAGAGAGAGCAATCGCAAACACGGGATATTTGTTTCGAGGTTCGAGCACACTTGCTCTACGTCCCCGCCTTCAACACTTGAAGGATTTCCACTATAATCGATCCCACCGGATCACTCGGTGTCGCAACACCTACAAGGCGAGTTCACACTTGAACTCCTTGGACTCTCTAGTCCCTTCGAACACACCGCAAGCCCACAAGCTCGCCGAGGCCACACCTCAAACACCGAGTTCACACAAGAACTCGAAACACCCGCGAACCCGCAAGTCCGCGTCCTCAAAGTACAAAGTAGAACTTTGGTGATCATAACACTTTGATCACCTAAAATCCTCTCACAACAAATATCCCTATTGGTAGATATAGCAATGGATAGCTCAAGTGTTGTGTGAGAAAACAAGGATTGAAATGGTGGAGGAAAACTCAAGAATCACTTTGAAAATCACTCTTGATAAACTCCCCTTTTAATTGGAAATATTTGCTCTCAAATAAGTGGAGAAAACCTCTTAATAGAGTTGGAAAAACTGGCTCAAAACCCACTTGAAAATCTTGGCTAAAACAGCCCCAAAAGCCCTCGTTTTATAGGGCTAGAAAAACTAGCCGTTGGGGCACTTTTTCAGCCCTGACGGCTGACGGTCGACCGGCCCGGTCGACCGCCAACGGTCAGAATTCTGACCGTTGGAGCCTCGGTTAACCGGCCCGGTCGACCGCTGCCTAGAACAGAGAGCAGAGCTCTGTGCCGGTCGACCGGGGCTTTCCAGAGAGCAGAAGCTCTCTGCGGTCGACCGGGTCGGTCGACCGGCCCTCCAGCAGACGTGGCGTGCATGTTCTGTGCACGTCGGTCGACCGACTCGGTCGACCGACTTCAAGCTCGGTCGACCGGCAGAAGCCAGACCAGACAAATTATAGGGATAAAAATGTTGACTTTTTATCTAAAATAAAATCCCATAAATTCACGTAAAATGTACAAAAATAGTTTCAGTATAATACTTTGATAAACAAACATGTTTGACTAAATCAAGACATGTTACAAACAATTTGAACTATTTTTGTAACTTAGAAAATTTGGCTCAAAATAAAAACTGTATTTTTCCAAATTGGTTTTTTCAAAACTTATTTTTCCAAAACTTCTCCAAAAAAATAAGATATTTTAAACACTTTTAAAGCATAGAGTGTATGGATATGATCCACTACACATACATGATGAAATATCTATGTTTTTAACATTAAGCACAAAACATGGTTTTAGTTAAAACATAATACTTTGAATTTCAAAAACCAAACCGGTATTTTTTTAAAACGTAAATCCTTTTATGAAAACTCATCTAATACAAGTGTGTGTGTGTGTATATGGAATACTTGAGCAATCCACCAACTATTCTATCATTTACATTTTAATCTAAAACAAAATCTTATAAAAACAAACCTAGACACAAGTCTTCATGAAGTCTTCACTTGAAGTCTTCTTCTCCTTCTTGACTTGGTCCAAACTTGATCCAACGAGCTCGACTCCTCTTGAGTACTTGATGTGGTCTTGATGCACAAGCTCTTGAATCAAACCGTGCTAGCTCCAAACTTGACTTTAAATCCTTTGTTGAAGCTAAACACCAACTAAGATCTTGATCATAAATCTGAGACTAATCAAACACAAGGTCATTAGTACTATAACTACATGAGTTGATCATCATCAAAACTAGAGTGATGGGCCTTTGGGCCAACAATCTTCTCCTTTTTGATGATGACAAAACTCATGGAGTTATATATGCATGGATTAAAGTAAAGCTTCAAGAAGCTCCCCCTTAACTCATGCATCACAATAAACAATAATATATAGCAATGAAGGCTCATAAACATGTATGCAAATACAAGGAGATAAACATGACAATCAAGCATAAAAACACATCAAATTCTTTTTCTCCTATTTGCAAAACAAAACAATATGCATGAACATAAATCCTTTTTTCAAAACATGCATATATACTAAAATACTTCTCCCCCTTTTTGTCAATCATCAACAAGGGGTTAAAGTAAAAATAAAACAATGTTCTCCCCCTCTTTGTTAGAAATAAAAATCAACAAAGAGGTAAAATCAAATCAACCAATAAAAAGTTATATGTGATATACATTCATGAAGAGGAAGTCGCTAAGTTAACTTCCCTACATACATGCATTATATGAAGAAGGGATGACAAGCCCTAATTCACATAACGCATAATATGTAATGCATAAAAGAGATGTGAAGCTCCCCCTACACACGTGCATCGCATAAATAAGAGTTGTCAAGCTCCTCAATATAAGATACACTCAACATGAATCTATATGTAGAAGAGATGTTAAGCTCCTCTTGCATATAGGCAATACACATCAAGACATTTTTAATATTTCTTATTAAAACAAAATTTTGAATTTTCTCAAAAAACAAAAATTTTGAGATATCTTAGTAAATCAAATTTTAAGATACCAAATGTAAATAAACATTACAAGTTTTTAACTATTCTTAAATTAACAAATAGGTAAAAACATATTAATACCAATTGAAATTTATAACAAATTTGAAATTGAAACATATTGATACCAATTTAAAATAATGCATAAGCTTATTAAAAAGTCAATTGAGATGCCAATTGAAAATAAAGTTTTAAATCAAGCTTAGCATAAACTTTGTGCTTTAAATATGTAAACCAATTTTAAATCAAGTATAGATATATGTATTTGATTGTGCTTGATTTTCAAAACATATATATATGTATGGAAAAGACAATACCAATAGGAATTGATATTATATGAAATGAAGCATACATATATAGAAAATATGAGTATATACAAAAATATCAATTGAGATATCAATTGAAAATATGATGTAAAACAAGTATATAACTCATAAACTACCACCCTTTTATGCACAAGATAAAAGATTTTCAATGAGACTTGCAAGGCATACTCGCCCATCATCCGTCCACCCATAGGGGGTTGGTAGGGGTTTTCAAAATAAGTGTTTGAAAATATTTTTATTGAAAACAAAACACTACCATTTGAAGAATAAATAACTAGTTAAAGATAATTTTTAAAAACTAGTTAAAGATCCTTCAAAAATATGAAACCAAATTATATGTATATCATGAAACATGCTAAAACATAAGAATTGACACTCGAAATCTATGAAGCTCAAAAATAATCATGAAATAAAGTCATGAATAAACAAATAAGTTGTGAGTGTACAAAAATCATGTAATTAGCATTTTCCATGAAAATAGTCAATAAAGCTCAAAAACAAATATCACTTAAATAAACAAGTGATAGACATGAAAAATTCATTTTTCATTTAAAAACAAACTTCAAGGTATATGTGTTTTTTATTCAAAGCTAACAATATGCATACATATCCCAAACATAAAAGAGTCTATTAATAGTATTTGCATGAAGGCAAGAGACTCACGGGTATACATGTATATTTATTAGATTTGAATAAAAATTGCATATACATGAAGCAAAACATGAAAATAGGCAAACCATGTATAAATGAGAGAATCATCAAAACTAGTCTATACATGTGCATATAGTGAGTACAAATGAACAATGAAGTGCAAACATATATGAATCAATTTGTTGCTCACTATTTTTACACGTATAAATACAAGTTTTGACAAATACTACATCTAACCATGTATTTACCACATGAAGCACAAAACAAATGAAACATGAACATGCTAAATAATCATCAAATGAAAGCATGTAAATAAACTAGGAGTTTTTAGAGAAAGTTACCAAACCAAAGAACTATGCTCTAAGTCTCCAAAATATGGTGGTTGTCCCACCAAACCTCCTTGATAACGGTGCATCAAATGTGTGTCCATCATGTCCATGTGCATCCACCATCAAGGCATCATCTCTCTCACGTCGTGTGAGAGCCGCACCTACATCAAATACACAAGGTGGGGATTTTGGTACCCATATACTTTTGGGTCCTTGAGGGTTAGTCTTATAAGGAACCCAACATTTTTATTAGCAAAATTAATAGCATTTATCTTATCATAACAAAATTTTGCTAAATGGCCTTTGCGACCACAATGTGTACACTTATACACTCTAGGATGCATATGTGTATATGTATGATCATGGCGTGCAAAGTGTGCATATGCATGATGTGGGTGTTGTGCATGAATATGTGGAGTTTGTTTCTTTGAAAACAAGGACTCCAATCTAGAATGGTTAAAAGCACATTTGCTCAAAGTTGAGCTTAAACAATCTATTTTATTTTTCAAAAGTTTAATCTCTTTTTGGTTAATAGTGGCATGTAAAGCATGGTGAGAATGAGAATTATTTTTCTTATTCTTTTTAGAAACATTTTCTTTTCCTTTTTCAACAATTTTTCTTTTCAAAGAAGTGTTTTCATTTAAAACAACTTCCTTTTGTTTTTCCACCAAAATAATTTTATTTTTTCAATGTGGTATTTCCTTCACAAAGATTATTTAATTTAAAAAGCAAGGAAATGTTTTCATTCTTCAAATTTTCATTTTCTTTTTCAATGCATGCAACTTTATTTTTAAAAGAGTCATTTTCTTTTAACATGCAATCAAATTTATTTTTCATTTTCTTGTTATCCTTTTTAAGCATCTCATATTTTTCTAGAAGTTGTTGACAAAAAGATTCAAGCTCATCATAAGTCATATCAACATCTTCTTCTACTTCAGATTCGGTAGTTACCTCAAGGGGTTATCCCCTTGGACCATGTAGCACACGATGGAAGCTTCACTTCTAACATCCGAGTCGCTCCCCGCATAGTATTGTTCTTGTTCGCCAAGGGAGATGATGGTGTTCCATATTACAAAAGCCGAATCAAGATTAGCAACCCTAGATAAATAATCATCATTTAGGGTAGATCTTAAAGCATGTAGGGCTTTTGCATTAGCCTCAATATTTTTGCCATTTAAACAATAAGAATCTCTAGTAGTGGCAAAATAAACATGAATGCCTAGGGCCTTGAGATACAAAGACATCTTAACCTTCCAAGTTTGGATGTTAAGAATGTCAAAGGTGGGAGGTGACATGAAATCCATGGTGTGTATACAAATATTGTGATTAGCTATAAAATGAGGATCTTTAACTCTAGGTTGTAAGACCCAAATCAAGAGCACTTGGCTCTGATATCAATTGTAATCACCTAGAGGGGGGTGAATAGGTGATAAGCTAATCTAATGGTCAATTATGCGGAATTAAAAACTAAATTAATGCAAACAAAAACTTCTTAAACTAAACACCACGTATAACACAAGAGTGTAGCCGGATTTCCCGTGAAGGGCTCTGGACTAACTCCTCAAGATTCCTCTAAATGAGAGTTGAGGTGCCGCGTTGGCTCTCTTGGTTGAATACAAGTGTTAGCAAACAATCCCCAAGCATATAACAATTAAGCACACAATGTGTATCAAGCATATAAAGATAAAGACAATATAAGCATGTAAGATATAAACAAGTAAGAGAGAGAGAGAGAGCAATCGCATACACGGGATATTTGTTTCGAGGTTCGAGCACACTTGCTCTATGTCCCCGCCTTCAACACTTGAAGGATTTCCACTATAATCGATCCCACCGGATCACTCGGTGCCGCAACACCTACAAGGCGAGTTGACACTTGAACTCCTTGGACTCTCTAGTCCCTTCGAACACACGGCAAGCCCAGAAGCTCGCCGAGGCCACACCTCAAACACCGAGTTCACACAAGAACCCGAAACACCCGCGAACCCGCAAGTCCGCCTCCTCAAGTACAAAGTAGAACTTTGGTTATCACAACACTTTGATAACCTAAAATCCTCTCACAACAAATATCCTTATAGGTAGATATAGCAATGGATAGCTCAAGTGTTGTGTGAGAAAATAAGGATTGAAATGTTGGAGGAAAACTCAAGAATCACTTTGAAAACTACTCTTGATAAACTCCCCTTTTAATTGGAAATATTTGCTCTCAAATAAGTGGAGAAAACCTCTTAATAGAGTTGGAAAAACTGGCTCAAAACTCACTTGAAAATCTTGGCTAAAACATCCCCAAAAGCCCGCCTTTTATAGGGCTAGAAAAAATAGCCGTTGGGGCACTTTTTCAGCCCTGGCGGCTGACGGTCGACCGCCAACGGTCAGAATTATGACCGTTGGAGCCTCGATCGACCGGCCCGGTCGACCACTGCCTGGAATAGGAGCAGAGCTCTCTGCCGGTCGACCGGGCTTTCCAGAGAGCAGAAGCTCTCTACGGTCGACATGGTCGGTCGACCGGCCCTCCAGCAGACCTGGCGTGCACGTTCTGTGCACGTCGGTCGACCGACTCGGTCGACCGACTTCAAGCTCGATCGACCGGTCTGGTCGACCGGCAGAAGCCAGACCAGACAAATTATAGGGATAAAAATGTTGACTTTTTATCTAAAATAAAATCTCATAAATTCACGAAAAATGTACAAAAATAGTTTCAGTATAATACTTTGATAAACAAACATGTTTGACTAAAATCAAGACATGTTACAAACAATTTGAACTATTTTTGTAACTTAGAAAATTTGGCTCAAAACAAAACTGTATTTTTCCAAATTGATTTTTCCAAAACTTATTTTTTCAAAACTTCTCCAAATATAAAAACAAGATATTTTAAACACTTTTAAAGCATAGAGTGTATATTTATGATCCACTACACATACATGATGAAATATCTATATTTTTGACATTAAGCACTAAACATGATTTTGGTTAAAACATAATACTTTGAATTCCAAAAACCAAACCGGTATTTTTCCAAAACGAAAATCCTTTTATGAAAACTCATCTAATACAAGAGTATGTGTGTATATGGAATACTTGAGCAATCCACCAACTATTCTATCCTTTACATTTTAATCTAAAATAAAATCTTATAAAAACAAACCTAGACACAAGTCTTCATGAAGTCTTCACTTGAAGTCTTCTTCTCCTTCTTGACTTGATCCAAACTTGATCCAACAAGCTCGACTCCTCTTGAGTACTTGATGTGGTCTTGATGCACAAGCTCTTGAATCAAACCGTGCTAGCTCCAAAACTTGACTTTAAATCCTTTGTTGAAGCTAAACACCAACTAAGATCTTGATCATAAATCTGAGACTAATCAAACACAAGATCATTAGTACTATAACTACATGAGTTGATCATCATCAAAACTAGAGTGATGGGCCTTTGGGCCAACAATCTCCCCCTTTTTGATGATGACAAAACTCATGGAGTTGTATATGCATGGATTAAAGTAAAGCTTCAAAGAAGTTCCCCTTTAACTCATGCATCACAATAAACAATAATATATGGCAATGAAGGCTCATAAACATGTATGCAAATTGATTAGTACACAAAAGTGCATATTTTACATCATAACTTCCATGCATAATACAAATAAATAAGTGATTTTTACTCCTCTTCTCTACTTATTTGCAGGTACACCATTTAATGGAGAGATATTCAAATAATCACTTAATTAACACTAATTAAGTGATAAATCAAGATTAAGGATAAAGCCAAATCTCAATCCAGATCCAGAGAGATCCTCGCAACAAACCAAGATTCTAACCATACCACGTGGCCAAACTAACTTGCAACAACCTGTACCAGAAAGATCTGGACCAACGGCCCAGATCTTGCCGCGTGGCGCGACTTGGGCGCGGCAATCTTAGGCCGTTATGGCCCCGGATTTTGTGGAAACAAACATCTCTCTGGAAGCTTCCCATTTCTCCTATAAATACCCCATGAAGACCTGCGTACAAAGACTGATCAGAGAAGAGAGGAGATTAGTTTTAGGTGTTGTAATTTTCATTTTTCTCTAGGTTTTGTTCTTTAGTTCCCTCATCTTCTCCTCCCTAGATTTCATTGCAAGAGAGATTTGTATGAGAGAGAGAGCTTGTATCAACAAGAGTGACAACTTGGAGCTATACAAGGATTGATCCATTCTCTACATATCTACTTGAGCTTGATTCTAGTTTGTCTTCTTCACTTGCTTTTATTTTGCTTTGTTACTTGCTTTGTTAATTTCTAGCAATTCAATCATGCTTTGCTTTGCTTTTGTAATGTCTAGTAGCTAATTTCTTGTTCCATGTACTAGCTAACCACTACTCTTGCTAACTCCTAACTCATGGGTGATTGCTTTACTTCATCTTGCAATTTGTATGATCTTCTCTTCTCCGATGGGTTTTGTTTCATTTCTTGGCAAGAATCTTGTTGTAATTCTCCATATGATTCATGTGTGCCTCATGTAGAGCCTAGTCTTTGAACTAGTGCCTTGATGGAACATGGAGATGGAGCACCAATATGCTAATTGATGTACAACTTCACTACTTCCATTAGTGAAAGTTGTATGTTCTTCATTTGCATCCCTTGAGTGTATCTCTTGTGATTCCATTAGTGAAAGTCTATCTTGTAGGCCGATGACCATCTATGGAGGCTACAAGACAAGTCCAAGAATGAATCCCCATCATCTTAGTGGGAAAGTAATTAGATCACAAGCAAGACAAATACATGCCGATGAATCAACATGAGGCACGCATCACTATCACGGAGTTTAGTTAGTTTAGCAAGGTAGTTAAGGTTAGCTAGTCATGGATTTCTTGCATTCAAAGTTTTCTTGATTTTACTTTCTTTTTAGTTGTTAGTTCAAATCCATCTCAATCTTGATTTCTCCCGATTTCCACCATGAACATAGCCACTAATTCTTTTATTTGTTTTTCTTTGATTCTTTATTCTTGTAAACAAAGAGAGTTCTCGTTTTATCTTCTCACGTGTATCGTAACGTTTCTACACTAGCTCTCCCTGAGATCCGACTCGGTATAGCCCTAGGCTATAACGGAGACAAGAAAGGGTACATCAAATACATCTTTATACACATAATAAGTACACCCCTTTTCCGTCTAATCAAAAAATGGCGCCGTTGCCGGGGAAAGCGACGTATTTTTTTTTTTTTTTGGTTTAAAGTGAAGTACTAAACTATTATTCTTCTCTGTTGCAGGTTTCAGGAGAAGAAAACAGGAAATTATTTACTGCAGTAACATCTAAGTGAACCTGGCCCTCTGCTCAAGAAAGCAGAGACCAGGCTTCCACTGAAGTGCCGCGGACCCGCGGCATATCCAGTGGAAACGCGGCACTTTTGAGAGAATTTCTCACCAAATTTCTGCAGGGCCTCTGGTTCTGAAAAATACTGCTGTTTCTATACTTGAAATCCTGTGTTGTTCACTGTATTCCCGCTTAATTAAAAAACAGTAAAAAGTTGGGTGATAATTGTTAAAAATTGTTTAGACACTTGCATTTTAGGCACGTGTCTCTTCAATTCTTTACTTTTACTGTTGAAGAGTGCTGGAGGCAAGGTACGTGTTTGCATTGCATATATACTAGGACAAACTCTTGCTTGATTTTCTTGCTTAGAGTGAATTCTTGTTATCTTTCTTGTACACTTGCACAATTCAAATCTAAGGGCATACCCGTAAATAAGATAAGGTGGGGGAGGTCATTACCCTTTCCTTAGCCCGAAAATCATTTACCCAAGCACTCACTAACCAAAGCCCTAATTTAATAAAAAAAAAAGTAGACGTTGGCCCTAGGGACATCTCGGACTCAACTAGGAGATTATCCTAAGGGGGAAAAGTGTTGGAATTTAACTCTTGCAAATCGGTGTCTAGGAAAGGGGTTGAGGGCCGAAAGCCCGAAGGTGCTGGTTACTTAATTAAGGAACGTCTCCGACGGAAAACCTCCACCAACCTTCCCTTCCCTGGCTGATTAGCTTGTGGTTAGAGTCTGCACTAAACCTCCCGTGGACGATCTATTTGTTAGGAGTCGTCTAGGTCTAAGTCTACCCTAACTTAGGTTAGAATTTTCTTTCTTTCTTTTTTTTTGTTTGTTTGTTTTTTTTTGTTTGTGATTGTGTGATATGGCTTACAATTACAATTCTTTCCATCCATATGTCACACACACTCCATATTCGGATAATTCCAACCCGGTATTTTATAATATGCACCAACCACATACACCGGTTGGCCTTATCCGAATCAATACGACCCATACACCCCCATCTAACGATTATAATGTCCAAAATAATTTCAACTCTTCACCGAGTAATTGGGGATTCCAGTACCCCGAGTTAAATTCTCAAATTCCTTGTCCACCATATTCATCTTGTCCACAATATTCATTTCCTGAGTCCACTTCCTATACTCCTTTTTCTGAACCTCCATTTGAAGAAAAATCTGAGTTGCAAAGGAGTATAGAAGCCAATTTACTGAGAGTTGAGCAACAACTTCAAAAACCATTTGTCTCTCCAATTCCACCATATTCTCAAGAATCTTACTCAGTTCCACCTTTTCATAATGAACAACCATTTGCTTGTGAACCGAGTAAAGATTTCTTGTGTGAGTCAACTTTTCCATCATCACACACTTTTGACTCACACTTCCAAGACAACACTTCCTCTTTCCATCAAAACAATGAAATCATCGATTATGGAAAGATGCTTGAAGACATGACCAATGCTCAAAATGCTAGGAATCGTGACATAGAATTGATGATCCAAACTCTTCATTCTCATCCTCTTTCTAATGTCACTAGCCACTCTAAATCCAAAGAGTCATGTAGTCTTGGAAGTCCAGATTCAATTTCAGCACACTTACCTGAACTTGTCCACACTTCTGATCCAATTGACAATTTGGCAAGTTTTTCTTTTTCTGAAATTGAACTGGAACATGATTTTGATCCTGAACTTCCATTTGATGATTCCATATTACTTCCTGATTCAATCATGACTCCGGTGTCTTCACATAATTTCACTTCATTTCCCGAGTCAGTATTGGATCCATTTCCTATCCATTGTGAAATTGAATCACCAATCTTTTATGATGATCACATAGAACTTGGCCAATTCCATACTTCTGAAAATCCCATTGATAAATTGGCAAGTTCTCTACATTTAATTGAATTACATGAGGAATGTGATCTTGAACCCCAACTTTGTGCTTCAATCTTTCTTCCTGATTCCATAATGACTCCGGTATCTTTACCTCACTTCAATCTTTTCCTGGAGTCGACATTGGATCCTTTCACAATTCACAATGAAAGTGAATCATCCATCTTTGAGGATCATGTTGAACTTGCCCAATTTTACACTTCCGAAGATACCATTGACATTCTGGCAAGTTCTCCATCTTGTGGAATTGAACTCAAATGTGACCTTGATTTTCTCAATCTCTTTACTTCTGAAATGATTGTACAATTCTTAAGGAAGATGTTGACTTAAGTTTTGAAGAATTGTACGGTGATGAGCTTGAATTTCTTAAAATTGGAAGTAAAGAGATATCACTTTTAGAAAGTCACATTCCATCGTTGAACTCTGATTGTGGACTTGAGTTTTCATTTCTTGACTTGGACACAATTTCTGACTTCACTTCGACTCCTGAACCATCACTTGATTTAAATCATAATCCTGAGTCGGTGTTCCTTTCCGAGTCCAAGTCAACAGTTCTATCAGTTCATACTCCATTCTGTGACAAGGAATTTGATAAATTTGAGTCTGAAATTATTTGGAAAATCTTAAAATTAGATGGGGGCATGTACATAATTAAAATAACACACGCATGCATCTTTTTAGTGGGTCATATTTCTGATATGGTTGGTGGGTTCCTGAAAACCCAAAGAAAAGATGATTGGGCCATGTTCCGTGGACCAATCCGACCACCACCGGAACCACCACCTTGAGGTAATTTTTGTTCCTTCCCCTTCCATTTTGTTTCATGCATACATATATCATGATGCATTGAGGACAATGCATGAAATAAGTGTGGGGAGGGTTTACTAACATAGAGTTTTTTTAGACTTTCTTTCTTTTATTTTTTTTTTTTTTTAGAAAATTAAAAATAAAACAAACAAAATAAAAACTTTTTGTAATAAAAGACAAAGTATTGTTCTATTTTTAAGAAATTAAGATGTATCTTAGAGATTAAGAAAGCCTTAATTATGACATCTTAAACATAGTTGAAGTAATAGATCTTGTTTGAGATTATAGGATAAGTAAGTAAAATTGGTGAGATATTATTATCTGGAATTTTTTGCCTTAGATAATATGCACTTTACACTTACACATTTCTTGGGATGGAGACAAAGACCAAAAATGCCATATAAATAAAAAAAAAAAAATATATATAAATAAAAGATCACTTATTAAGCTGGGAAATTGTGCCTCAAGAAGCATGATGACTCACGCCTAACAGTGATCTCACTTATTAAGCTGGGTAATTGTGCCTCAAGAAGCATGATTATTCACGCCTAACGGTGATTAAGAATAATCCCTCTTAGTTTTGTGGCCTTTTTTCACTCGAGTCCTTAAACCCGAGGGATGTTTCTTCATCTGGTGCCCTAAGACCATCTGGTCTGGGAGTCATCGGTTATAGGCTCGCTATATGGGTGAATTAGAAAGCCTAATAAAACTAAGGGAAGGAAAAGAAAAAAAGAATATATATAAATAAATGGCTTGATGGTTGGAGTTGAAATCCCAGAAATCTTCACTTACACGGTGTGCATATTATCTAGGTTTTATGAAAGATAAAATATTCAATCCAATTTTGAACTCTTACCTTAATTAAAGACAAGATCTTGCATGGATACTAAGTTTAAGAAAGAATGATTATAGGTGGACTTATGACCTAGGATCACTTATATTTTCGCAAAATAGTTCGTAAACTTGTCTCTTATTCAAAATGCGTTTTCGAAAATACTAACATTTGTCTTCTTTCTTTATGGATTTTGTGGTGTAATCCGCTGAAAACCCTCAGGAGACAACACTCCTCCTCTAGGGTAACCTAGAGGTTTAACGGCTTGTTGCACATGCTCAGTGCAATCGCGTCACCTGCGAAAGTGGTGTAATAAACTTGTAGCTTAGATTTTATTTTCTTTTTCTTTGTTTTGCTCGGGACGAGCAAAAGAATAAGTGTGGGGGTGTGATTAGTACACAAAAGTGCATATTTTACATCATAACTTCCATGCATAATACAAATAAATAAGTGATTTTTACTCCTCTTCTCTACTTATTTGCAGGTACACCATTTAATGGAGAGATATTCAAATAATCACTTAATTAACACTAATTAAGTGATAAATCAAGATTAAGGATAAGCCAAATCTCAATCCAGATCCAGAGAGATCCTCGCAACAAACCAAGATTCTAACCATACCACGTGGCCAAACTAACTTGCAACAACCTGTACCAGAAAGATCTGGACCAACGGCCCAGATCTTGCCGCGTGGCGCGACTTGGGCGCGGCAATCTTAGGCCGTTATGGCCCCGGATTTTGTGGAAACAAACATCTCTCTGGAAGCTTCCCATTTCTCCTATAAATACCCCATGAAGACCTGCGTACAAAGACTGATCAGAGAAGAGAGGAGATTAGTTTTAGGTGTTGTAATTTTCATTTTTCTCTAGGTTTTGTTCTTTAGTTCCCTCATCTTCTCCTCCCTAGATTTCATTGCAAGAGAGATTTGTATGAGAGAGAGAGCTTGTATCAACAAGGAGTGACAACTTGGAGCTATACAAGGATTGATCCATTCTCTACATATCTACTTGAGCTTGATTCTAGTTTGTCTTCTTCACTTGCTTTTATTTTGCTTTGTTACTTGCTTTGTTATTTTCTAGCAATTCAATCATGCTTTGCTTTGCTTTTGTAATGTCTAGTAGCTAATTTCTTGTTCCATGTACTAGCTAACCACTACTCTTGCTAACTCCTAACTCATGGGTGATTGCTTTACTTCATCTTGCAATTTGTATGATCTTCTCTTCTCCGATGGGTTTTGTTTCATTTCTTGGCAAGAATCTTGTTGTAATTCTCCATATGATTCATGTGTGCCTCATGTAGAGCCTAGTCTTTGAACTAGTGCCTTGATGGAACATGGAGATGGAGCACCAATATGCTAATTGATGTACAACTTCACTACTTCCATTAGTGAAAGTTGTATGTTCTTCATTTGCATCCCTGAGTGTATCTCTTGTGATTCCATTAGTGAAAGTCTATCTTGTAGGCCGATGACCATCTATGGAGGCTACAAGACAAGTCCAAGAATGAATCCCCATCATCTTAGTGGGAAAGTAATTAGATCACAACAGACAAGACAAATACATGCCGATGAATCAACATGAGGCACGCATCACTATCACGGAGTTTAGTTAGTTTAGCAAGGTAGTTAAGGTTAGCTAGTCATGGATTTCTTGCATTCAAAGTTTTCTTGATTTTACTTTCTTTTTAGTTGTTAGTTCAAATCCATCTCAATCTTGATTTCTCCCGATTTCCACCATGAACATAGCCACTAATTCTTTTATTTGTTTTTCTTTTGATTCTTTATTCTTGTAAACAAAGAAGAGTTCTCGTTTTATCTTCTCACGTGTATCGTAACGTTTCTACACTAGCTCTCCCTGAGATCCGACTCGGTATAGCCCTAGGCTATAACGGAGACAAGAAAGGGTACATCAAATACATCTTTATACACATAATAAGTACACCCTTTTCCGTCTAATCACAAATACAAGGAGATAAACATGCCAATCAAGCATAAAAACACATCAAATTCTTTTTCTCCTATTTGCAAAACAAAACAATATGCATGAACATAAATCCTTTTTCCAAAACATGCATATATACTAAAATACTTCTCCCCCTTTTTGTCAATCATCAACAAAGGGGTTAAAGTAAAAACAAAATGTTCTCCCCCTCTTTGTTAGAAATAAAAAATCAACAAAGAGGTGAAATCAAATCAACCAATAAAAAGTTATATGCGATATACATTCATGAAGAGGAAGCTGCTAAGTTAACTTCCCTACATACATGCATTACATGAAGAAGGGATGGCAAGCCCTAATTCACATAACGCATAATATGTAATGCATAAGAGGAGATGTGAAGCTCCCCCTACACACGTGCATCGCATAAAGAAGAGTTGTCAAGATCCTCAATATAAGATACACTCAACATGAATCTATATGTAGAAGAGATGTTAAGCTCCTCTTGCATATAGGCAATACACATCAAGACATTTTTAATATTTCTTATTAAAACGAAATTTTGAATTTTCTCAATAAAACAAAATTTTTGAGATATCTTAGTAAATCAAATTTTAAGATACCAAATATAAATAAACATTACAAGTTTTTAATTGTTCTTAAATTAACAAATAGGTAAAAACATATTGATACCAATTGAAATTTATAATAATTTGAAATTGAAACATATTGATACCAATTTAAAATAATGCATAAGCTTATTAAAAAGTCAATTGAGATGCCAATTGAAAATAAAGTTTTAAATCAAGCTTAGCATAAACTTGTGCTTTAAATATGTAAACCAATTTTAAATCAAGTATAGATATATGTATTTGATTGTGCTTGATTTTCAAAACATATATATATATATTATATATATATATATATATATATATATATATATATATATATATATATATATATATATATATATATATATATATATATATATATATATATATATATATATATGTATGTATGGAAAAGACAATACCAATAGGAATTGATATTATATGAAATGAAGCATACATATATAGAAAATATGAGTATATACAAAAATATCAATTGAGATATCAATTGAAAATATGATGTAAAACAAGTATATAACTCATAAACTACCACCCTTTTATGCACAAGATAAAAGATTTTCAATAAGGCTTGCAAGGCATACTCGCCCATCCGTCCACCATAGGGGTTGGTAGGGGTTTTCAAAAATAAGCGTTTGAAATATTTTTATTTAAAATAAAACACTACCATTTGAAGAATAAATAACTAGTTAAAGATAATTTTTGAAAAACTAGTTAAAGATCCTTCAAAAACATGAAACCAAATTATATGTATATCATGAAACATGCTAAAAATATAAGAATTGACACTCGAAATCTATGAAGCTCAAAAATAATCATGAAACAAAGTCATGAATAAACAAATAAGTTGTGAGTGTACAAAAATCATGTAATTAGCATTTTCCATGAAAATAGTCAATAAAGCTCAAAACAAATATCACTTAAACAAACAAGTGATAAACATGAAAAATTCATTTTTCATTTAAAAACAAACTTCAAGGTATATGTATGTTTTTATTCAAAACTAACAATATGCATACATATCCCAAACATAAAAGAGTCTATTAATAGTATTTGCATGAAGGCAAGAGACTCACGGGTATACATGTAAATTTATTAGATTTGAATAAAAATTGCATATACATGAAGCAAAACATGAAAATAGGCAAACCATGTATAAATGAGAGAATCATCAAAACTAGTCTATACATGTGCATATAGTGAGTACAAATGAACAATGAAGTGTAAACATATATGAATCAATTTGTTGCTCACTATTTATACACGTATAAATACAAGTTTTGACAAATACTACATCTAACCATATATTTACCACATGAAGCACAAAACAAATGAAATATGAACATGCTAAATAATCATCAAATGAAAGCATGTAAATAAACTAGGAGTTTTTAGAGATGGTTACCAAACCAAAGAACTATGCTTTAAGTTTCCAAAATATGGTGGTTGTCCCACCAAACCTCCTTGATAGCGGTGCATCAAATGTGTGTCCATCATGTCCATGTGCATCCACCATCAAGGCACCATCTCTCTCACGTCGTGTGAGAGCCGCACCTACATCAAATACACAAGGTGGGGATTTTCGCACCCATATTCTTTTGGGTCCTTGAGGGTTAGTCTTATAAGGAACCCAAACATTTTTGTTAGCAAAATTAATAGCATTTATCTTATCATAACAAAATTTTGCTAAATGGCCTTTGCGACCACAATGTGTACACTTGTACACTCTAGGATGCATATGTGTATATGTATGATCATGGCGTGCAAAGTGTGCATATGCATGATGTGGGTGTTGTGCATGAATATGTGGAGTTTGTTTCTTTGAAAACAAGGACTCCAATCTAGAATGGTTAAAAGCACATTTGCTCAAAGTTGAGCTTAAACAATCTATTTTATTTTTCAAAAATTTAATCTCTTTTTGGTTAATAGTGGCATGTAAAGCATGGTGAGAATGAGAATTATTTTTCTTATTCTTTTTAGAAACATTTTCTTTCCTTTTTCAACAATTTTTCTTTTCAAAGAAGTGTTTTCATTTAAAGCAACTTCCTTTTGTTTTTCCACCAAAACAATTTTATTTTTCAATGAGGTATTTCCTTCACAAAGATTATTTAATTTAGAAAGCAAGGAAATGTTTTCATTCTTCAAATTTCATTTTCTTTTTCAATGCATGCAACTTTATTTTAAAGAGTCATTTTCTTTTAACATGCAATCAATATATTTTTCATTTTCTTGTTATCCTTTTTAAGCATTTCATATTTTTCGAGAAGTTGTTGACAAAAAGATTCAAGCTCATCATAAGTCTTATTAACATCTTCTTCTACTTCGGATTCGGTAGTTACCTCAAGGGGGTTATCCCCTTGGACCATGTAGCACACGTTGGAAGATTCACTTCAACATCCGAGTCGCTCCCCGCATAGTATTGTTCTTGTTCGTCAAGGGAGATGATGGTGTTCCATACTACAAAAGCTGAATCAAGATTAGCAACCCTAGATAAATAATCATCATTTAGGGTAGATCTTAAAACATGTAGGGCTTTTGCATTAGCCTCAATATTTTTATCATTTAAACAATAAGAATCTCTAGTAGTGGCAAAATAAACATGAATGCATAGGGCCTTGAGATACAAAGACATCTTAACCTTCCAAGTTTGGATGTTAAGAATGTCAAAGGTGGGAGGTGACATGAAATCCATGGTGTGTGTACAAATATTGTGATTAGTTATAAAATGAGGATCTTTAACTCTAGGTTGTAAGACCCAAATCAAGAGCACTTGGCTCTGATACCAATTGTAATCACCTAGAGGAGGGTGAATAGGTGATAAGCTAATCTAATGGTCAATTATGCGGAATTAAAAACTATATTAATGCAAAAAAACTTCTTAAACTAAACACCACGTATAACACAAGAGTGTAGCCGAATTCCCCGTGAAGGGCTCTGGACTAACTCCTCAAGATTCCTCTAAATAAGAGTTGAGGTGCCGCGTTGAATCTCTTGGTTGAATACAAGTGTTAGCAAACAATCCCCAAGCATATAACAATTAAGTACACAATGTATATCAAGCATATAAAGATAAAGACAATATAAGCATGCAAGATATAAACAAGTAAGAGAGAGAGAGCAATCGCAAACACAGGATATTTGTTTTGAGGTTCGAGCACACTTGCTCTACGTCCCCGCCTTCAACACTTGAAGGATTTCCACTATAATCGATCCCACCGGATCACTCGGTGCCGCAACACCTACAAGGCGAGTTCACGCTTGAACTCCTTCGACTCTCTAGTCCCTTCGAACACACCGCAAGCCCACAAGCTCGCCGAGGCCACACCTCAAACACCGAGTTCACACAAGAACCTGAAACACCCGCGAACCCGCAAGTCCGCCTCCTCGAAGTACAAAGTAGAACTTTGGTGATCACAACACTTTGATCACCTAAAATCCTCTCACAACAAATATCCCTATAGGTAGATATAGCAATGGATAGCTCAAGTGTTGTGTGAGAAAACAAGGATTGAAATGGTGGAGGAAAACTCAAGAATCACTTTGAAAATCACTCTTGATAAACTCCCCTTTTAGTTGGAAATATTTGCTCTCAAATAAGTGGAGAAAACCTCTTAATAGAGTTGGAAAAACTGGCTCAAAACCCACTTGAAAATCTTGGCTAAAACATCCCCAAAAGCCCTCCTTTTATAGGGCTAGAAAAACTAGCCGTTGGGGCACTTTTTCAGCCCTGGCGGCTGACGGTCGACCGGCCCGGTCGACCGCCAATGGTCAGAATTCTGACCGTTGGAGCCTCGATCGACCGGCCCGGTCGACCGCTGCCTGGAACAGAGAGCAGAGCTCTCTGCCGGTCGACCGGCCCGGTCGATCGGGGCTTTCCAGAGAGCAGAAGCTCTCTGCGGTCGACCGGCCCTCCAGCAGACCTGGCGTACACGTTCTGTGCACGTCGGTCGACCGACTTCAAGCTCGGTCGAACGGACCGGTCGACCGGCAGAAGCCAGACCAGACAAATTATAGGGATAAAAATGTTGACTTTTTATCTAAAATAAAATCCCATAAATTCACGAAAAATGTACAAAAATAGTTTCAGTATAATACTTTGATAAACAAACATGTTTGACTAAAATCAAGACATGTTACAAACAATTTGAACTATTTTTGTAACTTAGAAAATTTTTCAAAACAAAAATTGTATTTTTCCAAATTGGTTTTTCCAAAACTTATTTTTTCAAAACTTCTCCAAATACAAAAAGAAGATATTTTAAACACTTTTAAAGCACAGAGTGTATGGATATGATCCACTACACATACATGATGAAATATCTATGTTTTTGACATTAAGCACCAAACATGGTTTTGGTTATAACATAATACTTTGAATTCCAAAAACCAAACCGATATTTTTTCAAAACGAAAATCCTTTTATGAAAACTCATCTAATACAAGAGTGTGTGTGTATATGGAATACTTGAGCAATCCACCAACTATTCTATCCTTTACATTTTAATCTAAAATAAAATCTTATAAAAACAAACCTAGACACAAGTCTTCATGAAGTCTTCACTTGAAGTCTTCTTCTCCTTCTTGACTTGGTCCAAACTTGATCCAACGAGCTCGACTCCTCTTGAGTGCTTGATGTGGTCTTGATGCACAAGCTCTTGAATCAAACCGTGCTAGCTCAAAAACTTGACTTTAAATCCTTTGTTGAAGCTAAACACCAACTAAGATCTTGATCATAAATCTGAGACTAATCAAACACAAGATCATTAGTACTATAACTACATGAGTTGATCATCATTAAAACTAGAGTGATGGCCTTTGGGCCAATAAGTTTGATCAAAAGTCAACTTCTACCCCAATTGCCTTGAAGTAGGGCTCATAAAAGCCGAATAGGGAATAAACATGAAGAAAATGTGGTTCAAGAGCCGGAAGTAGTATTACATAGTTTTCATAAATAATTGCTACTAGTTAGCTTATTTCTAATCTTAATTAAGAAGTTTAACCAAAAGTCAATCTTTCATCCCCGATTGGCCTAAAGTAGGGCTATATAAGAGCCAAATAGGACCTAAATGGGGAGAAAACGTGATTTTCAAGGCCAAAAATGATATTACATAGTTTTCATGTACAAATACTTCCAATTCCCCTTATTTCTATTCTTAATTTGAAAGTTTGTCTAAAAGTCAAACTTTCAGCCCTAATTGGCCTGAATTAGGACTTATAAGAGCCGAATTGGGAACAAACATGGGGAAAACATAGTTTTCAAGAGCCGGGAATAGTACTTCATAGTTCCTATGTACAATTACTTCAAATTAATATTATTTCTAGTCTTAATTGAGAAGTTTGACAAAAAGTCAAACTGTCATCCACGATTGTTTTGAACTGGCAATAAACGAGTCGAATGGGGCCAACGAGTAGAAAACGTGGTTCTCATGAACTGAGAGTGGTATTACATAGTGTTTATGTAAAAATACTACCAATTAATCTTATTTCTATTCTTAATTGAAAAGTTTGACGAAAAGTCAAACTTTCAGGCCCGATTGGCCTGAACTAGGACTTATTAGAGCTGAATAGGGAACAAACATAGGGAAAATATAGTTTTCAAGAGTCGAGAGTAGTAATACATAGTTTTTATGTACAATTATTACAAATTAACATTGTTTCAAGTCTTAATTGAGAAGTTTGAATAAAAAGTCAATCTTTCATCCCCGATTAGCCTAAAGTAGGTTATACAAGAGCCAAATAGGGCCTAAACGGGGAGAAAATATGATTTTCAAGGGCTGAGAGTGCTATTACATAGTTTTCATGTCCAAATGCTTTTAATTACACTTATTTCTATTCTTAATTAGAAAGTTTAACCAAAAGTCAAACTTTCAGCTCCGATTGGCCTAAACTAGAACTTTTAAGTGCCGAATAAGGAACTAACTTAGGGAAAACGTGATTTTCAAGAGCCGAGAGTAGTACTACATAGTTTCTATATACATTACTACAAATTGACATTGTTTCTAGTCTAAATTGAGAAGTTTAACAAAAAGTCAAACTGTCATCTCCGATTAGGTTGAACTAGGCCATATAAAAGTCGAATAGTATCCAAATAGGTAGAAAACGTGTTCTCATGAGCCGATAATGGTGTTACATAGTGTCTATGAACAAATACTGCCAATTAATCTTATTTCTAGTCGTAATTGAAAATTCGAATCAAAAGTTAAAGTTTCAGCCCTGATTTGCCTACACTAGACCTTTTAAGAGTCAAACAGGGCCTAAATGGGGAGAAAACATGATTTTCAATGGTTGGGAGCGGTATTACATAGTATCTATGAACAAATACTATAAATTACCCTTATTTCTATTCTTATTTGGGATGTTTGATCGAAAATCAACTTTCAGCCTAAATTGACATGAACTAGGCTTTATAAGAGTCAAAAATAAGGAACAAACACAAGAAAAACGTGGTTTTCAAGTGCCGAAAGTAGTATTACATAATTTTTATGTACAATTACTACAAATTTACCTTGTTTCTTTTCTTAATTAGAAAGTTTGACTGCATCCTCGACTTGCCATAACTAGGCTATATAAGAGCGAAATAGGGCTCAAACAGGTAGAAAATGTGGTTCTCATGATTCGAGAGTGGTGTTACACAGTTTCATGTATAAATACTACCACTTAACCTTATTTCAAATCTTAATTGGGAAGTTTGACTAAAAACCAAACTTTTAGCCCCGATTGGCCTGAATAGGCCCTGTAAGAGCCGAAAAGGCTAAACGAGAAAAAAAACTTAGTTTTTAAGAGCCGTGAGTGGTATTACATAGTGTCTATATACAATTACTATTATTTAACCGTATTTTTAGTCTTAAATAGGAGATTAACCAAAAGTTAAATTTTCATCCCTGATTGCCCTAAACTTGGCCATATAAGAGCCGAATAGGGCCCAACGGGTAGAAAACGTGCTTCTCATGAGTTGAGAGTGGTGTTACATAGTTTTTATGTACAAATACTCTCAATTAACATTATTTCTAATTTTACTTGGAAAGTTTGACCCGAATAGGGCCCAACGGGCAGAAAACATGCTTCTCATGAGTTGAGAGCGGTGTTACATAGTTTCTATGTACAAATACTCCCAATTAACATTATTTCTAATTTTAATTAAAAAGTTTGATCAAAAGTCAAACTTTCAGCCCAGATTGGGTTGGACTAAGCCTTACAAGAGCTGAATAGGGCCTAAACGAGAAAAAAAAAACGTGATTTTCAAGAGTCAAGAGTAGTATTACAAAGTTTCTATGTGCAAATACTACCAATTAACCTTATTCTAGTATTAATTGGAAGTTTGACTAAGAGTTAAACTTTCATCCTCAATTGGCCTGAATTAGGCCTTATAAGAGCCCAATAGGGCTCAAACGGGGTGAAAAAATTGTTCTCAAGAGCCGGGAGTGGTCTTACATAGTTTCTATATATAAAAATTACAAATTAATCTTATTTTTAGTTTTAATTGGAAAGTTTGACTAAAATTCAAACTTTCAACAACGATTGGCCTGAACTTGGCCTTATATAAGAGCCAAATAGGTCCCAAACAAGTATAAAATGTGATTTTCAAGAGTAGGGAGTAGTACGATATAGTTTTATTTTCAAGTACTTCTAATTAACTTTGTTTCTGGTCTTAATTTAGAAGTTTGACCAAAAGTCAAACTTTCAGCCCCGATTGGCCTGAACTAGATTTTATAAGAGCCGAATTGGGAAAAAAAATGGGGAAAACATGGTTCTCAAGAACTTATATTTGTGTTATATAATTTTTATATACAATTACTACCAATTAACATTATTTTTAGTCTTAATTGAGAAGTTTAATCAAAAATCAAACTTTCATTCACGATTGGCCCGAACTAGCCCATATAAGAGCCGAATAGGGCCCAAACGTGGAGAAATATGATTATCAAGAGCCGGGAGTGATATAGCATAGTTTTTATGTACAAATACTACCAATTGACCTTATTTTTAGTCTTAATTAGGAAATTTGACCAAAAGTCAAACTTTCGATCCCGATTGGCCTGAAATAGGCCTTATAAGAGCCGAATAGGGTCTAAGCAGAGAGAAAATGTGATTTTTAAGATCTCGGAGTGGTATTACACATTTTCTATGTACAAATATAACCAATTAACCTTATTCCTAGTTTTAATTATGAAGTTTGATCAAAAGTCAAACATTCAGCCCTGACTGGTCTGAACTAGGCCATATAAGAGCCGAATAGGGAATAAACTGAGGAAAACGTATTTTTCTAGAGCCAAGATTAGTATTATATTTTTTTGTATAATTACTTATAATTAGTCTTGTTTCTAGTCTTAATTGGGAAGTTTGATCAAAAGTCAATATTTTCATCCTCGATTGGCCTGACTTGGCATATAAGAGCCGAATAGGGCCCATACGGGGAGAAAACGTGATTTCACTTACTGCGAGGGGTATTACATAGTTTCTATGCACATATACTATCAATTACCCTTATTTTTAGTCTTAATTGGAAAGTTTGACCAAAAGTTAAACTTTCAGCACCTATAGACCTGAACCTTTAAGAGCCGAACAGGGAACAAACATAGGGAAAACATGATTTTCAACAACTGAGAGTAGTATTACATAGTTTCTATGCACTATTACTATAAATTAACCTTGTTTCAAGTCTTAATTGGGAAGTTTGATTAAAAATCAAATTTTCATCCCTGATTGGCTTGAACTAGGCCATATAAGAGCCGCATAGGGCCAAATCAGGTAGAAATTGTGGTTCTCTTGAGGCGGGAGTGCTATTACATAGTGTCAATGTGCAAATACTACCAATTAACCTTATTTTAAGTCTTAATTGGGAAGTTTAATTAAAAGTCAAACTATCAGCCCCGATTTGGCCTGTACTAGGCCTTTAAGAGTCGAATTGGGAAAAACATGGGTAAAACGTGGTTTCGAAGAGTGGGAGTAGCATTACATAGTTTATATGCACAATTTACTCATAATTAACTATGTTTCGTGTCATAATTAGGCAGTTTGCTCAAAAGTCAAACTTTCACCCCTGATTGTCCTATAATAGGGTATATAAGAGCCGACATGGTCCAAACAGGTAGGAAACGTGATTCTCATGAGTCGAGAGTAGTGTTACATAGTTTCAATGTACAAATACTATCAATTAACTTTATTTCTAATCTTAATTGAGAAGTTTAACCAAAAATTAAATTTTCAGCTCCGATTGGCCTGAACTAGGACTTATAAGAGCCGAATAGGACCTAAATGGGAGGAAACATCATTTTCAAGAGCTGTAGTGGTGTTACATAGTTTCTATATATAATTACTATTAATTAATGTTGTTTTTATATTTAATTGAGAAGTTTAACAAAAGTCAAATTTTTAGCCCCATGCTCTTACAGACATGCAGACACAACTTCCTAGACCAAGTGGAAGTTCGCATGGGGCTGTCAAAGCCCACACTTGGAAAGAATTGGTCGAACAAACTGAGATAGCCGAGAAGTTGGCTAAAAAGTTCGAACCATCCGCCCCTAGAGGCAAGTGGGGGATGAACAACAAAGGGCGCAGCGACCTACCGCAATCTTCTCAAGCTAAAGGCAAAGAGACTATGTCTGTGGAGTTATCCGGAGATGTGCAGTCAAAGGCTAAGAAGAGCGGCTTCAACAATCAGGAGCCCAAGTTCCCTCCAAAGCAGTACTCCTTCAAAGACGATCAGGTGGTCACGATATTCCATCTGCTCCACAAAGGGAACAAAATGAAACTGCCAGATGCTCGGCGTCCCAATGAGATAGGGCGCACAAACGACCCTAAATACTGCCTCTATCAAGGATGATTCATCATCCTACTGACAAGTGCTATGTCCTCAAAGACAGAATTCAAGCCTTGGTTGATGCCGGGATTCTGACATTGAAGACAGAACAGAAGAAAGTCACCGCCAATATGGTGACTCTTGAGTTCGGCAGCGCCCAAAAGGTCACAGTCCCTGACGGGACTTATTCAGTCCCAGCGCCACGGTTGGAAGTCAAGCACCCTCCAGCCACAGCTCAAGATAATAAGGGTCTTGTTCCCTTAACATTGGAGACAGGGGAAGTCATGTGGATACACCCGGACCTCGTCCAAGAAGTACAGCGGGATTCGAAGAAGCCCAACTTAAAGGGAAAATCTTGCAATGTCATCTCCATCCTGCCAGACGACGGCAATCTTACATCGGCTTCCCTCAGCGATTCAGAAGAAGAAAAGCTTGCTTGCACGGCGCAAACCGACACGCCTCAACAGACGGGCACCCGATCCGGAAAATCATACTTGAGGCAGTATGAAAAGCCTACTGACGAGACACAACAGCAAACAACGTCAGTACAAGTACCAGCACCCGCTTCAGTTCCAACAAGGGAAAAGAGAAGCCTAAGGAAATCCGGTTCGACTATGTCTTGAAGAAACCTTCAGCCCCAGGGCTTGACACGCCCTTTCGTTTTGACATATTGGCCCAATTGGCTAATATCCCAGCTCGTATTACAATACACGAGCTCCTTCGTCTCTCAAAAGAGACAAGAGAAGCACTCAGAGATGCGCTGGCTAATTCAGAATCATTCCTGACATATATGCCAGAAATCCCTAAGGATGACGCTCAGCCTTCCTGCCCTGAATGCCATCATGTACAATCAAAGGTGCCCGCTATTACCTTCACAGCGGAAGATATGCTTCTCAAAGACAACAAGCACAATCGACCTCTGTACTACACCGGATATATCGGTTCAACATGCATCGAAAGAATACAAGTCGATCCGGGGTCCGCACTCAGCATCATCCCCAAAAGGCTTCTTTACTTC
Organism: Agave tequilana; assembly: GCA_038442645.1. Classification (NCBI taxonomy): domain Eukaryota; kingdom Viridiplantae; phylum Streptophyta; class Magnoliopsida; order Asparagales; family Asparagaceae; genus Agave; species Agave tequilana. Next base: position 150,477 of record JAVJIF010032643.1, on the reverse strand, counting down.
CTCGGCATACCACTGTACAGGTTGTCCGCAACCCAACAATATACGGTTTCAATGCCGGGAGCAGTCACCCACTGGGGAAAATCCGACTCCGTTGCAGAATCGGGAGCCTGAAGTCAGAAGTGACCTGTTATGTCATTGACGCTGACACGTCATATAACCTCCTGCTAGGACGACCATGGATCCATGCCAACTGGATCGTTCCCTCCACCCTGCACCAATGCTTCAAATATGTTGAAGATGACGCGACAGTACGAACTGTCTTTGCTGAAAAGCAACCATTCAAAGGGGTGGAAAACTACTTCACTGACGCTCTCCTGTATCAAGAGGCCGGCGGAGCACTCAAAGAACCGTTGCCGGACGATGACGAAAGCGGCAATGAGGTTGATTCAGAATCCGAAGCAGGCATGCCGGCCATTCTGATTGGCGAGCCGATTATAACATGTCTCAATAATCCCCAATGTAATACTCCTTCAGAGGATGAAGATGAATGGGTAATTAATGATAATATTTCTTTCGATTATCCTGCGAGTATTGGGCTGTTTGAATCCATTACGGATGGCTCTCTGCACATGCCTTTACATAAGCCAAGTGCGTCCAGTACACCCATGGAATCCGCAGAAGGAGCCGTCTTGGTGATCCCGCCATCCAAAGAAGGGCAGTTACCAATAATTTTCGGTAGAACCCAACCACGGGGACCCATGGCTGCAGATTCAAGTTCAGACTCAGACACTCCACAGTTCTTCCATTACGCGCGGCCGCGCGCCATATTATGAAGCAAATGGGATACGACCTAAAGCATGGAGAAGGTCTGAATTTTGGAAAAGGAAGGAAAAAGTTTGATGCGTAACTTTGTGCCTAAAGGGAAGCCTGCAAATTACTATGATAGTAACGCAGGGGATTGGGGTACGTTACACCCACATCGTCAGCAACGGTTCAATTCAAAGACGATGAACCAATTCCATCACATTCAGCCTCATCCTCCGAGTGGGACTCAGACGTCAGTGTGGGAATGATGTTCGAAAACCTCACCGTCAATATGACCTCAAGCAGTCAATTGGAGCCCGCAGAAGCCACTGATGAGGAACCATGGGCCCAGCAATTAGACCTCTAATGGGAAAAGCGATTCGAACTGCGCGAACCGTCTACTGAAGACAAGGTGATGCAGGTCAACCTGGGAAGTCAAGATCATCCCAAACCCATCTTTATAAGTGAAAGCCTATCACCTATAGAAAAGGAAGAATTGATAATGCTCATAAAAGAGTATATAGATGTCTTCGCATGGAGCTACGAAGATATGCCCGGACTTCATCCACAGGTCGCTATGCACCGTCTAAACATCAAGCCTGACGTCAAGCCAGTCAAGCAGCAACAACGTCGGTTTCGCCCGAACATTATGGAAGCTATTGAAGCCGAAGTTCACAAGCTCATTGCATGTGGCTTCATATGGGAGGAACAACATCCAGATTGGGTAGCCAACATCGTCCCCGTCCTCAAGAAGAACGGAAAAATACGGATCTGCATCGACTACCGTGATCTCAACACGGCCTGTCCTAAAGACGAATTCCCGCTGCCCATTACCGACGTCATGATTGACAACACATGCGGTTTCGAAAGGATGGCTTTCATGGACAGCTTTTCAGGATACAACAAGATTAAGATGTATCCCGACGACGAGAAGCATACCTCATTCCGAACACCATTGGGGGTATACTGCTACACTGTAATCCCTTTGGACTGAAGAACGCCGGAGCAACCTATCAGCGGGCAATGAGTACAATCTTCCGCGATCATCTCCGAAAAACGGTGGAGTGCTATGTCGACGACATTGCCGTCAAAAGCCGCAACAAGAATGAACATCTTCGCGACTTGAGAACGATGTTCAACATAATGCGGGCTCATCAACTGAAAATGAACCTGACAAATCCTTCTTGGAGTGTCAAGTGGCAAGTTCCTTAGGTTTATTGTCACATCCAAAGGGTTCATCTTGACCCAGACAAAGTCAAAGCCATTCAGAGCATGCATCCACCGAGGAATCTCAAAGAGCTTAGAGGCTTGCAAGGCAGACTGGCTTATATCAGAAGATTCATTGCAAATCTCTCAGGCCGCTGTCAACCGTTCACCCGACTCATGAAAAAGGGTGCTTCCTTCGTATGGGATCAAGCTTGCCAGGAAGCTTATGAAGACATCAAGAGGTACCTCACGAAACCTCCAGTCTTGGTGGCCCCTAAAAACTATTTTTGCTTTATGTAAAAGCTCTGGACTACTCTCTTGGTGCCCTCCTCGCTCAAAAGGACGACAATGGCCATGAGCAGGCCATTTATTATCTGAGCAGAACTCTCATAGGAGCAGAATCTTGCTACAACCCTATCGAGAAAGAGTGCTTAGCTCTCGTCTTCGCTGTTCAGAAGACACGACATTATTTGGTCGGCCAGACCATATATGTCATCTCCAGGGTAAACCCATTGCGTCTTCTTATGACGAAGCCAGGATCATTGAATTCAAGATTGGCTAAGTGGGCACTTTTATTATCTCAATACGACATGATCTTCACCCCTCAGAAGGCAGTTAAAGGCCAGGCCCTTGCAGAGTTCTTGGCTGCTCATCCAGTTCCGAAACATTCAAAACTTCACGAAGATATCCCTGATGAAGTCTTCGAGTCTTATGCAACCTCAGAAGAGGAAGTGTGGCAGATGTTCTTCGATGGAGCATCGCGAATGGGCCCTAAAGGCAAGATTATTGCCGGAGCGGGGTTGTGTTTATCTCCCCGCAGAACCATGTTCTTCCCCGAGCATTTTCTCTGACAGAATCATGCTCCAACAATGTAGCAGAATATAATGCTCTGCTCATTAGTCTTCAGCTCGCTCATGGAATGGGGGTACGCTACCTTGAAGCCTACGGCGATTCAAAGCTGATCATCAATCAGGTTAAAGGCGAATATGAGGTCCGCCACGAAGACTTGGTGCCTTATTACCACACAGCCATCGAATTGGCTAATTTATTTGAAGGCTTCTACATCGGGCACGTGTCTTGATCTCAAAATACTAAGGCGGACGCTCTTGCTGCATTAACAACAACACTAGCCTTGCCAGCCGACACGAGTATCACCTCACAGTCGCAACTCGACATCTTGTATGCTCCAAGCACATGCTAAGAACTCGAGAAGTCTATAATGTCTCCACGGATCTTAAGCTGAGAGATTGGCGCTTTCCTCTCATTGACTATGCTTTGCACGGTCTGCTTCCAGACGATCCTAAAGAAGCGGCGACCGTCAGACGAAGGTCTCTCCGTTTCTACTACGATCCGACTTTGAAGACACTTTACCGTCGTTTATATGACGGTCTCCTCCTCCGTTGCCTTTCCAATTCAGAGGCACAGAAGTGCTTAAAGAAGCACACGACGGCATTTGCGGAGCTCATCAGCCTGCTCCTAAACTTAAGGACAGGTTGCATAGGCTGGGATATTATTGGCCAACCATCATAGCCAATGCCATCCAATATGCACGAAGGTGTAAAGCGTGTCAAATCCATGCAGATTTCATACACCAGCCCTCGGAGCTGCTCTACCCAACTGTTGCTTCATGGCCATTTGAAGCATGGGGAATCGACATCGTAGGGCCAATTAGCCCCGCTTCGACAAGAGGTCACCGGTTTATCCTGGCAATAACCGACTACTTTTCAAAGTGGGCAGAAGCCATACCACTGGTTGAAGTCAAAACCTCTAATGTGATTAATTTCATCAAGCACCATGTCATCCATCGATTTGGTGTCCCTAGGCGGATCATCCACGACAACGGTCCCCAATTCATAAGCCAAGTATTCTATCGGTTCTGCGATAAATACCGAATTCAGAATGTGGCTTCAACCGCCTATAATCCTGCCGCTAACGGTTTGGCGGTTCAACAAAACGATCATCAAGCTACTCAAGAGGTTCGTCTCCTCGAATAAGCGAGATTGGGACGACAAGCTTGGTGAATGTCTTTGGGCCTACCGAACCACAGTTTGGACACCGACAGGCAATACGCCTTTTTTCCTGGTGTACGGGTGTGAAGCAGTCATACCTTTGGAAATCCAGATGCCGTCATTACGAGTCGCTCTAATGGCCAAGGTCACATCAGAAGACAATGGTCGATTGCGTCTTCAAGAGCTCGAAGCCCTAGATGAGAAACGACTACAAGCTCAGCAGCATATCGAGCTATATCAAGCCCGAATCTCAAAGGCCTTCAATAAGAAGGTCAAACAGAGAGTCTTCCAAAAAGGAGACCTGGTTTTAGCCGTCAGACGACCGATGATTATGACGCACAAAACCAAAGGCAAATTTCAGCCTAAATGGGAAGGACCGTTCGTAATAGAACAGTCTATTCAAACGGAGCATACCGCCTCATGACTTCAGATGGCGACCTACTCATGATGCCGATCAATGGCAAGTTATTAAAGAAGTATTAATCGTTAATCAAGGATCCTTCTCATGATCAAGTTAACATTACACCTCTGATCAAGATCTCCGTGTCCAAAGTACACACAAAGAGAGCCTTTCTCTTCCTCCAAGCGGGATCACACAACCATAAACCAGTAGGAACCTGGCCATATACTGGTTATCTCAAAGGGAAATCAAGGTTACACATACGCTAACCAGATGATCCGACATCCTTAACGATTAAGGATAGAGGAAAATGTTGGCCTGTAAGCCCAACATAAGTCCTCGACAACTCATCATGCTGAGGGGAATAACATGGCTAGCCCAATTCAAACGGTAGTTGGTAAAGGCATATCAAACCCGTTGACAGCTGGGGATTTGCTAAAAATCCTAAGGGACCTGTTCCCGTTTGATTCCCTCTCCAAAATCACTTACCAATTCTCATCCATAGATGATAAGACCACATATAACTTTCGCTGTTACGTTAACATTAAACCTATGACAGCAATTCCCTCGTTTCTCCCTGTGAAAACGAGACCTCCAAAATCACTTACCAATTCTCATCCATAGAATGGTAAGACCACATATAAATTGCGCTGTTACGTTAACATTAAACCTATGACAGCAATTCCCTCGTTTCTCCCTGTGAAAACGAGACTTTCTCCCAAATTCCACTACAAACTCGATACTTGTTGACATTTACAAAAGATAAGTATCACCAACTTCTTGAGCTTGGTGGCGTCTCAATCGGTTATGTCATTGCGACCTCTGAACCAGCAGACAGCCAAGTCTCAATTTCGAGCTTGTTGACATTTACAAAAGACAAGTCTCAACCCTGAGCCCTGTTGACATTTACAAAAGACAGGTCTCGATACTTATTGACATTTACAAAAGATAAGTATCACCAACTTCTTGAGCTTGGTGGCGTCTCAATCAGTTATGTCATTGCGACCTCTGAACCAGCAGACAGCCAAGTCTCAATTTCGAGCTTGTTGACATTTACAAAAGACAAGTCTCAACCCTGAGCCCTGTTGACATTTACAAAAGACAGGTCTCGATACTTATTGACATTTACAAAAGATAAGTATCACCAACTTCTTAAGCTTGGTGGCGTCTCAATCGGTTATGTCATTGCGACCTCTGAACCAGCAGACAGCTAAGTCTCAACCTTGAGCCCTGTTGACATTTACAAAAGACAGGTCTCGATACTCGTTGACATTTACAAAAGACGAGTATCACCAATTTTTGAAGCTTGGTGGCGTCTCAATCGGTTATGTCATTGCGACCTCTGAACCAGCAGACAGCTAAGTCTCAACCTTGAGCCCTGTTGACATTTACAAAAGACAGGTCTCGATACTCGTTGACATTTACAAAAGACGAGTATCACCAATTTTTGAAGCTTGGTGGCGTCTCAATCGGTTATGTCATTGCGACCTCTGAACCAGCAGACAGCTAAGTCTCAATTCCGAGCCCTGTTGACATTTACAAAAGACAGGTATCATCTTTTGATCCGATAAGGACCGGTTTCGGGCTTGGTGGCGTCTCAACCAGTTATGTCATCGCGACCTCTGAACTGACACACAGCCAAGTCTCATCATTCAACCCAACAAGAACTATGTTCTCAAGAAATTGCAATACAATTTGGAATCGCAATTCAAAAAGAAAAACAAGATTGGAGATTCGACAAAAGAAAAATTTTTTATTCATTCAAAAGGATAAAGTTCATGGAGCTACAGGCGCACACTGTAAGATCTGAGCCGCTCTCCAAGGGAGTCCAGCCTCGTCCTCCTGTCATCAGCAACCTGGGCAAGCGCTTGCGACCTCAGCTCGGCCTCATTGAAATCCATTGCCTGAGTCAGACGAGCTTCAACCTCTGCCAAAGTTGCCCTCTGTGACGATCCCTGCTGTGAGAGCACTTCATTTTGAGCCTTAAGCTGCTCAAGCCGCGCAGTTTCTTCAAGACGCACCAGTTTAGCCTTGGATAAAATAAGGTTTGCTTTCCTGATCATTTCCTCAGCCTTTCCAATCTTGTCTTCAGCGTCAAGAAGAGCACTGGTGGAGGCGTCAATCGCATTTCCGACCTCTGCCTGCCTTGTTTCCAAGGATTCCAAGTCAGAAGATATAGCCTTAGCAGCCTCTTGAGCAGCAAGCCGGGCCTCGTGCTTTTGAGCGACAAGACGCGCGAACCGCTCATCAACTAAAGACTCCAGGTCCAAACAGCGAAGACGGCGCCATTCCTCTACATCCTTCTCAAGTTCATCCACCAGGAGTTCCAAAGCAGTAGCCTGGTGATACCCCTCAAAATCCCGAATACTTTCGATGCCACGGGAGAGGACCACCTTTAACTTTGAGAATGGCATAGTCGAGCCCTTCAAAACCAGGTCGATAGTTCGCCCTAAGCCTTTATAAAAGCTATCGACGAGGTCACCTATATAGTCGTTCTCAACCTCAGCCACTTCGGGTAGAGAGGTAACTTCAGAGAAATCCACTAGCCTGGTCGACACTATCGTGGAAGGAGCAATGGGAATATCAACAGCAGGGTAGATTGTCAGTGATCTCTGTGGAGTCTTCATGGAAATCAGTGCGCTAGCCACCGCTGAGGTAGGGCTGACAACCATCTCCTGAACAGCAGGCTCAACTACCAGAGTTGGGGAAGTAGGGCTTGTAATCACCCTCAGCTCCGCACTTGGCAAAATTGTCGGCACCTCACTCGTTGATGTAGCTGGGAGTGAGGACACCTCCAGAACTGCTCCCCCTTCAACCTCTGGTCCTTCGGCTGACTTGGGCCGATAAGAAGGTAGGTCGCCGTACAGCGCATCCAGCACAGCAGCATCAGCCGCGGTCGAAGCGCTCACGTCACCCCTTGACCCTTTGGGGAAATCTTCTGGCTCTCTTAAAGCTGATGCATCTTGAGGCCGAACACCTGTAACAAGACTGCGGTTAGTCGGGACACTACATGCAAAAGAAGCCAAGAGGTTAGGACAATACCAAAGGATGATGTCGCCTCAAACATCTCGTCAGCCACATCAGTCTCCAGGGGCTCCATCGGAAAATTCTTAGCGGAATCAGCACGAATAGCCGGCTCGCTTTCGCTTGCCGAGTATCCTGTGGACCACCCAATAGAGCTCGATGCCACAGGACTTCCTTTAGAAGTCCCAGCGCCCGAGGGACCAATGTCGGCCACATCACCTCCGGACTCTTCCGAACGGGCAAAAGAACCAGCTCCAGTCCCATAAGTAAATAGGGGATCATAATGTTCCCCTTGCTCTCCAGCTGCCTCAACCCCTACAATCAAGAAGAATTGATAATAAGTCAATGGGAACACACAAAAAGGCGTATTATATGGACGGGGTTAATCTTACCCAGACCCGGAGCGAATTCACCGCTAGTCGGTTCAGCAACCGACGGTTCAGCCGCTAATGGGACAGCAGAAGGAATCGCTGTAGAGGGATGACCCTCTACGACAGTCGTAGGAGCTTGGCGGCGAGGCTTCTTCGCCAACGATTTCCTACGAGAGCTACCTTCCTGCTTTCTTTTGAAGTGGACTTCGGAATCCTCTTCCTCCACTTCTTCGACACGATGAGGGGGAACGGTCCCCATCACACCAGAGCCAGTTGCAGGAGTCTCAGCCCCCGCTCCCACCTCGAAGCGAGGACTCTCGGCATCTGAGGCCTCGCTGTCTTCCACAACAATAAACTCCTCTATACCTGGGGTGCGAACCCTTTTGCCTTCCCTTTTCTCAGAAGCCTTCTGTCTCAGCCGTTGAGAAATTAACTTCACACCAGAACTGTTCACCTTGAATTCGAGAGGTGTTGAGTTGGAAGTGGCGTACCACTGACAGAAGCACAGGGTCATCAGGAGATTGGGAGCCCTCAACGGCGTACGCAGCCGCGCCCCAGTACCGCCTGCAGTAAAGAATCGCCAGGCACGGGCCCCATCAATAAGGCTCCCCATGAAAGCCAGATTGAGATTCGGGTAGCCCACGTACAGTTGGTCATATCCAAACTGTCGAGCAAACCGACTTGGGACGTAAGGCTCCAAGTAGCAGCTATCCCCGCTCCGGTACAATAGATGTGAAGGCCGGATACTGACCAGCCACTCAAAAACTCCCCGGCTCAGGGACGAATGCCCTTCCCCCGCATCTCGGAACTCCTCGTCGTATCCTGCACCCCGAATACGGGAAAAATAGCGGAAGAGACTATAGACGTCATAGCGACGTACTAATTTACGGGCCTCAGCCACGTATTTCTTCAGCCACGAACATCCTTCGAATCGGCGGAGGAGCGCCATTCGAACATCTTGCGGGGGATCCTCTCCAGCTTCGATTAGAGAAGGACAATGCAAGGCGAACCACGCCATCAAGTAAGTATACGGCAGACCTATTCTGGGGTTAGGTCCGTCGCGGGGCGAAATGGTCCCCTTTCCACGCTTCGTCGTTGGTGGCCTGCAAAAAGCCTCCGTCATTGCATGAAGGCCTCTCTAGATACAGTATACCATGGCCGAAAGAAGTCCCAGAGGACGACCATGAACCAAACAAACAGCGGGCAGCAAAACATTCGGATGAACAATGTCACCCAAAGAAGACGGCACCACGCACCTCTTCGACCAGACTGTTAAAAAATTAGCCAGAAGTGCCTTCCGGGACATCGGCCTGCGAGCCTGATGATGGAAGCTTCGAAGGACATCACCCTTCTCATAGGGACCATCGTCTTCCTTCACAACTAGATCCCCTTGGGAGTGCTTTCGCATCCGGTCAAAGATGTCTTCATCAGCAACTCCACAGTGAGCCACTTCAGGAGCATTCTCCATATCTGGGAACAAATAGTCTCCCCAGCTTTTCAAGCTACAGGAGGTTCCCTTATTGCCCCCATGCATACTGAAGAAAATATACAAATGACACATTAACTCCCTGTAGGTCTCGAACAAGGCAGGCTCCTGCTTCTCCAGAAGAGCCAATTCTGCCTCGCACGGGAAGTATTCTTCATAGGGAAGAGATCCAAAAGGCAGAACAGAGACTTCCCACATCTCATGCAAGGCCATGCCCAACTCACCGACAGGGGTGAAGAAAGTCCCCGAAGCTGGGCAATACAATTCAAAAATGGCGTAAAAGCACGCCACGTTCATCTCAATACCGTAGCAGGTCGCCCTGACGGCCTCGTAGAGGTTCAGCCTCTCCAAATCCTCCTCGAAATGAGCAAGGATGTAGGTAGTCAAATCCACCCACCGTGCCTTCGGAGGGTGAATCCAGCCTGGAGTCCTGAAGTCAGTAGCTGGGTAGTTCCCATTGACCTTGCAGAATTGGTTGCCAAAGGTCAGCGCCACCGCATGATTCTCTCCCACTGGGATCTCTCATGACACATTCCCAGGATGCAGGCCCATTATGCAATGAGGAGGCCCCGCTCTTGCATAACCAGGAGATTGAAGCATCAATTTTCCTATGTGAACAGAGTCAGTACTCCGGCTCACTTCCCACGACATCTCTCGAGCCTGCGTCACGCACTGGAAGGAAGACAGAGAAAAATGGCGCTTGTTGGACGGACGGTAGAACCTCTCGCCATCCAACTGGAAAATCCACTGCCCTTCCCCTGCATGTAGTTGGTGGTCAGGGTCTGGTGCGGCATCCCCGAACATGAAATCGGGCTTCCTATAAATTCGACGGTCGACATCTTCAAGGGGAGCCGTGGTTAGGATACTCCTCGTGGTATATTGATCACCACCATGGATAAGCGTATCTCTGACAAGAGAACTCCGCTCACTGAACAGAGAAGCCTGCCCTTGAAATTGCAAGCTGATATTGCCATCCGATCCCATGGTCATCCCGAACAGGTTGTTTGAAGGACCTGGAGTATAGTGCACTGCAAGAACAAAGAGAAACTATGATTAGTTCATCAGCCGAAAGAGGGCTAAAATCAGAACGCAGAATTTGACAAGACATAGCCTCGCCCTCTGAGCAAGGATTGGCCTAAACGATAGCTTCGTCCCGAAGCTTAGCTTCGCAGCTGCAGTGTAACTCCGCATCCAACACGAGGACAGGATGCAGGAAAACATCCAAGTGTTAGCTTCGCTTTGGAAGCTTAGCTTCGAACAACAGGATGTGACAAAACCTCGAAGGATAATTTCGTCAGAGGGGCATTACAGTCCTTTTCTGTTAAATCTCAAAGGACAGCTTCGCATCCTGTCATTCAACAGGACGTGAACCGCCTAAAGGTTAACTTCGCTTGGAAGCTTGAAGAAGAACTCTTCAGTTCTGGGATTCCCGATCAAGAAATCAAGGTAAAATCAGGGAATTGAACTCCCTAAAATCACAAGACCATGATTGTTCTCATGATTGGATTCATCCAAGGATAGCCAGAAATCGGCTTTAAAGGAGAGACGACAGTCTCTAATCAAAAGGGAAAGTTCCCTACCGGCGATTGGTCGTTCGATGACCGGAGGAGGAGAAGGACCCTCCGCTGCAGAAGTTGCCACTTCTTTCCACGCTCGTCTTTTGGGCGCCATTGAAAAGCTGCGGAAGCTTTCAAACTCTTTAAAATGGAAAGGAAAGAGGAAGAAGAAGAGGGTCTCTAAAAAATTTCAGGTAAAGAGATCTGTCCTCTCTACAGTCCGATCGGACTTTTATAGGCCAATGAGCGCCTTGAACGACGCCTCGAAAATAGTACAGGCTGTCGTTTCAAATTAATTCGAAACGCAGCCTAAAGCGCCTTCCTGAGGAGCGCTGCTTCAAGCCACTAAGGCTTAACCTCGCCAATAAGTCAAAATGCGGACTTCGCACAAGTTCATCAAGAACTTCGCCAAAAGGGTTGCCTTAGTCCGCTAAAGGCACAGTTCGCCGATATGCCAGCATCATGCGAAGCTCATTCAAAAAGGACCCTGTCCTTAACTCTGCCCAAAGTTTAGCCCGCTATGGCCAAATTCTCAATGAAGACAGGCAAAAATCAGATGAGCAGAAAAAGAACTTTCATTGATTCAAGAGCAAAAGTACATTGATACTACATCAAAGTTGTATTTTATACAACAGATTCAGTTGCTCAGCAAGATCATTTGCGCAAAAGGCATACAAGTGGTTTTATCTGCTTTCAAGCCAGACCAACTGGACACGAAAGGCCTTCCTCCTGCACAAGGCCGTAACCAGTTGTGGCACAAAGAGCGGGGCCATAATCTTCTACATAATGGCAGATTTTGCCACCAGAAAGCTGGATCACCTTGGATGAAAAGCGGCAATGAACTTATCACCGCCAACACGATAGATCACCTATAATGGGAATTGGCAGTGATGTCAGTGATCTCATAGGTGTGACATCCGCCTTCCCGAAGTAGATCATCTCGGATAAGCGGCTACGAGCCTCACCTCAGAATGAATCATCTCGGATAAGAGGCTGCCAACAGCCTCTGGGACACACGTCAGCTGCCCCAAATTGTTCCTCCTGCTTAAAAGTAAAGCTTCAACCGGGGAAGCATAAGGCAACTTTTTGGTTTCTCTCATCAAGATACAAGATCGGCGAACATAGCTCACTGCAATGCAAAATTGGAGCAAGTTAGCAGTTAAACACAAAAGATACTGCAAAAGCGCTAAAGCCGAATTCTTTGGGGCGAAGCAATCCGATTTCGATTGGAGCAGAGGATAAGCCTCGCTTGCACAGTGATGATGGGCTAGCTCAGCAAACGCCAAGTCCTAGCCTCGCCTATACGGCTAGGCCAGACTGATCCTAGGCGATACAGTCTTAGCCCCACCTATATGGCAAGACTGGCTCAACCTTGAAGATACCAGGTCCCAAGTTCTGCCTGTGCAGCGGACTTAACATGCAATGATCTTTCTGTGATCAAGTCAAGATGATAGCTTCGCTGGGAAGCTATGCTAAAATCCTTCTCTGCAGACCAGTCAATTGCAAGATGAAGAGTAAGAGAAACTAATCCCTAAAGCAGCTGCAAAGCTAAATTAAGGGAGATGAATTCCCTAAAATCGGTGAAGTCGTTGAATGATCAAGACTTACCGATCCTTGGCCGGGTAATAACCAGAGTGGGCATTCCCACTACTTCAGAGATTTGAGTATCTCTCTCAACCAAGAGAAGAGGAGAAGAGCAGATCACTTCTCTTCAGAGGACTTCAAGTGTCCTATTTATAGGCCCCATGGCCTGAGCGCTACCGCCTCAAGCGTGAAAGCACGAGCGCATTTAAGGCATTTACTGCGCCTCGAGAAAAGGGACGGTTTCCCTTGGAACCGTGCAAAGGAAGAAACGTCTCCCTCATAAAGGCACTCATGGCGCCTTGAAAAAAAGGGAATATCCTCCCTTGGAAACGTGCAAATCGGAGAATATCTCCCTCGATCAACATGAAGAAAGGAGTAATCCTCCTCGTAACTGGCCCACGGCAGTTGGCCTTGGGAAGGTAACAGATGTTCCAGAGCGAACCTATCCAGATGCGAAGCTACTCAGAATCGCGAGTCTATATGATTCCTTGGCGAATCTACATCCCAAAGCAGGATTTAAAGCGAAGCTGAACTCAACCATTATGGCGACGTTCATTCTCCACCGATCAAAGCAGTTCAAAGTGTTTCAAAGTCTGAGCTATTGCAGACTTTTAAAACTTTGAAGGGGGTCTTGTTGACACTTAAAAAAGATAAGATTCTTATTGGTCCGAACAATGTCTAAACTTGTTGACATTTACAAAAGACAAGTGACAGACGAGCTGAAGACCAGTTTTCACCCATCTCCGAGGGACAAGGAAGCAACTTGGACTCCACTGATCCAGCAAGCAGACAGTGAACCCGAATTGTTTTTAAACAGACCTCAGCAGATCTAAGGTGCTAACACTTAGCATCGCATGAGCCCAAAGGGATAGCCTCGCTTAAGAGGCTAATATCACCCAACTTCGCCTTGAAGCCATTCAAAGCCTCGCCAGGAAGCTAACTTGCAACTTCGCCACAGAGGACTTCCAGCTCCGCCAAAGGGTTTCTTTCGGACTTCGCCAGAAGCTGCCTCTAGCTCCGCTACAAGCTCAATGCGGACAGCTCCGCTATTGGTCTGCTATGGTCAACCTTTGACCAATCAAATCTCCGGATGAGATCGAATGCAATCAGATCAAATCCAATTAAGATTAAATCAGAGATCAAATTTGGCAGTTGATTGCCACAATCTCTTGACTTTTCTAAAACGAGTAAGAAGATCAAGGGAAATCCTCCAACGATATGGAAAGGATCAAGAAGATCAACCGACCTGCCAATTCTAGCTTCGCAGAAGCTGATCCTAGCCTCGCAGCAAGGCTACTTTCCAGATTTAAACAGATTCGATTCAATCTGTTTCCATATCTTCAAGGGACGATTATACCCTTGCTCTCCCTATAAATAGCCCACCAGGGGCACAAGGCGAGAGGACCTCCAGAAGTAAGGACCACCACACACAAGAGGACTCCACAAGCAGAGGCTTCTTCATAACGCACCGTGCGTTCTCGAATTCAGAGACCTTTTAGAGAATTGCTTTCTCTATCCAGGGTGTTGATACCCTAACATCGTCCTTCTTCTCAAGGAATCTCCGAAACCAGGCGAGAAAGAATTCCTAATTGAAGGCGATTTTGAGAAGCAGCAAGAGGGTTCTACCAACCTTCTATTCTCTGATTCCCGGAACCATGCGAGAAGGGAATCTCATCGCTCGCATCGTCAAAGGGACAAAGTGGTCGCGCGCTGACCAGACTCCTATCGGCACACTTCTCCAGAATCTCTGAGGAGATCTACTTGTAATCTTTTTAAGAATACTTGTAATTTAGCTCCTCAAACTCTTTTTTTGTAAGTTTTCCCCTTTGCAAATATAATGGAAAACAGCTTCTCACGTTCATACACCTAACACCATGTATGCTCATGTGTACACATGTACACATTGTGGACGTAAGGGCCACCTTGCATAATTTTGTTATGATAGAGTACATAATGTAAATTTTGCAAATAGATTTATTTGGGTTAGGAAAGGTGCTAACCCCCGTAGACCCAATAGAGTATGGGTACCAAAATTCACTCCTATTTTATTTGATGTAGGTGTGGGCTCTCACTTGACGTGAGAGTAATGGTGCCTTGATGGTGGATGTGTTCCGAGCTAAAATGGTAACACTTTTTGATGCATCACTTTCAAGGAGAGTTTGGTGGGAAGACTACCATGGTTTGGAGATCTAGAGATGTACCATAATGATTTTGGTAACTATCTCTAACTCCTATTTAGTTTACATGCTTTTATATTGTTGATTTTTAGCATGTTTTAGTTTTTCATAATTGTCATTAAATGTCTTGTTATTTAGACTTATGACATAAATGTATAGTAATTGAGATACACCTATGTTCATATGGATACATATTTTGTGTTCTCACTATAGTTTAACTATTGTGTATATCATAACTCTAAGACATGTGCATTTACATAATGATCATATTGGTTTTTGTTTATGTTTTATGCTTCATGTTTTGATTACATGTTTAAGATGCAGTTTTCATTAAAACTTGTGTAGATACTTGTACAACTAATGAGCCACATTTAATTTTTATATGTTTGCGCTTAATTGCTCATATGTACCAATTAAATGTACTAGTATAGCCTAGTTTTGATGATTCTCGCATTTCAACTTGTATTCCCTATTTTTGGACATGTTTTAAATAAAAATGTATTTAGCTTCATGTATATGGTAATTTTGTTAAAACTATTGGATATACATGTATACCCTTGAGTCACTGGCCTTCATGCAAATTTTATTATAGACTCAATTGTGTTTGGAATGTGTATGTATACTTCTAGTTTAGACAAAACATACATATGTCTTGAAGTTAGTGTTGTTTTGATGAAAATTAATTTTTTTGAAACGTCATTAAGCTTAAATGTTTATTCCATGATTTTGTTAATTACATGTCTTTTACACTTTATATTTGATGTTTACTCATGAATTTTTGTTTCATGAGACTATATTAGTTTTATTGCTATTTAAATGTCGATGATAGTGTGATTTTCATGTTTTCATGGATTCATTCATGTTTTTATTCCTTGCTTGAAGAATTTCGTACTAGTTTTCAAGATTATCATAAAACTAGTTGCGTATTTCCTCATTTTTGAGAGTGTTTTCAATTATGTTAAAAATATTTTCAAATCCTATTTTTGAAAACCCCTCCTTCCAAGGGTGGTTGGATGGGCGACCATGCCTTGTGTGCCTATATGAAAATCTATTTATACATGTGCATGATAGGGAGGTAGTATGAGTTATATACTTTATTCTCATTATATTTTCAATTGGTATCACAATTGATTTTTTTTTATATTCATATTTTGTTTTCTATATATGTATGCTTCAAACTTCAAATAGTATCAATTTCGATTGGTATTTACTTTTTCATACATATATATGTGACTTGATTGTGTTTACAATATCTTTATATCTTAAAGCACAAATTATGTTTATGGTAAGCTTGATTTAGTCAATTATTTTTCAATAAGTATCTTATACAAGCTTATGCATAGTTTTTATTAGTATTTCATAAAGGGCGAGAAAATTTCTGTTTTATCTTTCAATCGGTTTTATTTTCAATTGGTATCTTACTCCCATTCTTTATGATGAAAAATGCTTTATTTTGGTATATACTAACATTTTCAATATTGGTATCAATAATATTAAATTGGTATTATTCTCAATTTGGTATCTTTATTGTAAAATGAGTGTATTTCCAAAGAAATATGGTTTCTATTTTCAATTGATTTTTACTTTCAATTGGTATCAATATCTATAATATATATTTCAATTGGTATCAAAAACGTACAATGTGTCATTTTCTATTGGTATAAAAAATTTACAAGACATTTTAGATTGGTATCAAGATATTTTCAATTGGTATCTTTTAGTATCTTAAAATTTTATTTACTTTCAATTGGTATCTCAAAAATGTTTTGTTTATTTCCAATTGGTATCATAAATTGGTATCATAATGTTTCGATGTATACCTTTATCATAAATTGATAAAATTTTTTAATTGGTATCATAGTGTCTTGATATGTATTGCTTTTATGTAAGGGAAGCTTAACATCTTCTCTATATATAGATTCATGTTGAGTGTATTTCATATTGAAGTGATTGACCTCTCTTTGGTATGTAGTACAGTGTGTAGAGGGAGCTTCACATCTCCTTTTATACATTGTATATTATGCGTTATGTGATTAAGATTTAGTCATCTCTTTTTCATGTAATGCATGTATGCAGGAGGAGTTAACTTTACGTCTCTTCTCTTCATGAATGTATATCGCATATACATCCTTCTTGTTTGATTTGACAAAAAGAGAGAGCATTTTTTTGAGTTTATTTATGCCCCTTTGTTGATGATTTGACAAAAAGGGAGAGAGAAATTTTGGAGTTATATATATGCATGTTTATGCATGATTATTTCATTCCTTGTTTTATACAAAAAAAAAAAAGAGGAGAAGAATTTTTAGATTTTATATATGCATGTTTATTTTCTTGTTTAATGCATATATATGTTGTTTGTGTTTTATGCACTCATTGAATATTTTTATGTTTATTGCTATGCATGAGTTAAAGGGCAGCTTCTATAAAGCTTAACTTTAATCCATGCATATATAACTCCATGAGTTTTGTCATATCAAAAAGGGGAGATTGTTGGCCCAGAGGCCCATCATTCTAGTTTTGATGATGATTAACTCATGTAGTTATAGTTTACTAATAATCTTGTGTTTAAATAGTTTCAGTGATTGACCAAGATATTAGTAGGTGATTAGCTTCAACAAAGGAGTTTTGGAGCTTTCACATGTTAATTCAAGAGCTCGAGCGTCAAGATCACATCTAGTACTCGGTTGGAGTTAAGCTCGTCGGATCGCGTTTGGATCGAGTTGACTTAGAGATGGAGTTCTACGAGAAGACTTCAGTTTGTGTTTAGTTTAGTTTGTGTTTAGATCTTGTGTAAAGGTAGATAGTATTTGATTGAGGTTCTACCTGCAAACAAAATACAGAATTTCAGAACTGTTAAAACAGTAGTGCAAGGTGCTCAATTCTACCGCTATAACAAGTGGCTATGCGGGTCGTGATCCACAAGGAGGGACTAGCGATGAAAGCTTTTAGTAAGTTTACTTTTATGCTACAAAGAATGGTTAAAGATCTTCTTTTAGTTTTTTTAAAAGAAAAATGAAAAAGAGTTATAATTAAGTTAGGAAGAAAGTGATAGATAGAGAAGATGGAGAAAATAGAAGTGATGTGTACAAAGAAATTGAAAGAGTGAAAGAGATATGGGTGATTACGGTGTTGGTTATCTACACTAAAAGTTACAAGAAAAGAAAGAAAAACTAAAACCTAAAAATATACTTACCTCTTCGGCGCCTGCTTACCTTTTACCCGTATCGACGATGTACCTTTACTTGAAGGCGAGTGAAGCATGGCAGATGAGATCTTCCCCATTCCCGATTTACGCTATAAAATGAAGGGGCGAGCTATACTACCATAGAAATGGATATCCATCACCATAACTCATCAACGACACTTGCAAGGACAAGGCAACTTCGAGGCTATCGGTTTCATTTGGATCGACAAACACAAAAGAGGGAAGCGAACAAAAACAAGAATAGAAAAGAAAAGGAAATCTCGATTCGATTCAAATAACAATGGAAGAAAAGATCACTTACACGATATCACCTTCAGTACAAGCCTGCTCTCATTCCTCCATGAAAGTCTCCTTTCCTCTCAGTTACGTAAATAAAACGAAAATTACATGAAAGAAAACTAAAAACCTAAGTTACAAACTATAAATTAGCCTAAGTTCTACTCTCTGCTTGGTCCTTCCCCTTTTGCCTTTGAGATTGTAGGTATTTATAGGAGAAATGCATAGGGTAGAGGAGTATGAAGATAAGGAAAGCTAGCTATTTCTGAATTTGAATCCCTCCCTTATCTCCAAACTTGATTTGATGTAGATATTCAGTTCTGATCTGCAGCTTATTGGTGTATTGATTGCTAAATTAAACTTATCAAATGACAGAATTAGAAATTATGATCAACTTACGAGTTGTAGCCCTTTAAGTCCTCTTTCTAGATCATCTTGAATCATCAGATTTGAGTTCTGGTAGCGAAAGTTATGATTCCAATACTAAAATATATCCAGCCAGAATCTGAGTCAGAATTGCTTCATCTCATCCGTTGATCTTCTCTCTATCCATTTATCCCTTTAGATTTGGACTCTGTATTTGACGTTATCCTCGGTTGATCTTTAGATTTAACCACCTCATTCACCAAAAACTGAATGTAACCAACTGGATTTGGGATCATCCTCCTCTAACCAAATAGATCTAATTAAATCTGAATTTAACTGATATTTATTTGATTTTATTATCTTTCTCCCCATGATTATCTTCCGCAAAATAGACATTTAAGACAAGGAATTTAGCAGATTTATTACATGATAAATGTGGAATGTAATAAGGAATAATGCAATAAATGTGTGCAATCACACCCCCACACCTATCTTTTGCTCGTCCTCGAGCAAAACAACAAAACTAAATCAAAGATTATTAGACTACTTTCGCAGGTCACGCGATTGCACTGAGCTTGTGCAACAAGCCGTTAAACCTCTAGGTTACCCCTAGAGGACGAGTTTTGTCTCGTGATGGTTTTCAGTAGATTGCACCCACAAAATCCATAAAGAAAGAGAAAAATGTTAATATTTTGAAAACACATTTTGAAAGAAAAATATTTGAAATATTATTGTAAGATTTAAGTAATCTATAATTTATAAGAAAACTGAAATTTTCATTCCTAAACTTAGTCTCTATTCAAAAAATTGTAATCAATCAAAGTAAAGAGTCAAATTGTGCTTCTCATCTAGTCTATTACTTTATCATAAGTCATATGCACCTTCGTGACCATGAAGTTTTGACTAAGGGTTCTTTAACTCTAACTCTTATGCCTTATTTATTTATTTATTTATATATATTTATTTTATTTTTGGTGTTATTATTCCTTAGTTCTATTAGGCTTTCTAATCTGCCCATGTAACGAGCTTTTAAACGATGACTCCCAAACCAAACGGTCTTAGGGCACTGGCTGAGAAAACACCCCAAAAACTTAAGGACTCGAGCAAACAAGGCCACAAAACTAAGAATTTTATTATATGAACCGCTTTTAGGCGTGAATACTTATGCTTTATTAGGCACAAATACCCAGCTTAATCAGAGGATTTTTATAGATATATATTTCTTTTTTTTTCAAACTTATCTAATCATCTTTTGCATAAATAACAAGGATTGCTTAGCCCAAAGCACCTAGCTAATCAATAATTAGGTTTGTTTATTTTTCATATATATACATATATACATATATATACATATACATATATATATATATATATATATATATATATATATATATATATATATATATATATATATATAATAAGGCATAAGAATCTTTATTTTTGAACCCTAAGTGTGTAAGTGTATAAAGTGCGCATATTTCATCAAGGCAAAGATCGAGACTAAATTACATTGACAAATTATATTCCTAACCCTAAAAATCAAACAAATAATCTTATTTTGACCAAGTATAAGAAATCCTAATTATAATTATCCTATTCCTTAAAATTGACTTAATTTCTTACAAAAAATATGTTAAAATATTATTTCTATTTTCAAAAAGTTTTTAAAAGTAAAGAAAATGTTAATTTTTTTTTAAATAAAAAAAAACCTAAGTTATGTTAGACCCTCCCCCACACCTATCTCATGTATTGTCCTCAATGTATGAATTAATGCATAGATGCATGAAAAAGAAGAAAGAGAAAGAAAATATTACCTTAAGGTGGTGGTTCCGTTGGTGGTCTGATTGGTCCACGAAATGCGGCTCAATCAAATTTTCGTGGAGTTCGGAGGAACCCACCAGAAATCTCTCTAATATAACCCACTAAAATGATGTATACATGAATGATTTTTATTAAATATTTTACCCCATCTAATTTTCAAATTTCAAAATTAATTTCGGAGTCAATTTTGTCAACCGCCTTGTCCCAAAGTGGAGTGTGAAAAGATGAAATGATTAACTTAGACTTAGGAAGTACGAGAACTAATACCGACTCAGGAAAGTGACTTAAGTCAAGTAAAGGTTCAGGAGTCGAGATTGGTTCAGGAAGTGGGTCCAAATCAAGAAGTTGAAAGTCAAGTCCACATTCATTTTCCCACAATGGAATGTGACTTAATATTGGTGATTCAAGTTCAAGAATGACAGGTGTGGGAATCAAAACTGACTCTAAAATATTATCCAAGTCGGATAACAAAACAGGAGTCAATATTGATTCGGAAATTTGAACTGGATCACAAATTTGAGAATCTAGGTCACATTTCTCATTGAGTTCAATTTCATAAAAATGAGAACTTGCCAATTTATCAAAGGGACTTTCAAAAGTATGAAATTGGTCAAGTTCAATATGATCATAAAAGATTGGTAATTCAATTTCATGATGAATTGGCACAGGATCCAATGTTGACTCGGGAAAAAGATTAAAATCAGGTGAAGACACCAGAGTTATTATTGAAACAGGAAGTAGAATTGAATCACCAAGTTGAGGTTCAGGATCATATTCATTCTCAAGTTCAATTTTAGGAAAGGGATAACTTGTCAAACTGTCAATGTCATTTTCAAAATTTAGAGTTTGGGCAAGTTCAAATGGTTGTACTGAAATGAAATCTTGTTTTCCAAACAACATGATTTTTCGGCTCTAACAGAATTATTAGCGACATCAGAAATGGTCAAACGGTGAGAACAGAGAGTTTGGATCATTATATCTATGTCATGATTACGAGCGATTTGAGCCTGAGTCATGGCTTCAAGCATCTTTTCATAATTGATTGGTTCATTGTTTTGCTGCGATTGGACTTGAAAAGATGAAGTTTTGTTTTAAAATTTGTGGTGAAATTGTGAGTCCATCAGATTTTGTGATTGTTGCTTGGGCTCACGCATACTCATTTCTAAGATTGATGATTTTTGTTTTGAACTAGTAGAATTGAGTATGAATCTTGAAAATATTATGGACAAGGTGGATAAGGAGGACAAGTTGGTTGAAAATTGGACTCGGGGGAGGTGAATCCCCATTGACTCTGTGAAGAGTTGAAATTATTTTGAAAATTATGGTTATAAGATTGGGGGCATGGGTTATATTGATTCGGATAAGACCAATCCGGCACACTAGGTTGATTAAAATTATGATATGTCGGGTTGGTAATATCTGAAAAAGAGGTTGTGGTGTAATATGGATTACCATTAAAATTAGAAAAATTGTTATTATAAGCCATATCACACAACAAAGAAAAATAAACAAATAAGCAAACAAATAAAAAGAAAAAATATCTAACCTAAGTTAGGATAAACCTTAGACCGAGACGACTCCTAACTGGTTAGACTGTCCACGGGGGTATATTGCCGAATCTAACCACAAGTTAATCGGCCAGGTAGGGGCAAGATTGGTGGGAGGTATCCGCGTAGAAGCGACGGGCTTAATTAAGCCAAACCACTAGCCTTCAGGGTTTCGCCCCTCAATCCCCAACCTTAGTCACCGATTTGGCAAGAGTCAGATTCAAATCAACTTCCCCCTTAAGTCAGTCTCCTAATTGAGTCCAAGATGTCCCTAGGGCCAACGTCTACTCAGTTTTAGTTAGGCTTGGGTTAGTGAGTGAGGAGATTGTTTGTGGGCTAAGGGAGGGTAATGACTTCCCCACCTTATCTTGTTTATAGGATAAGCCCTTAAATCAATTTAGTATAGTGTACAAGTATATAGAAAAAAAGTAACACTCAAGCAATATTTCATACAAGAATGAACCTTATACTAAATGATATGCACACATATCTTGGCTCCAGCACTCTTCAACAGTAAATAGAAAATGTAATGAAATAGACACGTGTCTAAATGCAAAGTCTAAATCATTTTTAGCATTTACAATCAACTTTTTACTGTTGTGTTAGAAATGTATATATAGTGAGTTAAATAAGAAAATAAATGCTACAGATATTAAACTATGCAATTCAGCCAACCTGCAGAAAATACAGGTTAGTAGTTCACTCAGATTGCCACAAGAATGTATCAAATCTGAGGGCTTCTGGGCTCTTCTTTCTTAAGCAGAATCTAGGGCCACTTATATGTCCACTGCAGCAAAAATTCCTTGTTGAACCTATACACCAAGAACAAAGAAGAAAATTAGCCAAAAGTGTAAACTTAAAAAGAGAATAACTTATCGTCCCTCCCCGGTAACGGCGCCAAAATTTGATTGAGGTTCTACCTGCACACAAAATACAGAATTTCAGAACTTTTAAAATAATAGTGCAAGGTGCTCAATTCTACCGCTATAGCAAGTGGCTATGCGGGTCATGTCCACAAGGAGGGACTAGCGATGGAAGCTTTTTAGTAAGTTCACTTTTATGCCACAAAAAATGTTTAAAGATCTTCTTTTAGTTTTTTTAAAAGAAAAATAAAAAAGAGTTATAATTAAGTTAGGAAGAAAGTGATAGATAGAGAAGATGGAGAAATAGAAGTGATATGTACAAAGAAATTGAAAGAGTGAAAGAGATTTGGGTGATTATGGTGTTGGTGATCTACACTAGAAGTTACAAGAAAAGAAAGAAAAATTAAAACCTAAAAAACATACTTACTAAAGGACTCAGGGTACCATCCCAAAAGACTAGTCTGTTAGGTAGTTGATCGGGTAAAACCGCACACAAAAAGTGTATGTTTTGAAAGTGATATTTAAAGTGTGTGTGCTTTGGCTTCCTCGATACTTCCGTTATAGCATAGAGGCTAAAACGAGTCGAATCCATAAGGACGGGAGGCGATAGAAGCTTTACCGGTTGATTCACGTGTATGTTAAAAGTTCTTCAAAGTTTTAAAGAATCAAAAGAAAAGAAAGCAAAGAATGAAAAGAGAGGTACGGTGAAATACGAAGAAGTGGGAAACATTAAAAAGAATGTATTTGTGGTTTTTGTTGTATTTTTAAAACAAGTGAAAGAGAAAGAAAACTCACGGCTACTAACTACTAATGACTCCACCAACACGCTAACCTCTTAGTGATAGTTGTCTCACACATATCCTTGGCAATCACTAGTCCTTGGTTCAAGAGCGTTACAAAGCATAGCCCATATGTAACTCATCACAACCCAACTCAATACAACAAGTGCAAGCTACACTTAAATCATCAAAACCCAATAAGAGCAAGCATGAAGTAAAGTAATGTCAGCTTGTTAGAAGTAAAGTAATGTCAGCTTGTTAGTGGTTAGGAAGTTAGAGTTAGATCCATCATCATGAGCCATCAATGGCTCTTGCAAGAGCAAGGCCAAATTGAGGCTATTAGATTCATGTGGATTATCATAAAGAAGTTAGACAAGTTGGTGGTTAGTAGTTAGTTGCCATGAGAGAAAAACTAGCTACGCATGTAAAAGAGATTAGAGAGAAGAAAACATAGAGAGGTAAAGAGAGCACCTTTCATAGATTGTCACCTTCTATTACAAGCACTCTTGCATTCCAAGCATGTACCACTCTCTCTCCCTAATACAAGATCGAAAACAAAATGGAAAATACAATGGGGAAGAAGAAGAACTAACCTAACCTAAACTAAACTGCAACATGAAATGAAAACTACCCTAAAACTCTATATCTCTCCAACTCTGGAACCCCAGGGGGGTTTATATGGGCATCAGGGGAACAGGGGGCCAGGGGACAAACCCTGGCCCAAAACGCGCCGCGTGCCGCGACCGTACGGCCGTGGAAACGCGGCTTGGGCCGCGTTTCCGCGGTCCTTTGGTGGCCGCGCGCGGCGCCTCGAGCCGTGCGCAGCCCAGTTTGTCTCCTGTCAGTTCTGGTGCCCGGTTTCTGGTTTTGCACCCCTGGTTTTGAAGAATCAGCTCTTCTAGGTCAATGGCTATAATAATAGGCTTTTAATCACCAATTAAATGGTGATTAAGATCTTCTTCTTCATTTGCACACCATGAACCTAGGATCAAGCAAGTAAGATATTATTAGCAGAATTTATTATCAAATAAATGTGAGAATATGATGAAAATTATGCAAAATTAGAGACTAATCACACCCCCACACTTATCTTTTTCTCGTCCCGAGCAAAACAAAAAACCTAAGAAAATTATTACACCACTTTCGCAGGTGACACGATTGCACTGAGCATGTGCAACAAGCCGTTAAACCTCTAAGTTTCCCCTAGAGGAGGAGTTTTGTCTCCTGAGGGTTTTCAGCGGATTACACCCACAAAATCCATAAACAAAGAAATTAAATGTTAGTATTTTTAAAACGCATTTTGAAATAGAGAAAAGTGTTGAAATATTTTTTGTGAAAATATAAGTGATCCAAGGTCAGAGGTTAACCAGAAATTGTTCTTTCTTAAACTAAGTCAAAATGCAAAAAAATCTTGTTATAAATTAAATGTAAGAATTTAAAATTGAATTGACTCTTTGATCTTTCATAAAACTCTTAGAAAAATATGCACTTTGTGAACTGTGAAGATTTTTGGGATATCGACTCTAACTTTCATGCCATTTTTATATATTATTTATTTATTTATGTTTTCTTTTCTTTTTTTTCTTCCCTTAGTTTTCTTAGGCTTTCTTATTTACCCGGGTAGTGAGCCTTTAGCCGGTGACTCCCAAACCAGATGGTCTTAGGGCACCAGATGAGAAAACATCCCTCGGACTTAAGGACTCGAGTAAACAAGGCCACAAAACTAAAGGGGATTATTTTATTTTATTTTTTTTGTTCACCATTTTAGGTATGAATAATCATGCTTCCTGAGGCATAATTACCCAACTTCAATAAGTGATTTTTATTATCATAATATATATTTTTTTGTATATATAAATATATTTTATGGCATTTCAGTCTTTGTTTCAATCCCAAAAATTGTGTAAGTATGGAGTGCATAAATCTAAGGCAAAAAATTCAAGATCAAATTATCTTTTCAATTTTACTTTCTTGTCCTAAAATTTAAACAAGATCTATTATTTTGACTTGGTTTAAAATTTCATAATTTTAGGTCTTCCTAATTCCTAAGAAAATCTTAATTTTCTTAAAAATGGATCAAAACTATTTCTCTTGTTTCAAAAAGTTTTGTAAAAAGAAAAGAAAAGAGTTTTTATATAAAAGATTTTTTTTAATTTTTTATTAAAAGAAGTGTAAAAGAAAGAAAATATAAAACTAACTATGTTAGTAAACCCTCCCCCACACTTATCTCATGCATGGTCCTCAATGCATCGTGAATGTGTAAATACATGAAACAAATGGAGAGGGAAGGAAGATTACCTCAAGGGGGTGGCTCCGGTGGTGGTCGGATTAGGCCAAGCGTTGCGACCCAATCAAGATATCGTGGATCATCCAGAAATCCACCAAGGACCTCTCTAATATGACCCAATAAAATTTTGATTGAATGAATGATCTTATTTAAAAAGTTATCCCCATCTAATTTAAAATTTTCAAAAATAATTATAGAGTCATTTTCTTCAACAT
Organism: Agave tequilana; assembly: GCA_038442645.1. Classification (NCBI taxonomy): domain Eukaryota; kingdom Viridiplantae; phylum Streptophyta; class Magnoliopsida; order Asparagales; family Asparagaceae; genus Agave; species Agave tequilana. Next base: position 124,561 of record JAVJIF010032643.1, on the reverse strand, counting down.
TCTTGTCCAACAATGAAGTGTGATTTTGAGAGATGATTGATTTGGACTCAAATGGAACAGGAACAAAAACCGATACCAACTCGGGAAGTTGACTTAGATCAAGTCGAGAGTCAACAATGAGAGTCGAAATTGGTTCAAAAATAGGGTCCAGACCAAAGAAGTGATGTTCACACACTGTCCCCATTAATGAAGTGTGATCATAAGAGATTGGTGATTCCATTTCACGGTGTACTGGTACAGGATTCAATGTTGACTCCGGAATAGAGAAAAAATCTGATAAAGATACCGGAGTCATTATTGAATCAAAAAGTGAAATGGAATCACTAACATGAGGTTCGGGGTCACATTCATGGTGAAGTTCAATTTCAGGAAAAGGATAACTTGCCAAAATGTCAAGGTGGTTTTCAAGATTTTGGGCAAGTTCAAATGGATGTAATGAAATTGAATCTTGATTTTTGTCCACAGAAGGAATGTGATGGGGGAAATGGCGAGTCAAGTTCAGGATTGATGGGAATCAAAACTGGCTCAAGAACGTTACAAAGGTTAGGTAACACCACAGGAGTCGATATTGATTCAAGGATTAGACTCGAATCGCTAAATTGAAGCTCTGGTTCACATTCATCTTCAAGTTCAATTTCAGGAAATGTGTAACTTGCCGAACAATCAGGAATTGGATGTTGGTCAAGTTCAGCTTGGTATGATGAAATTGAAGCTGGATTTCCAAAATGGCAAGATTCTTGAACATTTGATGGACATGGGAAGTCAATCGTGTTTTGCATTATGCGCTCGGTCTCTTGCACGAATTCCATAGTTTTTTCCCACAATGATTTTCCTTTGAGTTTTTCTGGGAAAGAACTACATTAATTTTGGAAATTTTGTGGACATGATGAGGCCATTAGGTTTTCAAATTGTTTTTGGGCCTCTATCAATTCTTCCAAACTCCTTTCCAATGATGATTTTTCTTCAATTGGTGGTTCAGGAAAAGGAGTATATGAATCAAAATTGGGGAACGAATCTTGTGAAAATTGTGGACAAGATGGTTGAAAATTTGACTCGGGATAGGTGAATCCCCATGAACTCTGTGAAGAGTTGAAATTATTTTGAAAATTATAGTCATAAGATTGGGGATATGGGTCATATTGATTCGGATAATCCCAATCCGGTATATATGGTTGGTTTATGTTGTACATATCCGAGTTGGAGTTATCCGAGTCAAATGAGGTCGGCGTGAAATATGGATTCAAATTATGATTGAAAGAATTATTGATGTTAAAATCCATATCACAATTTACAAAAAAGAAAAACAAACAAACAAACAAACAACAAAGAAAAAGAAAAAGAAAACAAGCCTATGGTAGGGTTGACTTAGACCTAGACGATGAAAAACACCTAGAGGGGGGTGAATAGGTGTAATTGCTAATCTAACAAACTTTTTAAACTATGTATGAATGAATGATGTAACGATCTCTCAAAACAAGACTAAGAGCCGAATACCTCGTGAAGGGTTCTGAACTCCTTCCTCGTGATTCCTCTAGATATGAGTTAGAGGTGCGCAATGCAATCTTGTTGTATGAGATTTGATCGACAAAATATCAACGAATGAATAATAGGCAATGATGAAGTGCACACAAGATATCACAAGTAGAGGAAACAAAATACTAGAAACAATAAGCAATAGAGAGCGATTGAAAGTAAAGCGAAAATAGAGAGCAAGAGCAAAAGACAATCGCAAACACAAGTATTTGTTTCGAGGTTCAAGCCACCGCTTTACTCCCCGCCTTCACCTCCGTGAAGGGTTTCCACTATCCACCGAGGACGATTACAAGGTCTACCGAAGACCAGAGCACCGAGCTCTACCACTTACAATAACTCTACTGAAGAGTTATCTCCACAAGAACAAGAAGAACAAAAGTAACCAAGTGATCACAACAAGATCACTAAACTTCTTACAAACACTCTCTTTTACAACTTCCTTATAGATTGAGTAGGGAATTTTGGCTCTAGAAGTGTAATGAGAAAACAAAGCTCAGTTGTAAATGAATTTTTCTTGCTAAACCAACTGAAAAACAAAGCCAAGAATGAATTGAAAATAGAGAGCTTTTGAAACTTTTCTTTTCTTTTGAAAACTTGAAAACTTAGGAAATTTTCTTGGTCTTTTTTTGCAAGAGACCTATCTCCTCTATTTATAGGGAGAGGAAAGGATTAAAACTCTTTTATTTTAAGCTTATTTGATCAGGAAATAATCCACAAATCCCAGAAAAAGTCTGCTACAAAAACAGTCCTAAAACAGATTTCAGAATTTCACCAAAGAGGAAAGAGCCGTTGGCAGCTGGCAGGCTTGGCGGTCGACCGGTCCGGTCGGCCGTCTGCCTAGCTGGCAAATAGCCGTTGGGCTCGGGTCGACTGGCCGGTCGACCGTCCTCTAAAATGAAACACAGTTTTCTGAAGGCGGTCGACCGGGCGGTCGACCCAGAAAACCCGAGAGTAAACTGCTTTCAGTCGGTCGACCGGACGGTCGACCGACAAACATGCACAAGCATGCATGTCCTGGATACAAGATCCGGTCGACCGGTCCGTCGGCCGGTCCGGTCGGCCGGTTTAGCCTGAAACAGAAAAAAAACAGAAGGAATTTTGAACTGAAAATTTTGAAGATAATTTTGTAGGTAAATGTAGTTAAGTTTCATGTTGTAAAAGATAGTCATACATGGTATAAACAAGATATAGACTTTGAAGGATTTTGGAATCATGTATAAGAATAAAGGCATGAACTTTAAAAACAAATACCAAACTAAAAATTGTATTTTGAAAAATGTGTGTGTGTGTATCCTAGAGCCAATTTTCAAAAACTCAAACTTTAACAAACTATTTCTTACATTGTTCTAAAGGACTACAAGTTCTTCAAGTGGGCTTCTCCATATGATCTTGCAAGCTTGATACTCGAGCCCGAATTGAGGTGACTTGAGTCAAAACACCTTCCTTTAGGGAAGAATGCTCCTAGAATCATTAGAACCCTGAAACACACTAAAACAACAAACATGATTAGTACAAATAACTATATATGTTTTGTAATCATCAAAACACACTAAAAACGGGTGATTGCAACCTTGGGCCAACAATCTCCCCCTTTTTGATGATGACAAAACATATAAGTTATTTAAACAAAAAGGGAAGAAGAACTTGGAAAGCTCCCCATCAAATAATGCTATGTATAAAGAATGACTATGAGAAGCAAAAATACATAAAGCATAAAACACATAGTTTTGTCAAAAACTCAAATAAACAATAAACTAAACAACAAACTTATTCTTTTTAAACAATAAACAACAAACTTATTCTTTTTTCCCCCTTTTTGTCATACATCAAAAAGGGTTAAACAAAACAAAACAACAATAAAAAATAATTTATCTTTTAAGAATCCATAATGCAAACATTCAACTCACCACAAATAAAAGAGAATCTAGCATAATCTAATGGTTTAGTAAAAATATCGGCAAGTTGAAAATCGGTAGAAACATAATCAATATCAATATCACCTTTCTCATAATGATCTCTAAGAAAGTGATATCTAATGTCAATGTGTTTGGTTTTACTATGTTGATTTGCATTCTTAGTCATGTGAATAGTACTAGTATTATCACAAAATATTTTAACATGATCAAAATGCAAATCATAGTCAAGGAGAGTATGTTTCATCCAAAGAACTTGTGCACAACAAGCTCCGGCCGCAACATATTCCGCCTCGGCGGTTGAAAGGGCTACCGAATTTTGCTTTTTGGAAGACCAAGAAACAAGACAATTATCAAGAAATTGACATGTTCCACTTGTACTCTTCCTATCTACCCTACAACCCGCATAGTCGGCATCCGAAAAACTCGTCATGTTAAATTGTCCGGTTTTCGGATACCACAAACCCATTTCAATGGTACCCTTAAGGTATCTAATTATGCGTTTAACTACAATTATATGAGACTCTTTAGGACATGATTGAAAACGAGCACAAAGACAAACGAAAAACATAATATCCGGCCTACTAGCCGTCAAATACAATAAACTACCTATCATGCTACGATTAAGTTTAATGTCTACACTTTTACCTTGTTCATCCGTATCAAGCTTTGTAGTGGTTGCCATGGGAGTTTTGCTCACTTTAGCTCCTTCAAGCCCGAACCTCTTAATTAGTTCCTTTGTGTACTTGGCTTGATTGATGAAGATCTCATCCTTCTTTTGCTTGATTTGGAGTCCAAGGAAATAGTTGAGCTCCCCCAGCATAGACATTTCAAATTCATCCTTCATGCATGACTCAAAAACTTGGCAAAGAGATTCATTAGTAGAACCAAAAATAATATCATCCACATAAATTTGCACAATAAGAATATCTTTATCTACATGTTTTGTAAACAATGTAGTATCTATTTTACCTTTATTAAAACCATTTGAAATTAGAAATGAGGAAAGCCTTTCATACCAAGCCCTAGGGGCTTGTTTCAAACCATAAAGAGCTTTATCTAATTTAAACACAAAATCCGAATGTGTAGGATCAACAAACCCGGGGGGTTGTTCAACATACACCTCCTCTTCAATAAAATCATTTAGAAAAGCACTTTTAACATCCATTTGAAACAATTTAAAATCTTTAAATGAGGCAAATGCTAATGTCATCCGTATGGCTTCAAGCCGTGCTATGGGTGCAAAGGTTTCTTCAAAATCGATCCCTTCGATTTGAGTGTAACCTTGGGCAACTAACCTAGCTTTATTTCTAACAACGTTACCCGATTCATCCAACTTGTTTTTAAAGATTCACTTAGTACCAATTGTTGGTCTATCGTGGGGCCTAGGAACAAGGTGCCAAACTTGGTTGCGCTCAAATTGATTGAGTTCCTCTTGCATGGCAAGCAACCAATATGAATCGGCCTCGGCTTCGAGGACGTTCTTGGGTTCAACATGAGAAATAAATGCATAATGCCCACAAAAATCATGAAGTTTAGAGCGAGTGGTTACCCCTTTAGATACTTCACCTATAACGAGGTCCTTGGGATGATGTGGATTGTATCTCCAATCCTTTGGAAGTTGTTGAGTATGCTCCACTTCAATTGTTTGAATTTCATCTCTTTGAGCCTCTTCTACTTTAGCTTCACTTCTTTCATCATCCTTTGGCTTTCTCCAAGTCTTCATCCAAAGAATCTATCTCTACAACATTCTTAACAAACAAATTAGATTCTTCAAACTTAACATGTATAGATTCCTCAATAATCAAAGATGATTTATTGAAGATTCTATAGGCCTTACTATTATTAGAATAACTAACAAAAATTGCCTCATAAGCTTTAGCATCAAATTTTCCTAAATTATCTTTTGTATTTAAAACAAAACATTTGCATCCAAAAACTCTAAAGTATGAAACATTTGGCTTTCTAGAATAATAAATCTCAAAAGAAGTTTTTGAAGAATTTTTGCATAAGAAAACACGATTTGATGTATAGCATGATGTATTAACGGCCTCGGCCCACAAATAATGTGGGAGACCATATTCACTAAGCATTGTCCTAGCCATCTCTTGTAATGTTCTATTTTTCCGTTCAACTACTCCATTTTGTTGTGGAGTTCTAGGACAAGATAGTTCATGCTTTATTCCATGTTCTTCACAAAAAGTGATAAAGGGTAGGTTAATGAATTCACCACCTCTATCACTTCTTATTCTTACAATAGAAGACTCTTTTTCCTTTTCAACTCTTTTCTTAAAGGCTTGAAAATGTGAAAAGGCTTGGTTTTTATGTTCTAGAAAGAAAACCCAAGTAAAACGTGAAAAGTCATCAACCAAAACAAATGCAAAACGATTCCCACTTAGACTTTTAGTGTGAGTAGGACCAAATAAATCTATATGGATCAACTCCAAAGGACGAGATGTCATGATATCCTTGATTGACTTGAAAGAAGACTTGGTTTGTTTCCCAAATTGACATGCGTCACAAACCCGGTCCTTTTCAAAATTCAAGCAAGGAATACCTTTCACCATTTCCTTTGTGTTTAACCTAGATATATGGTCAAAAGAAATGTGGCCTAATCTTCTATGCCACAACCAAGAGTCATCATCGAGGGCTTTTAAACAAGTAATATTACAAGACATATTAGACATATCAATCATATAAACATTATTTTCACGAAAACTGGAAAACACACAAATATTAGAAATTCTATCAATTACTTTACAAACTACATTATCAAAAACTACATCAAAACCTTTATCACAAAGTTGACTAACACTCAAGAGATTATGCTTGAGGCCATCAACTAAAACAACATTCTCAATTAAAGGGGATGTACCAAGTTTAACATTACCAATACCGATGATTTTACCCTTGGCATCATCTCCGAAGGTGACGGTGCCACCTTCATGGTATCTTGATAGGGTTGCAAAGTTGTTGATGTCCCAAGTCGTGTGTCTTGAGCAACCACTATCAAGATACCACAATCCTCTACGTCGTTGGGCCTTGGAAGGTACCTACATCATTTAACAAATTCATTGATTTTGGTACCCAAATTTTCTTGGGTCCTTGAAAGTTAGTGTTTCAAACCCAAACATTATGACTAGATGCATTTAGCCTATCATAGCAAAAGTTAGCTAAGTGTCCTTTACGGCCACAATATGAACATGAAAACACTTTACCATACAAGAATGCATGATGTGTGTATGTGGGGTGAGCATGTTTTGGGGGTTTGGCATGACATTGAGGTTGTGAAGTATGAACATGAGCATGAGCATGGAAAGCATGTTTCTTAGGGGCTTGTTTCTTAGGAAACATAGCCTCAAGTCTATTCTTGTCAAATTCACACTTTTTCAAAACTACTCCTAAAGAATCAATTTTCTCTTTTAGCATGGTTATTTCATTTTTATCAACTTGTGAAAACTTACCTTTGCATGAAATCTTGTAGTCGTCAAAATCTTTTTGGGTGGAAACTAGAGTGAAAGTAATTCATCCTTTTCTTTGGAAAGAGTAAAAACTTGATGATTAAGAGACTCATTTTCCTTTTTCATTTTTAAATACTTTTTCTTTAGAAAATCATAATTATGTGATAATTCTACAAAAGCTTCTCCTAACTCATCCATGGAAAGTTCATCATTAATAGAAGAAGTGTTAGGGGTTACCTTGCTTGTGCCTTCATTAGCCATGAAGCACATGTTTGCGGTGTCAACCTCCTCCTCGGATTCGCTCTCGGAATCCCATGTGGCCTTCAAAGCTTTCTTCTTATAAGGCTTCTTGGAGGTGGAGGGCTTCACTTTGTCCGGACATTCCGCCACTATGTGTCCCGACCTTTGACAATTGAGGCAAATAACCTTCCTTTCTTCTTTACCTCCTTGCCATCTGCTTCTACCTTGGAACTTAGCCTTGTTATACATCCTCCGAACATTCTTGACAAGAAGTGAGAGCTCTTCGTCATCATCTTCGTCGGAGTATGATGATTGACTTTTGAAGGCTATGGCTTTCTTCTTGGAGGGAGCCATTTCTTCCCTTGCTTTTCTCTCCATCTCATGGGTTTTGAGGTTCCCAATGAGACCTATAAGCTCCATCTCCTCCTTGTCATTTAGTTCCTTCAAGGTAGTTGCCTTTACTTCCCATGAAGGAGGAAGAGCCCGGATGATCTTTCTAACTCTTTGATCGTTGTCGATAGCATCACCTAGAGAAGAAAGTCCATTAGTAATCTTGGTAAATCTTGTAACCATATCATCTATGGTTTCATTTTCTTGCATGCAAAAGTTTTCATATTGGGACCGAAGAAGGTCTATCTTAGCCCTCTTCACTTGTGAAGTCCCTTCATGTGTTACTAGCAAGTGTGTCCAAATCTAAAATGCGGATTTGCAATGGATAACCCTAGAAATGTCATCATCATTGAGGGCTTGAAGTAGTGCATAGTGAGCCCTAGCATTGGCATCAAATTCCTTAGTGTCAATTTCGGACCAAGTGGATTCATCACCGGTGGGTGCACAAAGGGTTTGGTCACGGCCTTTGCAACTCGACTTCCTAGAGATTGCAAGAAAACGGTCATCTTAACTTTCCATATGGTAAAGTTAAGTCCATCAAACTTACGAGGGGTCTTAATTCCATCGGCCATTTTTACTAAGTGGAAATGAATGAAATAATTAGCAAATATAGGATCTCTCTAAGGTTGTTAAGCCAAGAGCCTAGAGTCCAAGCTCTGATACCAATTGAAAAACACCTAGAGGGGGGTGAATAGGTGTAATTGCTAATCTAACAAACTTTTTAAACTAAGTATGAATGAATGATGCAACGATCTCTCAAAACAAGACTAAGAGCCGAATACTCCGTGAAGGGTTCTGAACTCCTTCCTCGTGATTCCTCTAGATATGAGTTAGAGGTGCGCAATGCAATCTTGTTGTATGAGATTTGATCGACAAAATATCAATGAATGAATAATAGGCAATGATGAAGTGCACACAAGACATCACAAGTAGAGGAAACAAAATACTAGAAACAATAAGAAATAGAGAGCGATTGAAAGTAAAGCGAAAATAGAGAGCAAGAGCAAAAGACAATCGCAAACACAAGTATTTGTTTCGAGGTTCGAGCCACCGCTCTACTCCCCGCCTTCACCTCCGTGAAGGGTTTCCACTATCCACCGAGGACGATTACAAGGTCTACTGAAGACCAAAGCACCGAGCTTCACCACTTACAAGAACTCTACCGAAGAGTTATCTCCACAAGAACAAGAAGAACACAAGTAACCAAGTGATCACAACAAGATCACTAAACTTCTTACAAGCACTCTCTTTTACAACTTCCTTATAGATTGAGTTGGGAATTTTGGCTCTAGAAGTGTAATGAGAAACAAAGCTCAGTTGTAAATGAATTTTTCTTGCTAACACAACTAAAAAACAAAGCCAAGAATGAATTGAAAATAGAGATCTTTTGAAACTTTTCTTTTCTTTTGAAAACTTGAAAACTTAGGAAATTTTCTTGGTCCTTTTTTGCAGGAGACCTATCTCCTCTATTTATAGGGAGAGGAAAGTGTTAAAACTCTTTTATTTTAAGCTTATTTTATCAGGAAATAATCCACAAATCCCAGAAAAAGTCTGCTACAAAAATAGTCCTAAAACAGATTTCAGAATTTCACCAAAGAGGAAAGAGCCGTTGGCAGCTGGCAGGCTTGGCGGTCGACCGGTCCGGTCGGCCGTCAGCCTAGCTGGCAAATAGCCGTTGGGCTCGGGTCGACCGGCCGGTCGACCGTCCTCTAAAATGAAACACAGTTTTCTGAAGGCGGTCGACCGGGCGGTCGACCAAGAAAACCCGAGAGCAAACTGCTTTCAGTCGGTCGACCGGACGGTCGGCCGACAGACATGCACAAGCGTGCATGTCCTGGATACAAGATCCGGTCGACGGTCCGGTCGGCCGGTTTAGCCTGAAACAGAAAAAACAGAAGGAATTTTGAATTGAAAATTTTGAAGATAATTTTGTAGGTAAATGTAGTTAAGTTTCATGTTGTAAAAGATAGTTATACATGGTGTAAACAAGATATAGACTTTGAAGGATTTTGGAATCATGTATAAGAATCAAGGCATGAACTTTAAAAACAAATACCAAACTAAAAATTGTATTTTGAAAAATGTGTGTGTGTGTATCCTAGAGCCAATTTTTAAAAACTCAAACTTTAACAAACTATTTCTTACATTGGTTCTAAAGGACTACAGGTTCTTCAAGTGGGCTTCTCCATATGATCTTGCAAGCTTGATACTCGAGCCCGAATTGAGGTGACTTGAGTCAAAACACCTTCCTTTAGGGAAGAATGCTCCTAGAATCATTAGAACCCTGAAACACACTAAAACAACAAACATGATTAGTACAAATAACTATATATGTTTTGTAATCATCAAAACACACTAAAAACGGGTGATTGTAACCTTGGGCCAACAGACGACTCCTAACTGGTTAGACTGTCCACAAGGGGTCTGTTGTCGGAAGCTGACCACGAGTTAATCGGCCAGGAAGGGGCAAGATCAGTGGAAGGTATCCGTGCCGGAGCAACGGGCCTAATTATGCCAAACCACTGTTCTTCGAGGTTTCGCCTCTCAATCCCCAACCTTAGACACCGATTTAGCAAGAGTCAAATTCTAACAACTTTCCCCTTAGGTCAATCTCCTAAATGAGTCCGAGATGTCCCTAGGGGCCAACGTCTAGCAATTTTTATTAAGGCTTGGGTTGTGTGAGTGGGGAGGTGATTTTTGGGCTAAGGGAGGGTAATAACTTCCCCACCTTATATTGTATTGGGTTTTGCCCTTAAGTTAAATTTGTGCAAGTATGCAATATAGATAAGCATGAACACAAAAAAGCGAGTAAATCACTGAAGTGTTTGTCCTATACTATATGCAATGCCATATATACACCTCCTATCAATATCACAACAACAAAAGAATAAAATACAGTATATTGGAATAAAAATTGACACGTGCCTAGATGCAGATGTCTAAACCATTTAAAGCAACCAATTACCGTATTTTAGTTCTTAAAATTATTTACAGTATACAGATAATATGAACAAAAATTAGCAGCAGAGTATATGAATGTATAAAAAGTTACCCGACCACACTTGAGCAAGTGTGGACTTTTGCAATGCTAAAATTTAACATGCACACTAAAAAAACAAAGAAGAAAAGTTAGCAAACTTGTGAAATCAAACCATTCCCATCCCCGGCAACGGCGCCAAAATTTGATCGGGTAAAATCGCACACAAAAAGTGTATGTTTTGAAAGTGATGTTTAAAGTGTGTGTGCTTTGGCTTCCTCGATACTTCCGTTATAGCATAGAGGCTAAAACGAGTCGAATCCACAAGGACGGGAGGCGATAGAAGCTTTACCGGTTGATTCACGTGTATGTTAAAAGTTCTTCAAAGTTTTAAAGAATCAAAAGAAAAGAAAGCAAAGAATGAAAAGAGAGGTACGGTGAAATACGAAGAAGTGAAAAACATTGAAAAGAATGTATTTGTGGTTTTTGTTGTATTTTTAAAACAAGTGAAAGAGAAAGAAAACTCATGGCTACTAACTACTAATGACTCCACCAACATGCTAACCTCTTAGTGATAGTTGTCTCACACGTATCCTTGGCAATCACTAGTCCTTGGTTCAAGAGCGTTACAAAGAATGGCCCATATGTAACTCATCACAACCCAACTCAACACAACAAGTGCAAGCTACACTTAAATCATCAAAACCCAATAAGAGCAAGCATAAAGTAAAGTAATGTAAGCTTGTTAGTGGTTAGGAAGTTAGACTTAGATCCATCATCATGATCCATCAATGGCTCTTGCAAGAGCAAGGCCAAACCGAGGCTATTAGATTCATGTGGATTATCATAAAGAAGTTAGACTAGTTGGTGGTTAGTAGTTAGTTGCCATGAGAGAAAAACTAGCTACGCATGTAAAAGAGATTAGAGGGAAGAAAACATAGAGAGGTAAAGAGGGCACCTTTCATAAATTGTCACCTCTATTACAAGCACTCTTGCATTCCAAGCATGTACCACTCTCTCTCCCTAATACAAGATCTAAAATAAAATGGAAAATACAATGGGGAAGAAGAAGAACTAACCTAACCTAAACTAAACTACAACATGAAATGAAAACTACCCTAAAACTCTGCATCTCTCCAACTCTGGAACCCCAGGGGGGTTTATATAGGCATCAGGGGAACAGGGGCCAGGGGACAAACCCTGGCCCAAAACGCGCCGCGCGTCGCGGCCGTACGGCCGCGAAAACGCGGCTTGTGCCGCGTTTCTGCGGTCCCTTGGTGGCCGCGCGCGCGGCGCCTCGAGCCGTGCGCAGCCCAGTTTGTCTCCTGTCAGTTCTGGTGCCCGGTTTCTGGTTTTGCACCCCTGGTTTTGAAGAATCAGCTCTTCTAGGTCAATGGCTATGATAATAGGCTTTTAATCACCAATTAAATGGTGATTTAGATCTTCTTCTTCATTTGCACACCATGAACCTAGGATCAAGCAAGTAAGATATTATTAGCAGAATTTATTATCAAATAAATGTGAGAATATGATAAAAATTATGCAAAATTAGAGATTAATCAGTAGAGTTGCCTAAATCCTTATAAACCCAAGACCATCCCCACGTCTTACCGATGTGGGACTATTTGTTCGACCCAAATCCCAACAATCTCCCCCTCGAATAAAGAGTCTCCCCTGCAAGCTCTACTATCTTCACACTAGAAGATCAAATGCTCCATCGAGATCCAACTCTTCACTGCGTGGGGAAGACGGCACGCCTTATGTGAAGTACCAACTGCAGTCGGTCAGGTCACTCCTCTACACCGCGTGCGGCGCCACACCCATTGCAAAGGAGCACCACTGCCAAATTTCTCGAGAGCCAAACATTAGCTTCACAGGGGCCTATTGCGCCTTTTGCGCCAGTGGGGTGGGCAGGCCCATTGCACCTTTGCGCCATTGGGGGGATCTACATCATCGAACATCACCCACACACACGACTAAGTTCGGGGCATGGCTCTGATACCAATTGAAAGACTCGGGGCACCATCCCAAAAGACTAGTCTGTTAGGTGTAGTTGCCCAAATCATTATAAACCCAAGACCATCCCCACGTCTAGCCGATGTGGGACTATTTGTTCGACCCAAATCCTAACACTTACCTCTTCGGCGCCTGCTTACCTTTTACACGTATCGACGATGTACCTTTACTTGAAGGCGAGTGAAGCATGGCAGATGAGATCTTTCCCATTCCTGATTTACACTATAAAATGAAGGGGCGAGCTATACTATAATAGAAATTGATATCCATCACCATAAGACATCAACGACACTTGCAAGGACAAGGCAACTTCGAGGTTACCGGTTTCATTTGGATCCACAAACACAAAAGAGGGAAGCGAACAAAAACAAGAATAGAAAAGAAACGGAAACCTTGATTCCATTAAAATAACAATGGAAGAAAAGATCACTTACACGATGTCACCTTCAGTAAAAGCTTACTCTCATTCCTCCATGAAAGTCTCCTCTCCTCTCAGTTACATAAATAAAATGAAAATTACATGAAAGAAAATTAAAAACCTAAGTTATAAACTACAAATTAGCCTAAGTTCTGCTCTCTGCTTGGTCCTCCCCTTTTTCCTTTGAGATTGCAGGTATTTATAGGAGAAATGTAGAGGGTAGAGGAGTATGAAGATAAGGAAAGCTGGCTATTTCTGAATTTGAATCTTTCCCTTATCTCCAAACTTGATTTGATGTGGATATTCAGTTCTAATCTGCAGCTTATTGGCGTATTGATTGCTAAATATAACTTACAAATTATAGAATTAGAAATAATGATTAACTTAAAGTTGTAGCCCTTTAAGTCCTCTTTCTGGATCATCTTGAATCATCAGATTTGAGTTCTGGTAGCAAAAGTTATGATTCAAATACTAAAATGTATCCAGCCAGAATCTGAGTCAGAATTACTTTATCACATCCGTTGATCTTCTCTCTATCCATTTATCCATTTAGATTTTGACTCTGTATTTGACGTTATTCTCGGTTGATCTTTAGCTTTAACCACCTGATTCACAAAAAACTGAATTTAACCAACTGAATTTGGGATCATCCTCCTCTAACTAAATAGATCTAGTTAAATTTGAATTTAACTGATATTTATTTGATTTTATTCTCTTTCTCCCCATGATTATCTTCTGCAAAATAGACATTTAAGACAAGAAATTTAGCAGATTTATTACATGATAAATGTGGAATGTAATAAAGAATAATGCAATAAATGTGTGCAATCAGTATTGATATGCACAAGTTCACATACACACACAAGTTTAAAGTTTATTGGTTTTTGTTTTCGGTTTAACCGATTTTGGATTTCATGTCAAAAACATAAATATATATATCTTTTATGTATATTGGATTCTATCCATATACAATATGCTTCAAATTTGTTTCAATATCATATTTTGTATTTAGACAAGTTTTGGAAAAATCGGATTCCATTTCAAAGTTTGGTTCTTGGAAAATATGGATTTTTGTTTAAAGCCTAATTTCAATATCACAAAAATGGTTCAAATAGTTTATAATATGTGTTTGAATTTTTATCACACATATTTGTATTTCAAAGATCTTATAAACTTATTCTTGTGAAATTTATGAGATTTTATGGGATTTAATTGAAATTATAAAGACCAAGTTTTAATCCCTAAAACATTGTTTGACCTGGCCTTCTGCCGGTCGATCGGACGGTCGACTGAGGCAAAAGTCGGTCGACCGGTCCGGTTGACTGATGTGCACAAACGTGCACAGGCCGTTTAGGCTGGAGGACCGGTCGACTGACCCGGTCGACTGTTAGAGAGCTCTGCTCTCTGCATCTGGCCCCGTCACCGGGCGGTCGACCGGCAGAGAGATCTGCTCTCTGTATCCAGGCCTCAGTCGACCGGGCGATTGACCAACAGCAGAAGCTTTCTGCTGTCTTGGCCCAACGGCTAGTTTTTGGATTTGGTTATAAATACCCATCCCTTTGGACTGTTTTGATTAAGATTTTCAAGAGCAAATTTTTTCATCTTCTTAAGTGTTTTAGCAACAAGTTTTCAAGAGTTTTTGGGCTTAAAGATTTTATCTTTATTTGTTTTAAAGTGTTGGAAAATTCAAAGAAAAGAGAGTCTTTTGGGAATTGGTTTTTGATCTTGATTTCAATATCTATTTGGAGATTTTCCCAAGTGTTTTTCTTTGTTCCAAACACTTTATTTTCTCACACTTGAGCTATCTATCTATCCTATCTATTAGGATCTTGTTTTTGTGAGAAATTAGTTTGTGGTCTTTGAGATCACCAAGAGTTGTAACCTTCCTTGTATTCGTTATTATCCCTCTTGTGTAGAGGTGATTGTGGAGGTTGTGTTTGAGTTGGTTGTTATCCCTCTAAGTGTAGAGGTGATTGTTGGAGTTTTGGCTTTGAGCCTTATCCTTATAGTGTGAGGTGATTGTTATTTGGCTAAGTGCCTATCCCTCTAAGTGTAAAGGTGATTGTTGTTGTGCCTTACCTCTTGTGTAGAGGTTATGTTTGTTGGAGAGAGGAGTTGTGTACTCCAAAGTTGTATTACCCAAATCCTCAGTGGAGGTTCCCTGTGTGGGAAGTCCTGTGTGGACGTTATAGTGGAAACCCTTCTGTGTGAAGGCGGGGATGTAGAGCAGTGGCTCGAACCTCGAAACATATCTCTGTGTTTGCGATTGATCCACTATCTCTAAACTCTCTCTCCTTTATATCTTGCATTGATTCATATTGTTCATATCATTTATATGCTTGGTATTTTTTGTATGCCATATGCTTGTGTTGAACCAAGAGAGCTTTACATAGCACCTCAACTCTTATTTAGAAAAATTTAGAGGAGATAGTCCAGAGCCATTCAACGAAAATTCGGCGACACTCTTTGGTTACCCTAGGTGTGTTGCAATTAGTTTTTAGTTCCGCATCATTTCTCATTAGATTAGCCATACACCTATTCACCCCCCTCTAGGTGTTCTTTCAATGATTACTACTAATTAACCTTATTTCTGATCTTAATTGGGAAGTTTAAGTAAGAGTGAAACTTTCAATCTCCATTGACCTGAAGTAGGCATTACAAGAGCCGAATGGGCCCAAACAGGGGGAAAATGTGATTTTCAAGAGCCGAGAGTAGTATTATATAGTTTCTATATACAATTACTACTAATTAACATTATTTTTAGTTTTAAATGAAAATTTTGATAAAAGTCAAATATTCAATCCCAATTGGCCTGAACTAGACCTTATAAGAGTCGAATATGGCCTAAACAAGGAGAAAATGTGATTTTTAAAAACCGAGAGTTGTATTACATAGTTTCTATGTAAACTTACTACTATTTATCCTTATTTTTAGTTTTAATTGAGAATTTTGATCAAAAGTCAAACTTTCAATCCCAATAAGCCTAAACTAGGCCTTATAAGAGCCGAATAGGGAACAAACAGGGGAAAATATTATTTTCAAGAGACGGGAGTTGTATTATATAGTTTCTATGTACAATTAATACTAATTAATCTTATTTTTAGTCTTGATAGAGAGGTTTGACCAACAGTAAGAGCCAAATTGGGCCCAAACAGGAGAAAACATGATTTTCTTAAGCCAGGAGTAGTATTACATAGTCTTAATTGGAAAGTTTAATAGAAAATAAACTTTAAGTTCTGATTAGCTTAACTAGGCCTTATTAGAGCCGAATAGTTCCTAAACGTAGAGAAAATAAGGTTTTCAAAAGCCGGGAATAGTATTTCATCATTTCAATATACAATTATTACTAATTAACCTTATTTCTAGTCTTGATTGGGATGTTTGACCAAAAATCAAACTTTCAGCCCCGATTGGCATAAACTTATATTAGCCTTATAAGAGCCGAATAAGGCCCAACGAGGAGAAAAATTGTTCTCATGAGCTGGTGTGGTATTACATAGTTCTGTTTTCTATTAATTCTAATTATCCTTGTTTATAGTCTTCATTGGCATATTGAACCAAGACTTAACCTTTTAGTTATTGCCCTGAACTTGGCCTTAAAAGAGCCGAATAAGGCCCAAATAGTGAGTAATGTCATTTTCAAGAGCCGTGAATGGTATTACATAGTTCTATTTACAATTATTACTAATTAAACTTGTCTCTAGTCTTAATTGGAAAGTTTGACCAAAAGTCAAACTTTCAGCCCCGTTTAGCCTGAATTAGGCCATATATATAAGAGCCGAATTGGGCCTAAATAGGGAGGACATGTGATTTCCAAGAGCCATGAGTGGTATTACATAGTTCTATGTTCAAATACTATCAGTTAATCTTATTTCTAGTCATAATTAGGAAGATTGAATAAAAGCCAAACTTTTAACCCTGATTGGCCTGAAGTAGGCCATATAAGAGCTGCACAGGGTCCAAACGGAAAGAAAACATGGTTCTTATTAGCTGAGAGTGGTGATACATAGTTTCTACATACAATTAGCACAAATTAACTGAGTTTCTACTCTTAATTTGGAAGTTCAAATAAAAGTCAAACTTTCTACCCCGATTGGCCTGAACTTAGCCTTATAAGAGCCAAATAAGCTCAATGTGGAGAAAAATGTAGTTTTCAACAGCCGTGGGTGGTATACATTGTTTCTTTGTACAAATAGTACTAAAAATCTAGTTCTAGTCTTAATTTAGAAATTTGACCAAAAGTTAAACTTTCAGCCCCTATTAGCCTGAACTAAGCATTATATGAGCGAAATAAGGCCTAATCGGAGAGAAATGTGACTTTCAAGGGCCGGGAGTAGTATTACACAGTTTCTATGTACAATTAGTATCAATTAACCTTATTTCTAGCTCTATGATCGGTCACATAATTGCATACATATTGTCGTATTATCATGCTTATTGTCTAAATAAATCATATGAATAAGTCCTATTTTTCTTTATAAAATGCAGGCCCATTGCTAAAGGATAGGAAAGAGAAACGAGCCTAAAAGCCCATCAAATTCTGATTTAATTCAAAATAAATTCGAAATCAGGGAATCAGGGCAGATCTTGGCAAATCAGAGAGGTTGAAAACCGGTTGAAATGAATCTTCCCAAATCAAACGATTGAAGCCAACAATCAAAGGCTTTTTCGTCAAATCCTAAAGCAGAAACGGGAAAACCAGCAGGAGATAAAGGAGAATCACCAAACGAAGAAGCTCCTCCAACCTGGTGTGGCCACGTGGCCACACCATGGCCACGAAAACGTGGCCAAAATCGCGTTTCCACGGCCGTGTGATATCTGTTGGGGAAGCGTTTGCTCCCTCTATCTTCATACGTCCCCTCCCATTTGGTTTTTGCCTATAAATACTATATTGTTCAGAGAAAAAGGGACCGAAACTTAGATTTAGTTTTCTCTTTGTTTTTAAGGTTTAGGCTCTTTGTTAGATAGTATAAAAGTTGTATCTTTATTTTGTAATTTGCAGTTCGGTGCAAATACCAGTGAGAGAGAGGAATTGAGTGCTTATAATCTGAAGATTGAAGTGACAGCAATAAAAGGATCTAGTTTTCTCTTCTTCCACTCCAATTCACAGTATGTCTAGCTTTATTTACATGCATTATTTTTCATCTTCCATTAGTAGCTAAATTAGTATTCTTGGCTCACTATTGTTCCTCTCTTCGATCCCTCTTCTTTTTGAATGGTTTTTGATGAATAGACCCAATGAATCATTTGCATGCCTAAAACTAAGCCTTTCTTGTTGAAAGTGTTCTTGAAGGCACATGAGGATGGGTTCGGATTTTTAAACCTCTACTTCATTTAAAAATGTTTCTTGAACTTGTTTTTATCTCATACTTGAACTCCTTGATGATTTAACATTCAATTCAAAATGATTTCTTAAAGAAAAGAGTGAACTTTTCAAAACTATCTTATGTGTTTTGCTTAAAACTTTCTAAACTCAATCTTATGTTTATGGCCTATGATCAAGTTGAGTCATTAAGGATTTCAAGAGAAGAACACATCATTGAGTAGTGAGATAGTGAGCCCAGATCTTCTTCGTATTAAAAACACAACAAATCACTTTTCAAAGCTTTTTAAATAACCTTTTCTAAAGCCTTCTCCAAATTTGTAATTTTTCTTTTAATCATTTCCCTTCTCTCCATTATCTTTTCAACTAAAAACTAGCACCATTCTTAGCTTTCTAAACAAAATACTAAAAATCTTTCATCGCATTCCTCTTCATGGACACGACCCGTTAGCCCAAAGCTACACGGTAATTCTCCTTTCACTTTGATTTCAAATATTTTCTCCTTTCAAAATGCTTTTCGAAAATATTAACATTTTTTTCTCTTTCTTTATGGATTTTGTGGGTGCAATCCACTGAAAACCCTCACGAGACAAAACTCGTCCTCTAGGGGTAACCTAGAGGTTTAACGGCTTGTTGCATATGCTCAGTACAATCGAGTGACTTGCGAAAGTGGTCTAATAATTTATTAAGATTAGTTTTGATATTTTGCTCGAGGGCGAGCAAAAGATAAGTGTGGGAGTGTGATCGGTCACATATATTGCATACATATTATCATATGACCATGTTTGTTATCTAAATAAATCATATGAATAAGTCTTATTTTTCTTTATAAAATGCAGGCCCATTGCTAAAGGATAGAAAAGAGAAATGAGCCTAAAAGCCCATCAAATTCTGATTTAATTTAGAATAAATTTGAAATCAGGGAATCAGGGCAGATCTTGGCAAATCAGAAAGGTTAAAAACCGGTTGAAATGAATCTTCTCAAATCAAACGGTTGAAGCCAACAATCAAAGGCTATTTTGTCAAATCCTGAAGTAGAAACGAGAAAACCAGCAGGAGATAAAGGAGAATCACCAAACGAAGAAGCTCCTCCAACCTGGTGTGGCCACATGGCCACACCATGGCCGCGGAAATGCAGCCAAAACCGTGTTTTCGCGGCCGTTTGATTTCTGTTGGGGGAGCGTCTGCTCCACCTATCTTCATACGTCCCCTCCAATTTGGTTTTTACCTATAAATATTGTATTGTTCAGAGAAAAGGGACCGGAACTTAGATTTAGTTTTTCTCTTTATTTTAAGGTTTAGGCTCTTTGTTAGATAGTATAAAAGTTGTATCTTTATTTTGTAATTTGTAGTTCAGTGCAAATACCAGTGAGAGAGAGGAATTGAGTGCTTGTAATCTGAAGATTGAAGTGACAGCAATAAAGGATCTAGCTTTCTCTTCTTCCACTCCAATTCACTGTATGTCTAGCTTTATTTACATGCATTATTTTCATCTTCCATGAGTAGCTAAATTAGTATTCTGGGCTCACTATTGTTCCTCTCTCCGATCCCTCTTCTTTTTGAATGGGTTTCGATGAATAGACCCAATGAATCATTTGCATGCCTAAAACTAAGCCTTTCTTGTTGAAAGTTTTCTTGAAGGCACATGAGGATGGGTTCGGATTATTAAACTTCTACTTCTTTTAAAAACATTTCTTGAACTTATTTTTATCTCATACTTGGACTACTTGATGATTTAACATTCAATTCAAAACGATTTCTTAAAGAAAAGAGTGAACTTTTTCAAACTATTTTATGTGCTTTGCTTAAACTTTCTAAACTCAATCTTACGTTTTTGGCTATGATCAAGTTGAGGCATTAAGGATTTCAAGAGAAGAACACATCGTTGAGTAGTGAGATAGTGAGCCTGATTAGTCTCTAAAACTGCATATTTTATACCACATCTTCAAATTTATTTCATATTAAATTTTATTAATAAAGCTTTGCTTGCTTGATTCTAGGTCCATGGTGTGCAATGAAGAAGAAGACCCTAAATCACCATTTAATTGGTGATTAAAGGCCTATATTAAAGGCCTATTAAGATAGCCATTGACCTAAGGAGCTAATTCTGTCAAAACCAGGGTCAGAAATCAGAAACCGGCAACATCATCTGACAGGGGACCAACTGGGCAGCGCGCGGCTCGAAGCGTCGCGCGCGCGGCCACCGTAAGGCCGCGAAAACGCGGCCTGGGTCGCGTTTCCATGGTCGTACGGCCGCGGCCCCGGCCGCGTTTTGGGCCAGGGCCTGTCCCCTGGCCCCCTCTTCCCTGGTGGCTATAAATACTCCCCCTGGGGTTTCAGATCAAGGATATACAGAGTTTTAGGAGTAGTATTCATTTCATGTTGTAGTTTAGTTTAGTTTAGGTTAGTTCTTCTTCTTCCCCATTGTATTTTCCATTTTGTTTTAGATCTTGTATTAGGAGAAAGAGTGATACATGAGTGGAATGCAAGAGTGCTTGTAATAGAAGGTGACAAGCTATGAAAGGTGCTCTCTTTACCTCTCTTTGTTTTCTATCTAACTTCTTTTACATGTGTAGCTAGTCTTTTCTCTCATGGCCGCTAACTACTAACCACCAACAAGCTAACTTCTTTGATGATAATCCACATGAATCTAATAGCCTCGTTTTGGCCTTGCTCTTGCAAGAGCCATTGATGGCTCATGATGATGGGTCTAACTCTAACTTCCTAACCACTAACAAGCTAACATTACTTTACTTCATGCTTGCTCTTATTGGGTTTTGATTATTTAAGTGTAGCTTGTACTTGTTTGTTAAGTTAGGTTGTGATGAGTTACATATGGGTCATGCTTTGAATCGCTCTTGAACCAAGGACTAGTGATGGCCAATGATACATGTGAGGCAACTATCACTAAGAAGTTAGCATGTTGGTGGAGTCATTAGTAGTTAGTAGCCGTGAGTTTTCTTTCTCTTTCACTTGTTTTAGAAATATACAAAACTACAAAAACCATTCTTTTTCATGTTTCCCACTTCTTCGTATTTCACCGTACCTCTCTTTTGATTCTTTACTTTCTTTTCTTTTCATTCTTTAAAACTTTGAAGAATCTTTAACAACACGTGAATCAACCGGTAAAGCTTCTATCGCCTCCCGTCCTTGTGGATTCGACTCGTTTTAGCCTCTATACTATAATGAAAGTATCGAGGAAGCCAAAGCACACACACTTTAAATCTTAACTTCAAAACATACACTTTTTGTGCGCGATTTTACCCCGATCAAATTTTGGCGCCGTTACCGGGGATGGGAACGGTTTGATTTCACGTTCTTGTTAACCTTTCTTCTTTATTTTTGGTGTGCAGGTTAAAGTTTTAGCATTGCAGAAGTCCACACTTGCTCAAGTGTGGTCGGGTAATTCTTGTATATTCTTATTTTCTGCTGCTGATTTTTTTTATTACATGTACACTGTAAATAATATTAAGAATTAAAATATGGTAATTGGATGCTTTAAACGGTTTAGACATTTGCATCTAGGCACGTATCAATTTTCATTCCAATACTGTATTTTATTCTTGTGTTGTTATGATCTTGTAGGAGGTGTACATATTGCATTGCATATAGTTAGGACAAATATTTCAGTGATTTACTCGCTTTTTTGTGTTCATCCTTATCTATATTGCACACTTGCACAAATTTAACTTAAGGGCAAAACCCAAGACAACATAAGGTGGGGAAGTTATTACCCTCCCTTAGCCCAAAAATCACCTCCCCACTCACACAACCCAAGCCTAAATAAAACGTGCTAGACGTTGGCCCCTAAGGACATCTCGGACTCATTTAAGAGATTGACCTAAGGGGGAAGTTGTTAGAATTTGACTCTTGCTAAATCGGTGTCTAAGGTTGGGGATTGAGAGGCGAAACCTCGAAGAACGGTGGTTTGGTATAATTAGGCCCATTGCTCCGGCAGGGATACCTCCCACTGATCTTGCCCCTACCTAGCCGATTAACTCGTGGTCAGCTTCCGACAATAGACCCCCCGTGGATAATCTAACCAGTTAGGAGTCGTCTAGGTCTAAGTCAACCCTAGCATAGGCTTGTTTTCTTTTTCTTTTTTCTTTGTTTGTTTGTCTGTTGTTTGTTTGTTTTCTTTTTTTTGTATACTGTGAAATAGATTTTAACAACAATAATTCTTTCAATCATAATATGAATCCATATTTCACCCCGATCTCATTTGACTCGGATAACTCTGACCCGGTTATGTACAACATGAACCAACCATATATGTCGGGTTGGGATTATCCGAATCAATATGACCCATATCCCCAACCATATGACCATAATTTTCAAAATAATTTCAACTCTTCACAGAGTTCATGGGGATTCACCTCCCCCGAGTCAAATCTTCAACCGTCTTATCCACAATTTTTACAAAGTTCATTCCCCAATTCTGCTTCCTATCCTCCTTTTCCTGAACCACCTATTGTAGAAAAATCATCATTGGAAAGGACTTTGGAAGAAGCGATAGAGGCCCAAAAACAATTTGAAAACAATATGGCCTCATCATATCCATAAAATTTCCAAAATTCATGTAGTTCTTTACAAGAAAACTCAAAGAAAAATCATTGTGGGAAAAACTATGGAATTCGTGCAAGAGACCGAGCGCATAATGCAAATACGATTGACTTTCCATGTCCATCAAATGTTCAAGAATCTTGCCATTTAGGAAATCCAGCTTCAATTTCATCATACCAACCTGAACTTGATCAACATCCAATAAGTTATTGTTCGGTAAGTTATACATTTCCTGAAATTAAACTTGAAGATGAATGTAAACCAGAGCTTCAATTTAATCCTTGAATCAATATCGACTCCTGTGGTGTTACCTAAACTTAGTAACGTTTTTGAGCCAGTTTTGATTCCCATCATTTCTGAACTTGAATCGCTCATTTCACCCATTCATATTCCTTCTGTGGACAAAAATCAAGATTCAATTTCATTACATCCATTTGAACTTGCCCAAAATCTTGACAACCACCTTGACATTTTGGCAAGTTATTCTTTTCCTGAAATTCAACTTAACCATGAATGTGACCCCGAACCTCATGTTAGTGATTCTATTTTACTTTTTGATTCAATAATGACTCCGGTATCTTTACCAGATTTTTTTCTCTATTTCGGAGTCAACATTAAATCCTGTACCAGTACACCGTGAAATGGAATCCCCAATTTCTTATGATCACACTTCATTACTGGGGAAAGTGTGTGAACATTAATTCTTTGGTTTAGACCCTCTTTTTGAACCAATTTTGACTCTCATTGTTGACTCTCGACTTGATCTGAGTCAACTTCCCGAGTCAGTATCGGTTTTTTGTTCCTATTCTATTTAAGTCCAAGTCAATCATCTCTCAAAATCACACTTCATTGTTGGACAAGGATGTTGAAGAAAATGACTCAGTAATTATTTTTGAAAATTGAAAATTAGATGGGGATAACTTTTTAAATAAGACCATTCATTCAGTCAACATTTTATTGGGTCATATTAGAGAGGTCATTGGTGGGTTCCTGCACGATCCACGCTATTTTCATTGGGTAGCAACACTTGCCCAGTCAGACCGCCACCGGAACCACCCCCTTGAGGTATTCTTCCTTCCCTCTCCATTTATTTCATGTATTTACACATTCACGATGCATTGAGGACCATGCATGAGATAAGTGTGGGGGAGGGTTTACTAACATAGTTAGTTTTATATTTTCTTTCTTTTACACTTCTTTTTAATTAAACAAAAAATATATAATAAGTTTTATATAAAAACTTTTCTTTTCTTTTTTACAAAACTTTTTGAAATAAGAGAAATAGTTTTTGATTAATTTTTAAGAAAATTAAGATTATCTTAGGAATTAGGAAAACCTAAAATTATGAAATTTTAAACCGAGTCAAAATAATAGATCTTTTTTAAATTTTAGGATAAGAAAGTAAAATTTAAAAGATAATTTGATCTTGAATTTTTTGCCTTAGATTTATGCACTCCACACTTACACAATTTTTGGGATTGAAACAAAAACTGAAAATGTCATAAAAAATATATATTCAAAAAAAAATGAATGATGATAAATAAAAACCACCTATTGAAGTAGGGTAATTATGCCTTAGGAAGCATGATTATTCACACCTAAAACGGTGGACAAAAAAATAAATAATCCCCTTTAGTTTTGTGGCCTTGTTTACTCGAGTCCTTAAGTCCGAGGGATGTTTTCTCATCTGGTGCCCTAAGACCATCTGGTTTGGGAGTCACCGGCTAAAGGCTCACTACCCGGGTAAATAAGAAAGCCTAAGAAAACTAAGGGAAGAAAAAAATATCTATATATATATATAAAATAATATATAAATGGCATGAAAGTTAGAGTCGATATCCCAAAAACCTTCACTGTTCACAAAGTGCATATTTTTCTAAGAATTTTATGAAAGATCAAAAAGTCAATTCAATTTTAAATTCTTACATTTAATTTATAACAAGATTTTTTGCATTCTAACTTAGTTTAAGAAAGAATAATTTCTGGTTAACCTATGACCTTTGATCACTTATATTTTCACAAAAAATACTTCAACACTTTTCTCTATTTCAAAAATGTGTTTCAAAATACTAACATTTGATTTCTTTCTTTATGGATTTTGTGGGTGTAATCCGCTGAAAACCCTCAGGAGACAAAACTCCTCCTCTAAGGGAAACTTAGAGGTTTAACGACTTGTTGCACATGCTCAGTTCAATCGCGTCACCTGCGAAAGTGGTGTAATAATTCCTTAGTTTTTTGTTTTGCTCGGGACGAGCAAAAGATAAGTGTGGGGGTGTGATTAGTCTCTAAAACTGCATATTTTATACCACATCTTCACATTTATTTCATATTAAAATTTTCTAATAAAGCTTTGTTTGCTTGATTCTAGGTCCATGGTGTGCAATGAAGAAGAAGACCCTAAATCACCATTTAATTGGTGATTAAAGGCCTATTAAGATATCCATTGACCTAAGGAGCTAATTCTGTCAAAACCAGGGGTCAGAAATCAGAAACCGGCAACATCATCTGACAGGGGACTAACTGGGCAGCGCGCGGCTCGAAGCGCCGCGCGCGCGGCCACCCTATGGCCGCGAAAACGCGGCCTGGCCGCGTTTCCGCGGCCGTACGGCCGCGGCCCCAGCCGCGTTTTGGGCCAGGGCCTGTCCCCTGGCCCCCCTCTTCCCTGGTGGCTATAAATACTCCCCCTGGGGTTTCAGATCAAGGATATATAGAGTTTTAGGAGTAGTATTCATTTCATGTTGTAGTTTAGTTTAGGTTAGGTTAGTTCTTCTTCTTCCCCATTGTATTTTCCATTTTGTTTTAGATCTTGTATTAGGAGAAAGAGTGATACATGAGTGGAATGCAAGAGTGCTTGTAATAGAAGGTGACAAGCTATGAAAGGTGCTCTCTTTACCTCTCTTTGTTTTCTATCTAACTTCTTTTACATGTGTAGCTAGTCTTTTCTCTCATGGCCAATAACTACTAACCACCAACAAGCTAACTTCTTTGATGATAATCCACATGAATCTAATAGCCTCGTTTGGCCTTGCTCTTGCAAGAGCCATTGATGGCTCATGATGATGGATCTAACTCTAACTTCCTAACCACTAACAAGCTAACATTACTTTACTTCATGCTTGCTCTTATTGGGTTTTGATGATTTAAGTGTAGCTTGTACTTATTTATTAAGTTAGATTGTGATGAGTTACATATGGGTCATGCTTTGAATCGCTCTTGAACCAAGGACTAGTGATGGCCAATGATACATGTGAGGTAACTATCACTAAGAGGTTAGCATGTTGGTGGAGTCATTAGTAGTTAGTAGCCGTGAGTTTTCTTTCTCTTTCACTTGTTTTAGAAATATACAAAACTACAAAAACCATTCTTTTCCATGTTTCCCACTTCTTCGTATTTCACCGTACCTCTCTTTTTATTCTTTACTTTCTTTTCTTTTCATTCTTTAAAACTTTGAAGAATCTTTAACAAACACGTGAATCAACCGGTAAAGCTTCTATCGCCTCCCGTCCTTGTGGATTCGACTCGTTTTAGCCTCTATACTATAACGGAAGTATCGAGGAAGCCAAAGCACACACACTTTAAATCTTAACTTCAAAACATACACTTTTTGTGCGCGGTTTTACCCCGATCAGAGCCCAGATCTTCTTCGTATTAAAAACACAACAAATCACTTTTCAAAGCTTTTTAATTCACCTTTTCCAAAGCCTTCTCCAAATGTGCAATTTTTCTTTTAATCATTTCCCTTCTCTCCATTATCTTTTCAACTAAAAAACTAGCACCATTCTTAGCTTTCTAAACAAAATACTGAAAAGCTTTTATCGTATTCCTCCTCGTAGACACGACCCGTTAGCTCAAAGCTACACGGTAATTCTCCTTTCACTTTGATTTTACAATCAATTTTTGGCGCCGTTGCCGGGGAGGGAACAGTGTATTTATTTTTTAACAAGTTTGGTGTCTTGTTTCAGGGACGTCAAGATTCAGATCTAGCATTTAAGCTTTGCAGGTGAAGACTTGCTATTCTGTGTCCCTACTCTCGAAAGTAGGAAACAAAATTTCAAGAAATTGCAAGTGCAAAAGTTGAAATTTTTGTTGGACTACTAAAACTTTTTTTTGCAGGACATATTGCTCGCAAAAATTAAGTTTTTGTGTGTTATTATTCTTGCTAAATCTGTCATTCACAATCCCTGTTTTAATCCAACAGTAATTTGAGTGATTGTTAATTGCTTAAAAAACGTTTAGACTTGCATTCTAGGCATTTGTCTAATTACGTTTATTTTACACTTACTGTTGAAAATAGCTAGAGACAAGGTACGTATGCATAGCATATAGTTTAGGAAACATTCTTGGGTGATATTTGCTTTTTGAATGTTACTTTTCTATATCTTGCACACTTTGCACAATAAATTCTAAGGGCAAAACCCAATTCAAGATAAGGTGGGGAAGTCATTACCCTTCTTTAGCCCACAAACCATCTCCAAGCATGCACAACCTAAGCCTAAGTAAAATCTGATAGACGTTGGCCTTGGGGACATCTCGAACTCACTAGGAGATTATCCTAAGGGGGAAGGTGTTGAAATTTGACTCCTGCCAAATCAGTGTCTAGGAAAGGGATTGAGGGGCGAAACCCTGAAGGCTGGTGGTTTGTCTTAATTAGGCCCGTCGCTTCTACGCGGATAACTCCCACCAATCTTGCCCTGACCTGGCTGATTAGCTTGTGGTCAAAGTCTGCATTATACCTCCGTGGACAATCAACCAGTTAGGAGTTGTCTAGGTCAAGGTTACCTTAGACTGGGCTTGGTTGATTACTATTATTGACTATTGGTAAACTTGTTTATGATTGTGATTGTGTTTGTGCATGCAAGTGTGGTCAAGAGATCCTAATTCATCTAGGTTGACTATAAACACATCACCACCCAAGTTTGAACCAAGACCAGATCCGGTTATGGCTCAACCAACATCATTGCAGGATAGGTTCATCCCATTAGAACCTCACTTCCATCTTGCATCCAACTTCCATCGGTTGGTGAATACAATTTTGAGCTCAAGCCTCAATTCATCAACACACTCCCCAAGTTTCATGGCTTAAAGTCCGAAGATGCCTACTTCTTCATAAGAGAATTTGAGGAAGTATGTCTAATGATGAAAATCTCACACCTTGTAGATGATGCAATTAGGTTGAGATTTGTCCCTTTCACTCTTAAGGACTTAGCCAAGAAGTGGCTTTACAGCTTAGCGGCCGGCTCTATTACATCTTGGGATGGTTTCATCAAGGTATTCTTGAAGAAATTCTATCTAATTCATAAGACCACTCTCATTAGGAAGAACATCATGCAATTCAAGCAAGAACCTAGTGAACCGTTTTGGAGTTACTTTAAACATTTTAAAGACCTCCTTGTCTAATGTCCTCATCATGGAATAGAGAAATGGCGACAATGCAAATTTTTTATGATGGTTTAGATTATTCTACCAAAACCCTCTTAGAAAGTATGTGCCAAGGGAGATTCTTGCAGAAGGATGAAAATGAAGGATGGGATTTATATGAAAACCTAACTGAAAAGACCATCCAATGGGAACCTACTAGTGAAACCTCTAGGAATCCAAATTCCATCTCTTTAAAAGGAGGTCTCCATTCTATTGAATCATCCATAGCTAATGAGGCTAAGTTAGCTAACCTAGCAAGAAGACTGGAAGCTTTAGAAACTAAGGAACCAAGTCCAGTCAATTAAGTCAGCCCAAACCAATTTCCAACTCCGGGCTATACTTACTGTCAAGCCATGAATTATCTGTTTGAGGAGTGCCCTGTGTTTCAGGCTCAGTAACAATACCCTGAACCGATGAATGCGGCCTTTTCAAGGGCGAACAATAATCCTTACGCACCAACGTACAATCCTGGCTGGAGAAATTACCCTAATTTCTCATGGAGCCAAAATAACAATGACCACTCATGGTCAAATCAAGCAAGAACTTCCATCATGCTAATAATTCTTCCAATCATCAACTCAACTTTTCCAATTTTCACAATAATTCTCCCAACCATCCACCAACTTTTCAAACTATCAATAAAACTTTCCCCACCAAGCTCCACAATCTTCCTTCCAGAATTCTCAAATAGAAAGGAGAATGACTGACTTTGAGAGAAACATGGAAAGATACATGGAAAAATTAAGATTCTCTAATGCAATCTATACAGAGGTTAGAGGTTCAAATGAGCCAATTAGCCACTCCACAGAATGAGAGACAAAAGGGTACCTTGCCTAGTCAGTCAATAATGAATTCTAGGAATTCTCAACAAGCTCATTTGGCTGAGGATCAATCAGTGAATCAATGTAATGCTATTCATACATTGAGGTCGGGAAAGAAAGTTAATAACCAAGTGTCAATACCATCTAATCCCATTCAACACAATCACAATTAAGCATCCACCTCATCTAATCCAAATCCTTCCAAATCTAACGAATCTGAAAAAGATAAGTCAACCAGTCAGGTGCACAAGCCTATAGTACCATTTCCTAACAGGCTGAAAAACAACAAGAAAAATCCATACATGGATAAGATAATTGAGATCTTTAATCAAGTGAAGATAAATGTGCCACTTCTTGAAGCCATCCAATAAGTCCCATCCTATGCTAAGTTTCTTAAGGACATGTGCACCAAGAAGAGAAAGGACTAATGTACCTAAAAAGGTCTTCTTAGCCACTAACATTAGTGAGCTATTATCGAGTCTGATCCCTGTTAAGTACAAGGATCCAGGTAGTCCCACCATTGCCTGTACAATAGAACAAGCCGAGATTAGTCGTGCACTTCTTGACTTAGGGGCAAGTATCAACTTGCTTTCATTCTCAGTTTATCAACAACTCGGGTTGGGCGATCTTAGTCCAACTCGAGTCATTATCCAACTGGCTAACCGTTCAGTGAAAGTTCCAAAAGGGGAGATTAATGATGTCCTTATCCAGGTTGGGGAGTTTATTTACCCTGTTGATTTTATAGTTCTAGAGACACAACCTGTGTCCAATCATAGGGCTCAAACTCCTGTTATCCTAGGGCGACCATTCCTTGCTACTGCCAATGCCATCATCAATTGTAGGAATGGGTCCATGAGGTTAACCTTTGGGGACATGACTAGAGAAGTAAATGTCTTCAACCTAGGAAAACAACCCCGTGATGTTGAGGACCAAACATTTGAAGTCAACCTCATTGAGAACTTAACAAGTGAACATAGGGAAGAATTGGAAGTAGAAACTAAGTGTGACTTCGGATTAGAATCTGACGACTTTAATCTTGATTAGGTTGTTGAGTCTGATGTGAATTGGGCCTCGAACCCTATTTCACCAATTATGGAGCCAACAAATTTGACTAATCCTTCCAGTGAGCCTTCCTCTTCCTTAGAATTGAAAGCCTTACCTGCGCATCTCAAGTACGTCTATCTAGGCGAACAAGAGACCTTTCCTGTCATCATTGCATCCCATTTAAATGACGGGGAAGAAGAAGATCTTAAAGCAATTTTATGAAAATATAGGGAAGCCATTGGCTAGACTATGACTGATATAAAGGGATTAAGTCTAACCATAGTTCAACATCGCATTCATCTCAATGAAGATGCAACACCTAAAAGAGACCCGCAGCGTAGGTTAAACCCTATAATCCAAGAGGCTGTTCATGTTGAAATTGTGAAACTCTTAGACAATGGGATAATCTATCCCATTTCTGATAGCCAATGGGTCAGTCCTGTCCACGCGGTTCCAAAGAAATATGGTTTCATCGTAGTGGAAAACTAGAACAAAGAGTGGGTTCAAAGTCGATTTCCCATGAAGATCCGAGTTTGCATTGACTATAGGAAGCTTAATGCTGCAACTCGTAAGGACCATTTTTCACTTCCCTTCATTGATCAAATGCTTGAACGTTTGGCGGGCCACGAGTATTACTATTTTTTGGACGGTTACTCGGGGTATAATCAGATTCCTATTGCTTCAGAGGACCAAGAAAAGACTACATTCACATGTCCATTTGGAACATTTGCTTATCGTCGAATGCCTTTCGGCTCATGCAATGCCCCAGCTGTTGGCCCAAAGGCCTTCCACTCTAAGTTTTGATGGTGATTAACTCATGTAGTTATGTGTACTAATAATCTTGTGATTTTAGTTTCAGATCATTAATCAAGTTATTAGCTGGTGATTAGCTTCAACAAGATGATTTGGAAGCTTTCACATGTTGATTCAAGAGCCCGAGCGTCAAAGATCACATATAGCACTTGCTCGGTGGATCAAAGAGTTTTGGATCGAGTCGGCTTGGAGATTGCGCTCTACAAGAAGACATCGGTACCATAGTTTAGTTTTGTGTTTAGATCCAAATTGTAAAGATTAGAATAGTATGATAAGCTCAAGTTCACAACACACACGCTTCATGTTTGTGGTTTTCGGTTTTTGGTTTAACCGATCTTGGTTTGCATGAATAGATATTATATCAAAATAAGTTTACATGGTTTAATGTATATTAGATTTGTTCTATATACATGCATGCTTCAACTCTTAGACAAACTTACTTTGATATACCTATTTCATGTGTTTTAGGTTTTGTGTTTTAACAAAACTTATTTTTGGAATTAAAGACAAAAACTATGATATATATGTTTCATGTATATTGGATTTCTATCCATATGCATTATGCTTCAATAGTGTTTAAATATCATGTTTTTGTATTTGGAAGAGTTTTGGACAAAACGTATTTTCTATTCAAAATCCAAGTTTTAGAAAATACAGTTTTTGGTTTTTGGTAAAAATGATAAGACACAAAAATAGTTTTAATTGCTTGATATTTGAGTCAAACATCTATCATATGTTTATATATCAATGCAAATTGTCAAAACTATTTTTGGGGATTTTTAAGTAGTTTACAAGTATTTATTGGATATTTAATCCCTTAGTTTTTCTGACCAGAACAGAATCTGCCAGGCTAGGTCGGTCGACCCGAACGGTCGACCGCACCAAGTAGCCGGTCGACCGTTAGGGTCGACCGACGTGCACGGATACGTGCACGCTGGCTGCCTATTGAGCCGGCCGACCGCACGGGTCGACCGACTGCATGCAGGCTAGTCTCTGTTTGTTTCGGTCGACCGGTAGCTGCCAACGGGCAAAATTTGACCGTTGGACGGTCGACCGGCCGGTCGACCGGTAGTTCATTTTTGGTAGTTTCTGCTGCCAACGGTTATATTTTTCTGGGGTCTATAAATACCCCATTGGAAAGAGTTTTTCTCTAAGATTTTTTGTGCGAATTTTCCCCTACTCTCTGGTGTTTTCACAGCAATTAAAAAGAAGTTTTTGGACTTGTATTGAACAATCTATTTGGTATTTTTGCTAGGGTTTGGAAAATCAAAGTAAAGGGTTTTTGGAAAGAGTTTTTGATTCAACTTCTATATCTTGGTTTCAGTTTTTCCCAAGGATTTTCCTTTGTGATTTTGATTTCCATTCCATTGGTTTTCTCCACACTTGAGCTAAAATCTACTATCTCTTCTATAGGATCTTTGTGAGGGAGAAAGAGATTGTTTGTGGTTGTTATTTAGACCACCAAGTTATAAACCCAATCTTTGCTTGGCTTTGTGCCTTGGGTTGTATCCCTCAAGTTGTGAGGTGATCCTTGTGTTTGCTTTGTGCTAATCCCTCAAGTTGTGAGGTGATTGTTTTGTTGGATTGGAGCTTGCCTCAAGGAGGAGGTTGTTGTTGTAAAGTGAGGAGTTGGTACTCCTTGTGAGAGTTCTTTGTGGACTTGCTAGTGGATTAGAAATCCTTCGTGTGTCGAAGGCGGGGATGTAGAGCTGGGTGCTCGAACCTCGAAACATATCATGTTGTTTGCGCTTGATCCATTGACTCTCTCTATCTCTCTCTTTACTTTGTGCCTTGCAATTATTTATATTGTGCATTCATAATTGCTTGGCTTGGTTGTGTGTGCATCATTTGTTGATCGCACTTGAGTGTATTGCAATTAAGTTTTAAATTCCGCATTTAGTTCATAGATTAGCCATATCACCTATTCACCCCCCCTCTAGGTGACTTTTCAATTGGTATCAGAGCTAGCGCTCCTGATATTTAGGTTTAACCACCTAGGAGTGAGATCTTGGTTTGCTAATCTTCATTTGAATTGTTCATTTGCACTCATTTAGTTTGCTCTCATGGATAGCCCTCCTATGTTTGACCATATTAGACTTGATGCTTGGAAGGCCAATATGAGTAGCCATTTGAAAAGAGTAGGACATCTAGTTTATCAAGCCTCCACTATGGAATCCTTCCCTAATAGTAGCAAGCATAAAAAGGCTAATGCATTAGCACTTAGAGCACTTAGAGCATCTCTTAGTGAACATCTTTTACCCGTTTTTGATCGTTATGACTCGGCTTTTGCAGTTTGGAGCTTATTGACGTCTCCCGAGCTTCCAAGGATTATCAACAAGATGAGGAGATCTAAGAGAGAAAAGTCCGAAGAACGTTGCCTTATGGTCCACGGGAAGAACTCCCTTGAGGTACAATCGGACACTCAATTAGATGATAGCTCTAGTTCCTATTGCTATGGATGTTTAGAAGTTCAATCTTTAAATTTGGAACTTGCTCAAAAGCTTGAAAATTTCTTGAAAAACACAATCTTTTGAAAGAGGACAACCTTGTTTTGACAAATGAATTAAAGGATTTGTGTTCTAATTTTGAATTGATTTTGCAAGAAAAGGAAGAGATTGCAAGTGAACGTGACTCACTTAAATCTCAACTTGAACTTGCTTTAAAGGAAAATGAATTTTTAAAAGGTAAAGATGATTGTGATGATGTTGTGAAAAACAATGAGGTTTTATCTTCTAAATTGGATTTTGTTTTAAAAGATAACCTTGTTTTGAAAAATAAAATTGAGTCCATTACAAAAGAATTGGATTTGGTTTTAAAGAAAAATGAATCTTTAAAATTTGATATTGATTCTCATGTGTGCCATGCTAGTATAGCTTCCTCTTCTCCTTGCACACCTATTGCATGCTCCACTTTGTCTTCCACTATTGAAAATGATATAAATGTTTTGAAGAAAAGTGTAGATTGTTTGGGCTCCACTTTGAGCCAATGTGCTTTGAATCATACACGTTTGGAAACCTTGGTTCGCAAGAAACAAGGTCCATCTTTGCATGCACACCCTCCACGGCATACACATGCTCATCACGGACACAACCATGACATGTATGCTCATGTGTACATGTGTACACATTGTGGTCGAAAAGGCCATCTTGCTAGATTTTGCTATGATCGTTTACATGTTGAAAATTTAGCAAATAATCTTGTTTGGGTTAGAAAAGGTACTAACCCCTATGGACCCAAAAGGAAATGGGTACCAAAGACCACCTCTATACTTTTTGATGTAGGTGGGAGCTCTCGCATCACGTGAGAGTATTGGTGCCTTGAGGTGGATGTGTTCTAAGCTTAAAAGAGAACCATTTGGATGCTTCACTCTCAAGGAGATTTGGTGGGAGGACCACCGTGGTTTGGAGAACTAGAGATGCACCTTCATCGGTTTTGGTATCATTCTCTAACTCCCATTTTTATTTGCATGCTTTTCATGTTCATCTTTTCATAGCATGTCTTGTTTTAGTGTTCATTATGCTTATGCCATGTTTATTAGATTAGTGGTATACATGTGTAGTTACTTGAGACACCCATGTTTTATATGGATCTTATATTTGTGTTCTCACCTTGTTTAGTACTATCATGTATGCCCTAGATCTAATGTACATGCATATACATAATGATCATATGGATGTTTATGATGTTTTATTTTGATGACTCATGTTTTGCTTAGTATGTTGAATGCCATGTTTATTAGACCCTTGACATGCATGTATAGCTTTTGAGATCACCCATGTTTAGTATGGACCCATATTTTGTGTTCTCTTTATGTTTTAGCTATCATGTTAATCATAGATCTAATGCACATGTCTTTGTCATGCTAATCATATGATTGACTATGATTTTTTTGTTTTAATAATTCATGTTTATTATGATCATTCTTATGATTTTCATGATGATCTATGTGCCGTTTTATACTTCATGTTTTGGATATACGTTTAGATGTTAGTTTTCATTAAGACTAGGATTTATACTTGTACATAGAATGGGCCACAAGTAAATCTTTTTATATTTGTGCTTGAATTCCTATTTGTACCCGTTAGATGTGCTAGTATAGTCTAGTTTTGATGATTCATGCATTCTAACTTATATTCCTCAATTTGGATATATTTTCATGATCATATGTTTTAACTTCATGTATATGTCTATCTTATCCAAACTATTAGATATATATATACATCCTTGAGCCACGTGCCTTCATGCATATACTTTTGTGGACTCATTATGTTTAGGATATGTATGTATACTTTAGTTTGTACATGACATACATATGCCTTGAAGTTTAAATCGTTTGGATGAATTTCATGTTTGCTAGGTGATTTCACATTTATGATGAATTTCATGTTTTTAAGATGATTTCAATTGGTGATTTCACATCCTAGATGAATTCATGTTTTCAATATTGAGCTTGATTGTCCATTTTCATGTTGATATGTTTCTCACAACACTTGTACACTCACCTTATTTAATGTTTTCTCATGACTTAGTTTTCATGAGTACAAATTGTGCTATATAGATTTTGAGTGTTTTAGTGCCATGTGGTTTACATGCGTCTTCATGAAAAATATTTTTTGTTATTCCTTATTTGAAGGATCTCGTACTAGTTGATTCATATAACTAGTTGTGATATTCTTCCTTGGTAGTAGTTTTCAAACATACTATATTTGTAAACCTATTTTTGAAAACCCCTACCATCAAAGGGTGGTTGGATGGGAGATCATGCTCATGTATGCTTTATAGTGAAAATCATAGTAAACTTGAACATGAAATGGGTGGTAGGAATATAAGATATACACTTGATTTTATTGTTGTTTCAATTGGTATCATTGAATTCTTTCAATTGGTATCTATCTTGACATTTTTGTATACTCATATAGTTGTATGTATGTATGCTTTTCATTTCAAATGATATCAATTTCTATTGGTATTCATCTTTTTATACATATATGTGTTTTATTTGTGCTTCCTATATTTCTATATTGTCAAGCACAAATCTTGTTTATGATAAGCTTGAGTTTCAACTTTGTTTCAATTGATTAGTTTTCAATTGGTATAGTTTCACTTTTAAATTGGTATCAATATGCACTTCATTGACACATTTTTAATTGGTATCATATTTGAATTGACCCCTTATTGACATTGTTTTTGTTTTAGACAAAAAAGGGGGAGAACATTTTGTTTTTGAAACATCCCTTATTGTTTCTTTGTTTTGAATAAAAAGAAGAGAAGAATATGCTTTTATTAGTTTTGTTTTGTTTTTAACCCCTTTGTTGATGATTGACAAAAAGGGGAGAAGAATTTGAGTTTATATGCATATTTGTATGCATGTTTTATGTTTTTATTAAGTTCATTTGGTATCAAAGCATTATTTATAAAACATGTTTATTTTTGGTATCAAGAGCTTGTAAAAGAGATCATTAGTTTTGTTTTGCATATATTAAGTTTAATTAGCTATCTAGAACATGTTTATTTGTTTTTAATTTGAAAATTTCATTGATATTTAGAGCCTCTTTATTGTTTATACATATCTATGCATGTTTCATGTTTAGTATTCATTGCATATATTTGTTGTTTATCCCTATGCATGAGTTAAGGGGGAGCTTCCTTGAAGCTTAACTTAAATCCATGCATATATAACTCCATGAGTTTTGTCATCATCAAAAAGGGGGAGATTGTTGGCCCAAAGGCCTTCCACTCTAAGTTTTGATGATGATTAACTCATGTAGTTATGTGTACTAATAATCTTGTGATTTTAGTTTCAGATCATTAATCAAGTTATTAGTTGGTGATTAGCTTCAACAAGATGATTTGGAAGCTTTCACATGTTGATTCAAGAGCCCGAGCGTCAAAGATCACATATAAACTTGCTCGGTGGATCAAAGAGTTTTGGATCGAGTCGACTTGGAGATTGCGCTCTAAAAGAAGACATCGGTACCATAGTTTAGTTTTGTGTTTAGATCCAAATTGTAAAGATTAGAATAGTATGATAAGCTCAAGTTCACAACACACACGCTTCATGTTTATGGTTTTCGGTTTTTGGTTTAACCGATCTTGGTTTGCATGAATAGATATTATATCAAAACAAGTTTACATGGTTTAATGTATATTAGATTTGTTCTATATACATGCATGCTTCAACTCTTAGACAAACTTACTTTGATATACCTATTTCATGTGTTTTAGGTTTTGTGTTTTAACAAAACTTATTTTTGGAATTAAAGACAAAAACTATTATATATATGTTTCATGTATATTGGAATTTTATCCATATGCATTATGCTTCAATAGTGTTTAAATATCATGTTTTTGTATTTGGAAGAGTTTTGGACAAAACGTATTTTCTATTCAAAATCCAAGTTTTAGAAAATACAGTTTTTGGTTTTTGGTAAAAATGATAAGACACAAAAATAGTTTTAATTGCTTGATATTTGAGTCAAAACTTCTATCATATGTTTATATATCAATGCAAATTGTCAAAACTATTTTTGGGGATTTTTAAGTAGTTTACAAGTATTTATTGGATATTTAATCCCTTAGTTTTTCTGACCAGAACAGACTCTGCCAGGCTAGGTCGGTCGACCCGAACGGTCGACCGCACCAAGTAGCCGGTCGACCGTTAGGGTCGACCGACGTGCACGGATACGTGCACGCTGGCTGCCTATTGAGCCGGCCGACTGCACAGGTCGACCGACTGCATGCAGGCTAGCCTCTGTTTGTTTCGGTCGACCAGGCGGTCGACCGGTAGCTGCCTACGGGCAAAATTTGACCGTTGGACGGTCGACCAGCCGGTCGACCGGTAGTTCATTTTTGGCAGTTTCTGCTGCCAACGGCTATATTTTTCTGGGGTCTATAAATACCCCATTGGAAAGAGTTTTTCTCTAAGATTTTTTGTGCGAATTTTTCCCTACTCTCTGGTGTTTTCACAGCAATTAAAAAGAAGTTTTTGGACTTGTATTGAACAATCTATTTGGTATTTTTGCTAGGGTTTGGAAAATCAAAGTAAAGGGTTTTTGGGAAAGAGTTTTTGATTCAACTTCTATATCTTGGTTTCAGTTTTTCCCAAGGATTTTCCTTTGTGATTTTGATTTCCATTCCATTGGTTTTCTCCACACTTGAGCTAAAATCTACTATCTCTTCTATAGGATCTTTGTGTGGGAGAAAGAGATTGTTTGTGGTTGTTGTTTAGACCACCAAGTTGTAAACCCAATCTTTGCTTGGCTTTGTGCCTTGGGTTGTATCCCTCAAGTTGTGAGGTGATCCTTGTGTTTGCTTTGTGCTAATCCCTCAAGTTGTGAGGTGATTGTTTTGTTGGATTGGAGCTTGCCTCAAGGAGGTTGTTGTTGTTGTAAAGAGAGGAGTTGGGTACTCCTTGTGAGAGTTCTTTGTGGACTTGCTAGTGGATTAGAAATCCTTCGTTTGTCGAAGGCGGGGATGTAAAGCTGGGTGCTCGAACCTCGAAACATATCTTGTTGTTTGTGCTTGATCCATTGACTCTCTCTCTATCTCTCTCTTTACTTTGTGCCTTGCAATTATTTATATTGTGCATTCATAATTGCTTGGCTTGGTTGTGTGTGCATCATTTGTTGATCGCACTTGAGTGTATTGCAATTAAGTTTTTAAATTCCGCATTTAGTTCATCGATTAGCCATATCACCTATTCACCCCCCTCTAGGTGACTTTTCACCAGCAACGTTGCAACGCTGCATATTGAGTCTTTTTTCTGATATGGTAGAACGATTCTTAGAAAACTTCATAGATGATTTCTCCATCTACGGAGATTCGTTCACTCAATGTCTCCACCATTTAGAACTTGTCCTCCAACATTGTGCTGAGAAAAATCTGACACTGAACTGGGAGAAATACCACTTCATGGTAAAACATGGAATTATCTTGGGTCATGAAATTTTCAAGAAAGGAATTGAAGTGGATAGAGCCAAAATTGAGGTTATTGCAAATCTTCCCATGCCCAAATGCGTGAAGGATATTAGATCCTTCTTAGGACATGCCGGTATTTACCGAAGATTTATCAAGGATTTTAGTAAGATTGATAGGCCTTTGACTAATCTGTTAGCTAAGGACGTGTCCTTCACTTTCAATGTTGAATGTATGAATTCTTGGGAGAAGTTTAAGAGAGAGCTTATTTCTGCACCAATCATATCTGCACCGGATTGGTCTAAGTCGTTCGAAATCATGCGCGA
The DNA here is from genome assembly GCA_038442645.1 of Agave tequilana. Taxonomy (NCBI): domain Eukaryota; kingdom Viridiplantae; phylum Streptophyta; class Magnoliopsida; order Asparagales; family Asparagaceae; genus Agave; species Agave tequilana. The sequence goes on along the minus strand of JAVJIF010032643.1, from coordinate 85,391 downwards.
TGCTTCTGATTTTACCATAGGCGTTGTCCTAGGCAACGCATTGATAACAAGCAGCACGTGATTTACTACTCTAGTAGGACTCTCAACGATGCTCAATTGAACTACATTACTACTGAGAAGGAATTCTTGGCAGTAGTGTTTGCCTGAGAGAAATTTCGTCCCTACCTACTAGGGTACAAAATCACCATTTTCACCAATTATTCTGCGCTTAGGTACCTCATAATGAAGAAGGATGCCAAGGCCTGACTCATTCGTTGGATCCTCCTTCTTCAAGAATTTGATCTCGAGATTCGAGACAAGACAGGCGTAGAAAATATCGTTGCTGACCATCTCTCACGAATCCCTAATTCTCCATGCAACAAATTACCCATAAATGAGGATTTTCCTGATGAAAATCTCTTAACTATCTTTAGGGAACCTTGGTATGCTGATATAGTGAATTACTTAGTCATAAACCAAACTCCGTCTCATTTGTCCAAAAACGACATATACCGATTCTTATCCCAAGTCCGGTATTTCTTTTGGGAGGAACCGTATCTTTTTAAGTACTGTTCTGATCAAATTATTAGGAGATGCATTCCTGATGAGGAGGTTATGAGTGTTATATCCTTTTGTCACGACCTTGCATGTGGTGGACACTTTGGTCCCCGCAAGACTGCTGAAAAAGTGCTACAAAGTGGGTTCCATTGGCCCACTTTGTTTAAAGATGCTTATGAATTTTGCAAGACGTGCCCTAGATGCCAGGTGGTAGGAAGGATCTCAAAACGAAATATGATGCCCCTTAACCCAATTCTAGAAATAGAACTCTTTGATGTTTGGGGCATCGACTTTATGGGTCCATTTCCTAATTCATTTGGAAACCAATACATATTGATTGCTGTGGACTATGTGTCCAAGTGGGTAGAAGCTATTCCTAGTAGAACTAATGATAACAAAGTTGTCATAAAGTTTTTGAAAGAGAACCTTTTTTCACGCTTCGGAATCCCTCGTGCTATCATCAGTGATAATGGAACTCACTTTTGCAATAGATTCTTTGAAACTCTTATGCGAAAGTATGCCATAACTCACAAGTTATTCACACCTTATCATCCTCAAACCAGTGGGCAGGTTGAGGTTTCCAATAGACAAGTCAAGCTTATCTTAGAGAAGACTGTGAACCAAAATCGGAAAGATTGGTCCACCAAACTTGTAGATGCCCTATGGGCCTACAGGACCGCTTTCAAGATGATTCTAGGGATGTCTCCTTATAGGTTAGTCTATGCTAAAGCTTGTCACCTACCCGTTGAGTTAGAGCACCGGCCTTATGGGCAATCAAGCAGTTGAATTTTGACTTGACAAAGGCCGGTGACCTTCGAAAATTACAAATTTCCGAATTAGAGGAGTTAAGAAATGAGGCCTATGAAAATGCTAAGATCACTAAAGATAGAGTTAAGATTTTTCATGATAAACACATCATAAGAAAAACCTTTATCCCTGGACAAAAAGTCTTACTCTATAATTCTAGGCTTCATCTTTTTCCAGAAAAATTAAAATCAAGATGGACTGGGCCATTCGTTGTAAAAACTGTGTTTTCACACGGTGCAGTAGAGATCAGTGACCCCAAGAATAGAAATGACTTTAAGGTAAATGGTCAACGCCTTAAACCTTTCTTGGAATCAGTGACAGTAAATGAAACGGCTATGGGTCTTTTTGACCCAGTGTATCGGTAACCTTCCTCTTTTCCATTTTATTTCATGCATCTATACATTTCTTTCATACATTGGGGACAATGCATGAGATAAGTGTGGGGAGGGCTCTAACATGACTAATATATATATATATATAAAAAGAAAACAAAGGAAAAATATATATATATAAAAAAAACTTTTTGAAAGGTAGGAACAATATTTTGATATATTTTTTGTAAGAAATTAAGTCAATTTTAAGGAATAGGAAAATCATAATTAGGATTTCTTGCACTTGGTCAAAATAAGATGACTTGTTTGATTTTTAGGGTTAGGAATAAAATTTGTGAAAGTAATTTAGTCTTGATCTTTACTGTGATGAAATATGCACACTTTATACACTTACACACTTAAGGTTCAAAAACAAAGGCTTTTATGCCTTATAAAAAAATAAAAAATAAATAAATCTAATTATTGATCAGCTAGGTGCTTTGGCCTAAGGAAGCCTTGGTATTTATGCAAAAGATAATTAGATAAGTTTGAAAAAATATATATATAAATCTTCTGATTAAGCTGGGTATTTGTGCCTCATGAAGCATAAGTATTCACGCCTAAAAGGGATACATTTTATAAATAAAAACCTTGGTTTCGTGGCCTTGTCTGCTCGAGTGTTTAAGTCCTTAGGGGTGTTTTCTCACCTGGTGCTCTAAAACTGTTCGGTTTGGGTGTCACCGACTAAAGGCTCGTTACATGGGCAGATTAGAAAGCCTAATGGAATTGAGGAATAAATACCACCAAAAATAAATATAAATAATGCATAGGAGTTAATGTTAAAGAACCCTTAGTCAAACTTCGCAGTCACGATGGTGCATATGACTCAGGGTGAAGTAAAAGACTAGATGAGAGATACAATTTGACTCCTTACTTTGATTGATGACATGTTTTTGAATAGAGACTAAGTTTAGGAATGAAAATTTTGATATTCCTATAACTTATAGGTTACTTAACTCTCACAAATATACTTTAAATATTTTCTCCTTTCAAAATACTTTTCGAAAATACTAACATTTTTTTCTCTTTCTTTATGGATTTTGTGGGTGCAATTCACTGAAAATCCTCACGAGACAAAACTCGCCCTCTAGGGGTAACCTAGAGGTTTAACGGCTTGTTGCATATGCTCAGTGCAATCGAGTGACCTGCGAAAGTGGTCTAATAATTGATTAAGATTAGTTTTGATATTTTGCTCGAGGGCGAGCAAAAGATAAGTGTGGGGGTGTGATCGGTCACATATATTGCATACATATTGTCATATTACCATGTTTGTTATCTAAATAAATCATATGAATAAGTCCTATTTTTCTTTATAAAATGCAGGCCCATTGCTAAAGGATAGAAAAGAGAAATGAGCCCAAAAGCCCATCAAATTCTGATTTAATTTAGAATTAATTTGAAATCAGGGCAGATCTTGGCAAATCAGAAAGGTTGAAAACTAGTTGAAATGAATCTTCTCAAATCAAACGGTTGAAGCCAACAATCAAAGGCTATTTTGTCAAATCCTGAAGTAGAAACGGGAAAACCAGCGGAGATAAAGGAGAATCACCAAACGAAGAAGCTCCTCCAACCTGGTGTGGCCACCTGGCCACACCATGGCCACAGAAACGCAGCCAAAATCGCATTTTCGCGGCCGTTTGATTTCTGTTGGGGGAGCGTTTGCTCCCCCTATCTTCATACGTCCCCTCATGTTTGGTATTTACCTATGAATATTGTATTGTTCAGAGAAAAAGGGACCGGAACTTAGATTTAATTTTTCTCTTTATTTTTAAGGTTTAGGCTCTTTGTTAGATAGTATAAAAGTTGTATCTTTATTTTTATAATTTGTAGTTCAGTGCAAATACCAGTGAGAGAGAGGAATTGAGTGCTTGTAATCTGAAGATTGAAGTGACAGCAATAAAAGGATCTAGCTTTCTCTTCTTCCACTCCAATTCACGGTATGTCTAGCTTTATTTACATGCATTATTTTTCATCTTCCATGAGTAGCTAAATTAGTATTCTGGGCTCACTATTGTTCCTCTCTCCGATCCCTCTTCTTTTTGAATAGTTTTTGATGAATAGACCCAATGAATCATTTGCATGCCTAAAACTAAGCCTTTCTTGTTGAAAGTGTTCTTGAAGGCACATGAGGATGGGTTCGGACTTTTAAACTTCTACTTCTTTTAAAAACGTTTCTTGAACTTATTTTTATCTCATACTTGAACTACTTGATGATTTAACATTCAATTCAAAACGATTTCTTAAAGAAAAGAGTGAACTTTTCCAAACTATCTTATGTGCTTTGCTTAAAACTTTCTAAACTCAATCTTATGTTTATGGCCTATGATCAAGTTGAGGCATTAAGGATTTCAAGAGAAGAACACATCGTTGAGTAGTGAGATAGTGAGCCCAGATCTTCTTCGTATTAAAAACACAGCAAATCACTTTTCAAAGCTTTTTAAATCACCTTTTCTAAAGCCTTCTCCAAATTTGTAATTTTTCTTTTAATTATTTCCCTTCTCTCCATTATCTTTTCAACTAAAAAACTAGCACCATTCTTAGCTTTCTAAACAAATCACCAAAAATCTTTCATCGCATTCCTTCTCATGGACACGACCCGTTAGCCCAAAGCTACACGGTAATTCTCCTTTCACTTTGATTTTACAATCACTCTAATTGGGATGTTTAACCAAAACTCAAACTTTCAACTTGATTGGCCTGAACTAGGCCTTATAAGAGCTGAATAGGACCTAAACGAGGAGAAAACGTGATTTTCAAGAACCAATAGTGATATTACATAGTTTCTATAGAAAAATACTTCCAATTAACCTTATTTTTAGTCTTAATTAGGAAGTTTAAACAAAAGTCAAACTTTTAACCCCGATTGGCCTGAACTAGGCCTTAAAAGAGCTGAATAGGTCCTAAACAGGAAGAAAACACAGTTTTCAAGAACCTATGAATGGAATTATGTAGTTTCAATGTCTAATTACTTTTAATTAACTTTGTTTCTAGTCTTAGTTGAAAGTTTGACGAAAAGTCAAACTTTCAGCCTCGATTCGCCTAAACTCAGCCTTATAAGAGCCACCAAATAGGGCCTAAAAGGGGAGAAAACGTGATTTTTAAGAGTTAGGAGTGGTATTACATATTTTATATGTACAAATACTGTCGTTAACCTTATTTCTAATCTTAATTGGGGATTTTGATAAAAAGTCAAACTTTCAGCCCTGATTGGCCTGAATTAGGCTTTATAAGAGCCGAAAAGGTTCCAAATAAGGAGAAGAAATTGTTCTCAAGAGTCGAGAGTGGTATTACACAGATTCTATGTACAGACATTACAAATTAACCTTATTTCTAGTCTTAATTGTGAAGTTTGATCAAAAGTCAAACTTTCAGCCCTGATTGGCCTGGACTTGGCCTTATATAAGAGCCAAATAATGCCCAAATAGTGGGAAAATATAATTTTCAAGAGTCAGGAGTAGTATTATTGTTGGCCCAGAGGCCTTCCACTCTAGTTTTGATGATGATTAACTCGTGTAGTTATATTTACTAATAATCTTGTGATGTTTAGTTTCAGATATTTAACCAAGATATTAGTAGGTGATTAGCTTCAACAAAGATGGTTTGGAAGCTTTCACATGGTGATTCAAGAGCCCGAGCGTCAAAGATCATATATATATCACTCGTTGGAGTCAAGCTCGGTGGATCACGGTTTGGATCGAGTCGATTTGAAGACAGAGTTCGTCAAGAAGACCTCGGTACATAGTTTAATTTTTAGTTTAGATCCATTTGTAAAGATTAGATAGTGTGGTATGCTCAAGTTCACAACACACACACGTGTTTAAGTTTTAATGTTTTGGTTTTCGGTTTTGGTTTAACCGATCTTGGTTTTCATGAATAGATAGTATCAAATCAAGTTTACATGGTTTTATGTATATTAGATATGTTCTATATATATGTATGCTTTATATCTTAGACAAACTTATTTTGATATGCCTATTCATGAGTTTGGTGTTTTGTGTTTTAACAAAATATATTTTTGGATTTTTAGTCAAAAACATGGATATATCTATGTTTCATGTAGATTGGATTATATCCATATACAACATGCCTAAAAGTTGTTTAAGTATCATGTTTTTGTATTTGGATGAGTTTTGGACAAAACGAAATTTCAATTCAAAATTTTCATAACACAAAAATGGTTCAAATTGTTTGAAATATGTGTTGAAATTTTTCACACAAGTTTGTATATCAAAGTATTATGCTAAAACTATTTTTATGGATTTTTAGAGAATTTATAGGATTTAATTGGTAAATAAAAACCTAAGTTTTTCAGTCCTGTAATATGCCCTGCCAGGCTCTGGCGGTCGATCGGACCGGTCGACCGGACCCAGAGTCGGTCGACCGGACGGGTCGACTGACGTGCACATGCTGGCCAGCCACTTGGGCCGGTCGACCGAGCGGTCGACCAACTGTAAGTTCCCCACTTTCGGGTGGGGGCGATCGACCGGACGGTCGACTGTGAGGCTTGCCACGGTCGACCGAGCGGTCGACCGGCCAGAGAGCATGTGCTCTCTGGATTGGCACGGTCGACCGGGCGGTCGACCGGAAGGCTCCAACGGTCAAATTTTTGACCGTTGGCGGTCGACCGGGCCGGTCGACCGTCAGCCGCTAGGGCTGAAAAACAGCCCCAACAGCTAGTTTTTGATGGGGCTTATAAATCCCCCATTTGTAGGGGGTTTTGGTTAAGATTTTTGAGAAGAAAAATTTCCTACTTTCTAGTGTTTTATTTCAAGTTTCAAAAGAGTTTTTAGTGCTTAAAGATTTGATCTTTAACTTGTTTTTAAAAGGGTTGGAAAATCATTTTGAAAAGAAAATTCTTTGGGAATTGGTTTGATCTTCATTGTCTATTCTAACTAGAGTTTTCCCTAGAGTTTTTCTTTAAGTTTTTGATTTCCAAACTCTTTGTTTTCCACACTTGAACTATATCATTCTATCCTATCTATTAGGATCTTTTATTTGTGGGAAAAGTTGATTGTGGTTGAGATAGACCACCAAGTTGTAACCCTCCTTTATTTGTGGTATCCCTCTTGTGTAGAGGTTGATCTTGGAGTGGTGATTGGCTCCCTCTAGTGAGAGGTGGAGATTGGTTGTGTATCCCTCTTAGTGAAGAGGTGGATTGTGGTTGTTTGGCTAAGGGCCTACCCCTCTCGTGTGAGGTGGTGTTTGTGTTGCCTCGGTGGAGGTTGTATTCGGTTGAGAGAGGAGTTGTGTACTCCCGGTTATTGTATTGCCCCAAATCCTCGGTGGAGGTTCCCTGTGTGGGAGTCCTGTGTGGACAAGCTAGTGGATTGGAAATCCTTCTGGGTGAAGGCGGGGATGTAGAGCTGGGTGCTCGAACCTTGAAACAAATCTTGTTGTTTGCGCTTGATCCATTGACTCTTACTCTCTCTCTTTATATTGTGCCATTGTATCATTTCATTTTGCTCATTCATATTATATACTTGGTTTGTTTGTGTGTGCCTCACTTGTGCTTAACCACGAGAGCTTCATATAGCGCCTCAACTCTTATTCAGAGGAATCAAGAGGAGTTAGTCCAGAGCCCTTCACCGGAAATTCGGCTACACTCGTTGGTTGCATTAAGTGTTGTTGTAATTAAGTTTTTAATTTCCGCATTTAGTTCATTAGATTAGCCGTACACGTATTCACCCCCCTCTAGGTGTACTTACAATTGATATCAGAGCCTACGCTCCTGATATTTAGTTTAACCACCTAGGAGTGTGATCTTGGTTAGCTAATCTATCATTTGCATTTGCACACGTATATTGTTTGCACACACACCCATGGATTGCTTGACCCCTCCCATGTTTGATGTCTTCAACATTGACATGTGGAAATTTAGGATGTCCATGTACTTGAAAACCCTAGGCTTGCATGTTTTCCTTACCGCTACCAAGAAATCCTATCTTGGTAATAGCAAGCATATAGAGGCCAATGCACAAGCCCTTGAGGCACTTAGAAGCACGCTTAATAAAGAATATTTGTGCTTTGTTTCTAACTGTGATTCTGCCTTCGCAGTGTGGAACACGTTGACCTCCTCCGAGCTTCAAACGCCCAACATAATGGGGAAGGAATCTAGTGAGGATGAATCCGAACAACGATGCTACATGGTCCAAGGAAATGACTCCCTTGAGGTACTTTCGGACACTCAACTAGATAGTGCTAGCTCTTCATTTGATGATCTTGATAGTATGGATGCCTATGCTTTGAATGAAGAGTTATCTATTGTTTGTGAGAACCTCCTTGAAAAGTATAAAGTTTTGAAAAAGAAAACTTGTAAATTATCAAAAGATAATAAGGATTTGTTTTCTAAGCTTGATTTAGTTTTGCAAGAGAAAGTGGAGATTTCTAATGAAAGGGATTCATTGAGATTTAAACTTGAACTTGCTATTAATGAAAACAAAATTTTGAAAAATAGAAATGATTGTGAAAATGTTTTAAAGAAAAATGAGTATTTAACTTTAAACTTGATTTTGTTTTAAAAGAGAATGAATACTTGAAAAACAAAATTGCTTCTATTTCAAAGGATTTGGAAGTTTGTTTAAAGAAAAATATTTCTTTGAAAAATGATATGGATTCACATGTTTGCCTTACTAGTGTAGCTTCACCTAGCTCACCTATTGCATGCACCTCTTCTTCTAGAATTGATAATGATATTTGTTTGTTAAAGAAGAGTGTAGATTGTTTGAGCTCCACTTTGAGCCATTGTGTCATAAACCATACACGCTTGGAATCTTTGTTTCAAAAGAAACAAATTCCATCTTTGCATACACACCATACACGGCATACACATGCTCCTCACGATCACAATCATAACATGATGTATGCTCATGTGTACACTTGTACACATTGTGGACGTAAGGGCCACCTTGCTAAATTTTGCTATGATCGTATACATGATTCAAATTTAGCAACTAAGTTTGTTTGGGATAGGAAAGGAACTAACCCCCATGGACCAAAAAAGATATGGGTACCTGATTGGTCGCTAATGTTGCACATTTATTATCATATTCCCATACTTATTATAGAATAAACTCTGCATTGTCCTAATTAAATGTTTAATTTATTTGCAGGCCCATTCTTAAAGGAGAGTGAAAAGAAATGAGCCCAAAAGCCCACCAAATTCTGAATTAAATTAGAATTAATTCGAACTCAGTGAATCAGGGAAAAATCAGAGAGGTTAAAAATCGGTTGAGAAGAATCCTCCCAGAATCGATCGGTTGAAGCAAAGATCAAAGGCCATTTCGTCAAAATCCCGAACTTAAACTGCAAATCCAACTGAAGATAAAGCCAGAACGAGAAGCCAGGAAGCTCCACCAACAGGGTGTGGCTACCTGGCCACACCCTGGCCGCGAAAATGCGGCCAAAGCCGCGTTTTCGCGGCTTGGTTAGAGAATTAGGGGGAGCGTTTGCTCCCCCTATCTTCATACGCTCTTGTAGGTGGGGTTTTGCCTATAAATACTGGGATTTTCAGAGCCTCCAGGGGACGACCATGCAGAGATAGGATTTAGTCCAGTTTTCCATTTTGTAGTATAGGTTTTTGTTTTCTTTTTATGTAACTTTAATTTGTATGTAAGCTTAGATTAGATTGAGATTCATGTAAGTAAGAGAGAGAGGCTTATGTTGAGAGTGACACCGATGTACCCTCCTCCTTTCTTCCATCGTTTCAAGCAATAAAAGGTAATACATTTTATGTTCTTATTTACTTTCATTTTCTTCTTCTTCTTTCTACTTTACCTCTTTTGTTTTTGATGAGCTTGCAAGTGAATCCAGAAGCATAAGTATAACAATGTCTGTGTGAGTGCCAAAGATAATTCATGGTGATGTTCTCCTCCTCAAGATCCGTATCACTTCATTCTTTCTCGTCTTGATGATATAATGCGAATAGGGACTGAGCTCGATCCTATGGCTTATACGTTGAACGCCTCCGAAGCAAGGTAGAACATGCAAGGGTTCTAGGTAAGTCATCAACCAAACTAGGTGAGTACTTCTTTGATCTTCTTTCTTTTCTTTTACTTCTTAGTTTAGATCACCAACACGATTTCTTTCATCACTCCTTTTCCATTTCTTTTCCAATTCATTTGTACATAGTCATTTTCTAGTTTTCTCCACCTTCTCCATCTATCGCGTTCTTTTTAACTTTAACCTAACTCTTTCTTTTTCATTTTCATTTCTTAAAACAAAGAAGAACCTTCGTTTTTCTTCATAAAGATTTCAATACAAACCTTGAACGCTTTTATCGCTAACCCTCCTTGTGGATCACGGCTCGCATAGCCACTTGCTATCGCGGTAGAATTGAGCACTTGCACATCCTATTTTTAAGTTCTGAAATACTGTATTTTTTGTGCAGGTTTAAGCTTCAATAAAATTTTGGCGCCGTTGCCGAGGAGGGTAACGGTTTTTATTGAATTTTTGAACTAAAATGAATTTTTCTTCTCTGTTGCAGGTTACAGGGTAGGAAAAGCAAGAAAAAAAAGATTGCAGTAACATATAAGTGGTATTGGGCCTCTGTTCCAGAAAACAGAGACCAAGTACCCTCTGAATTGCCGCGTTTGCTCGGCTTTAGCCGCGTTTCCGCGGCAATAAAGAGTGCACTACTAACTGGCTTTTTGCAGGGTTGCTTACTTTGCGAAATTAGAGTTTCTACAAACTTTATTTCTTATATGACATTACCAGAAGCCTGCTAATAAACCAACAGTAAAACATTTGTTGAAAAAGTTAAAAAAATTGATTAGACGTTTGCATTTTAGGCACGTGTCTTTTCAATTCATTTACTTTACTGTTGAAGAGTGCTGGAGCAAGGTACGTTCGCATTGCATTTAGAATAGGACTCATCTCTTGGTTGATTTACATCGCTTTGAGTGAATCTTGTTTACATATCTTGTACACTTGCACAAACTGATCTTAAGGGCACCACCCCATAACAAGATAAGGTGGGGATTTAATCACCCTTCCTTGGCCCAAAAATCAGATTCCAAGCACGCACTAACCCGAGCCTAACTAAAAATGAGTAGACGTTGGCCCTAGGGACATCTCGGACTCAATTAGGAGATTATCCTAAGGGGAAAAGGTATTGGAATTTGACTCCTGCCAAATCAGTGTATAGGAAGGGGATTAAGGGCCGAAAGCCCGAAGGTTGGTAGTTATTTAATTAAGGAACGTCTTTGACGAATAACCTCCCACCAATCTTGCCCTGACCTGGCTGATTAGCTTGTGGTCAAAGTCTGCATTATATCTCCCGTGGACAGTCTAACCAGTTAGGAGTCGTCTAGGTCATAGGTCTACCCTAACTTAGTTTAGAATTTTTTCTTTTTATTTTTTGCTTATTTGTTTATTTTTTTTCTTTGTTTGTATTCTATTGTGTGATATGGCTTATAATAACAATTTTTCCAATTTTAATAGTAATCCATATTACACACCGACCTCTTTTTCGGATATTACCAACCCGACATATCATAACTTTAACCAACCTAGTGTGCCGGATTGGTCTTATCCGAATCAATATAACCCATACCCCCATCTTATAACCATAATTTCCAGAATAATTTCAACTCTTCACAGAGTCAGTGGGGATTCACCTCCCCCGAGTCTAATTTTCAACCAACTTGTCTTTCTTATCCACCTAGTCCATAATATTTCTAAGATTCATACTCAGTTCCACCAGTCCAAAATAGAAGACCATCAATTTTGAAAATGAGTATGCGTGAGTCAAAACAAAAATCACAAAATCTGATGGACTCACAATTTCACCACAAATTCGAAGACAACACTTCATCTTTTCATCAAAACAATGAACCTATCAATTATGAAGAGATGCTTGAAGCCATGACTTAGGCTCAAAACGCTCGTAATCGTGACATAGATATGATGGTCCAATCTCTACGTTCTCACCGTTTGACCAGTTCTGATGTCACTAACCATTCTGTTAGAGCCGAAGAGTCATGTTGTTTTGGAAATCAAGGTTCCATTTCAGAATAATCATTTGAACTTGCCCAAACTCTAAATTTTGAAAATGATATTGATAGTTTGGCAAGTTATCCCTTTCCTGAAATTGAACTTGAAAATGAATATGATCATGAACCTCAACTTAGTGATTCAATTATACTTCCTGATTCAATAATGACTCTGGTGTCTTTACCCGATTTCAATCTCTTTCCCGAGTCAACATTAGATCCTGTGCCAATTCATCATGAAATTGAATCACCCATCTTTGATGATCATATTGAACTTGACCAATTTTACACTTTTGAAAGTCCTATTGACAGATTGGCAAGTTCTCATTTTTATGACATTGAACTCAATGAGAAATGTGACCTAGATTCTCAAATCTGTGATCCAGTTCAAATTCCCGAATCAATATTGACTCCTGTTTTGTTACCGGACTTGAGTAATATTTTAGAGTCAGTTTTGATTCCCACACCGATCATTCTTGAACTTAAATCACCATTATTAAGTCACGTTCCATTGTTGGAAAATAAATATGGATTTGAGTTTCAACTTCTTGACTTGGACCCGCTTCTTGAACCAATCTCGACTCTTGAACCTTTACTTGACTTAAGTCACCTTCCTGAGTCGGTATCAGTTCCTGTACTTCCGAGTCCAAGCCAATCATTCTATCTTTTCACACTCCATTTTGGGACAAGGCGGTTGACAAATTTGACTCCGAAACTAATTATGGAATATGGAAATTACATGGGGTCAAATATTTAATAAAAATCCTTTATGGATGCATTATCTTAATGGTTATATTAGAGAAATTTCTAGTGGGTTCCTCCGAACTCTACGAAAAGTCGATTGGGCCACGTTTCGTGGACCAATCAGACCCCACCAGAACCACCACCTTAAGGTAACATTTTCCTTCCCTTTCTTCTTTTTCATGCATATATGCATTAATTCATACATTGAGGACAATGCATGAGATAAGTGTGGGGGAGGGTTCTAACATAACTTAGGTTTTTCTTTTTATAAAAAAAAAATTTAACATTTTCTTTACTTTTAAAAACTTTTTGAAAATAGAAACAATATTTTGTCATATTTTTTGTAAGAAATTAAGTCAATTTTAAGGAACAGGAAAATCCAAATTAGGATTTCTTATACTTGGTCAAAATAAGATTATTTGTTTGATTTTTAGGGTTAGGAAGAAAATTTGTCAAAGTAATTTGGTCTTGATCTTTACCTTGATGAAATATGCACACTTCATACACTTACACACTTAGGGTTCAAAAACAAAGATTCTTATGCCTTATGAAAAAAAAAGAAAAAAAAGATAAACAAATCTAATTATTGATTAGCTAGGTGCTTTGGCCAAGCAAGCCTTAGTATTTATGCGAAAGATGATTAGATAAGTTTGAGAAAAAAATATATATAAAAATCCTCTGATTAAGCTGGCTATTTGTGCCTAATAAAGCATAAGTATTCACGTCTAAAAGGGGTTTAAATAATAAAACCCTTAGTTTTGTGGCCTTGTTTGCTCGAGTCCTTAAGTCCTTGGGGTGTTTTCTCACCTGGTGCCCTAAGACCGTTTGATTTGGGAGTCATCGATTAAAGGCTCGTTACATGGGCAGATTAGAAAGCCTAATAGAACTAAGGAATAATACCACAAAAATATATATATATATATAAATAAATAAGGCATAAGAGTTAGAGTTAAAGAACCCTTAGTCAAACTTCACAGTCACGATGGTGCATATGACTCAGGGTAAAGTAATAGACTAAATGAGAAGTACAATTTGACTCCTTACTTTGATTGATAACAAATTTTTGAATAGAGACTAAGTTTAGGAATGAAAAATTCAGTTTTCTTATAACTTATAGATTACTTAAGTCTTATAATTATATTTCAAATATTTTTCTCTTTCAAATGCTTTTTGAAAATACTAACTCTTCAGTTCTCTTTCTTTATGGATTTTGTGGGTGTAATCCACTGAAAACCCTCACGAGACAAAACTCGTCCTCTAGGGGAAACCTAGAGGTTTAACGGCTTTTTGCACATGCTCAGTGCAATCGCGTGACCTGCGAAAGTGATATAATAATCCTTAGTATAGTTTAGTTGTTTTGCTCGAGGACGAGCAAAAGATAGGTATGGGGGTGTGATTGGTCGCTAATGTTGCACATTTATTATCATATTCCCATACTTATTATAGAATAAACTCTGCATTGTCCTAATTAAATGTTTAATTTATTTGCAGGCCCATTCCTAAAGGAGAGTGAAGAGAAATGAGCCCAAAAGCCCACCAAATTCTGAATTAAATCAGAATTAATTCGAACTCAGTGAATCAGGAAAAAATTAGAGAGGTTGAAAACTGGTTGAGAAGAATCCTCCCAGAATCGATCGGTTGAAGCGAAGATCAAAGGCCATTTCGTCAAAATCTCGGACTTAAACTGCAAATCCAACTGAAGATAAAGCCAGAACGAGAAGCCGGGAAGCTCCACCAACAGGGTGTGGCCACCTGGCCAGACCCTGGCTGCGGAAACTCGGCCAAAGTCGCGTTTCCGCGGCTTGGTTAGAGAATTAGGGGGAGCGTTTGCTCCCCCTATCTTCATACGCTCCTGTAGGTGGGGTTTTGCCTATAAATACTGGGATTTTCAGAGCCACCAGGGGACGACCATGCAGAGATAGGATTTAGTCCAGTTTTCCATTTTGTAGTATAGGTTTTTGTTTTCTTTTATGTAACTTTAATTTGTATGTAAGCTTAGGTTAGATTGAGATTCATGTAAGTAAGAGAGAGAGGCTTATGTTGAGAGTGACACCGATGTACCCTCCTCCTTTCTTCCATCGTTTCAAGCAATAAAGGTAATACATTTTATGTTCTTCTTTACTTTCATTTTCTTCTTCTTCTTTCTACTTTACCTCTTTTGTTTTTGATGAGCTTGCAAGTGAATCCAGAAGCATAAGTATAACAATGTCTGTGTGAGTGCCAAAGATAATTCATGGTGATGTTCTCCTCCTCAAGATCCGTATCACTTCATTCTGCTCTCGTGATGATGATATACGAATGGGGACTGAGCTCGATCCTATGGCTTATACGTTGAACGCCTCCGAAGTAAGGTAGAACATGCAAGGGTTCTAGGTAAGTCATCAACCAAACTAGGTGAGTACTTCTTTGATCTTCTTTCTTTTCTTTTACTTCTTAGTTTAGATCACCAACATGATTTCTTTCATCACTCCTTTTCCATTTCTTTTCCAATTCATTTGTACATGGTCATTTTCTAGTTTTCTCCACCTTCTCCATCTATCGCGTTCTTTTTAACTTTAACCTAACTCTTTCTTTTTCATTTTCATTTCTTAAAACAAAGAAGAACCTTCATTTTTCTTCATAAAGATTTCAATACAAACATTGAACGCTTTTATCGCTAACCCTCCTTGTGGATCACGACCCGCATAGCCACTTGCTATCGCGGTAGAATTAAGCACTTGCACATCCTATTTTTAGTTCTCAAATACTGTATTTTTTGTGCAGGTTTAAGCTTCAATCAGTACCAAAGACCACCCCTATGCTATTTGATGTAGGTGTGGGCTCTCACATGACGTGAGAGTGATGGTGCCTTGAGGTGGATACGTTCCGAGCTTAAAGAGAACAATTTGGATGCATCACTTTCAAGGGGAGTTTAGTGGAGAGGACCACCATGTTTTGGAGACTTGGAGAGTTGCCTTCTTGGTTTTGGTAACGATCTCTAACTTCTCATATGTTTACATGCTTTTCATACTGTTGATTTCTAGCATGTCATGTTTTAATGTTCATTATGCCATATGCCATGTTTATTAGATTAGTGATATACATGATTAGTATTTGAGACACCCATGTTTAATATGGACCCATATTTTGTGTTCTCTCTTTGTTTTAACTAATATGTATGTCCTAGATCTAATGCATGTGCATGTACATAATGATCATATGGATGTTTATGAGTTTTGTTTTGATTTCCATGCTTCATGTTTTGATTAATTATTTGAATGTTAGTTTTCATTAAAGTTAGGATATATATACTTGTACAACTAGTGAGCCACAAATAGACCATTATATGTTTGTGCTTGAAAGCTCATTTGTACTCATTAGATGTACTAGTATAGTCTAGTTTTGATGATTCATGCATTTGACTTGTATTCCCATATTATACATGTTTTCATGTTTTAACTTCATGTATATGTCCATCTTGTCTAAACTATTATCTATACATATACATCCTTTGAGCCACTTGCCTTCATACATATACTTTTGTGGACTCGTTTATATTTGAATATGTATGTATACTTTAGCTTGAACATGACATACATATACCTTGAAGAATTCTAATTTTGATGATTTTCATGTTTTTAAGGAATTTCGTATATTGAGCTTAATTGCATATTTTCATGATGATATGTCTCACATAACACTTGTACACTCATGTTAATTATTGTTTTCTCATGATTTTATTTTCATGAGTATGATATATGCCTATATAGATTTTGAGTGTTTTGGTGATCATGTGATTTACATGTTTTTCATGAAATATAGTTTTGTTTTATTCCTTGCTTGAAGGATTCCGTACTAGCTTATAAAGTTTTTCATATAACTAGTTCGTATTCTTCGCTTTGGTAGAGTTTTTCAAACATACTCTATTTTCAAACCTATTTTTGAAAACCCCTACCCATTTAAGGGTGGTTGGTTGGGCGACCATGTCTTATATGCTCTTTATTGAAAATCTATTTAAAACATGTGCATGAGATGGGTGGTATGAAGTATGAGTTATACACTTGATCTTATTATAGTTTCAATTGGTATCATTGGATTTTTTCAATTAGTATCAATATTGACATTCTCTTGTATACTCATATATGTTTTTATATATGTATGCTTACACTTCATATAGTATCAATTTCGATTGGTATCTAATTTTTCATATGCTTTATTTGTGCTTACTATATCTCTATATCATTGAGCACAAATTTTAGTTTTGCTAAGCTTGATTTTTAAATGCATATCATATTTCAATTGATTAGTTTTCAATTGGTATCCTAATACAAACTTATGCATCATTTTTGGTATTTCATAAAGGGGGAGAAATTCGTAATTTATCTTTCATTGGTATTTTGTTTACCTTTGATTGCCACTCCCATACTTTATGATGAAAAATGATTGAAAAAAAATTAATATTGATTTTAATTTGGTATCATATGTTCAAAATGAAAAATACTTCCAATTGGTATCTGTTGGCCCAAAGGCCTTCCACTCTAGTTTTGATGATGATTAACTCATGTAGTTATGTGTACTAATAATCTTGTGATTTTAGTTTCAGATCATTAATCAAGTTATTAGTTGGTGTTTAGCTTCAACAAGATGTTTAGGAAGCTTTCACATGTTGATTCAAGAGCCCGAGCGTCAAAGATCACATATAGCACTTGCTCGGTGGATCAAAGAGTTTTGGATCGAGTCGGCTTGGAGATTGCGCTCTACAAGAAGACTTAGGTATCCTATTTTAGTTTTGTGTTTAGATCCAAATTGTAAAGATTAGAATAGTATGATAAGCTCAAGTTCACAACACACACGTTTTATGTTTTTGGTTTTCGGTTTTTGGTTTAACCAATCTTGGTTTGCATGAATAGATTTTATATCAAAACAAGTTTACATGGTTTAATGTATATTAGATTTGTTCTATATACATGCATGCTTCAACTCTTAGACAAACTTACTTTGATATACCTATTTCATGTGTTTTAGGTTTTGTGTTTTTAACAAAACTTATTTTTGGAATTAAGGACAAAAACTATGATATATATTTGTTTCATGTATATCGGATTTCTATCTATATGCATCATGCTTCAAAGTGTTTAAATATCATGTTTTTGTATTTGGAAGAGTTTTGGACAAAACGTATTTTCTATTCAAAATCCAAGTTTTAGAAAATACAGTTTTGGTTTTTGGTAAAAATGATAAGACACAAAAATAGTTCAAATTGCATGATATTTGAGTTGTAATTTTTATCACATGTTTATATATCAATGCAAAATGATAAAACTATTTTTGGGAATTTTTAAGTATTTTACAAGATTTTTCAAAATATTTTAAACTGTTTTCTGTTCCAGGCTTCACCGGTCGACTAGTCTTCTGACCAAGTCGACTTGGCATGAAGTCGGTCAACCGGGTCGGTCGACCGACGTGCACAAATCTGTGCACGTTTGGCAGACAGGGACGGTCGAGCCGGTCGACCGGGTCTGAGAGCAGAGCTCTCTGTTTGTTTGGGTCGACCGGGCGGTCGACCGGTAGCTGCCAACGGGCAAAATTTGACCGTTGGACGGTCGACCGGCCGGTCGACCGGTAGGGTTATTTTGGCCAAATCTGCTGCCAACGGCTAGTTTCCAGATTTGCCTATAAATACCCCTTTGGCAAGAGTTTTTCTTCAAGATTTTTTGTGCGAATTTTTCCCTACTCTCTGGTGTTTCACAGCAATCAAAAGAAGTTTTTGGACTTGAATTGAACAATCTTTTTGGTGTTTTTACTAGGGTTTGGAAAATCAAAGAAAGGGTTTTTGGGAAAAGATTTTGATTGAACTTCTCTATCTTGGTTTCAGTTTTTCCCAAGGATTTTTCTTTGTGATTTTGATTTTCATTCCTTTGGTTTTCTCCACACTTGAGCTAAATCTACTATCTCTTCTATAGGATCTTTGTGTGGGAGAAAGAGATTGTTTGTTGTTGTTGTTTAGACCACCAAGTTAAAAACCCAATCTTTACTTGGCTTTGTGCCTTGGGTTGTATCCCTCAAGTTGTGAGGTGATCCTTGTGTTTGCTTTGTGCTAATCCCTCAAGTTGTGAGGTGATTATTTTGTTGAATTGGAGCTTGCCTCAAGGAGGAGGTTGTGGTTGTAAAGAGAGGAGTTGGGTACTCCTTGTGAGAGTTCTTTGTGGACTAGCTAGTGGATTAGAAATCCTTCGTGTGTCGAAGGCGGGGATGTAGAGCTGGGTGCTCGAACCTCGAAACATATCTTGTTGTTTGCGCTTGATCCATTGACTCTCTCTATCTCTCTCTTTACTTTGTGCCTTGCTATTATTTATATTGTGCATTCATATTTGCTTGGCTTGGTTGTGTGTGCATCATTTGTTGATCACACTTGAGTGTATTGCAATTAAGTTTTTAAATTCCGCATTTAGTTCATAGATTAGCTATATCACCTATTCACCCCCCTCTAGGTGACTTTTCAATTGGTATCAGAGCCTACGCTCCTGATATTTAGGTTTAACCACCTAGGAGTGAGATCTTGGTTTGCTAATCTTCATTTGCATTTTTCATTTACACACATCTAGTTTGCACTCATGGATAGCCCTCCTATGTTTGACCATTTTAGACTTGATACTTGGAAGGCCAATATGAGTAGGCATTTAAAATCACTAGGTCATCTAGTTTATCAAGCCTCTACTCAAGAATCATTCCCTAATAGTAGCAAGCATAAAAAGGCTAATGCATTAGCACTTAGAGCACTTAGAGCATCTCTTAATGAACATCTTTTACCCGTGTTTGATCGTTATGACTCGGCTTTTGCAGTTTGGAGCTTATTGACGTCTCCCGAGCTTCCAAGGATAATCAACAAGATGAGGAGATCTAAGAGAGAAAAGTCCGAAGAGCATTGCCTCATGGTCCAAGGGAAGAACTCCCTTGAGGTACAATCGGACATTCAATTAGATGATAGCTCTAGTTCCTATTGCTATGGATGTTTAGAAGTTCAATCTTTAAATTTGGAACTTGCTCAAAAGCTTGAAAATTTCTTGAAAAAACACAATCTTTTGAAAGAGGACAACCTTGTTTTGAAAAATGAATTAAAGGATTTGTGTTCTAATTTTGAATTGATTTTGGCAAGTGAACGTGACTCACTTAAATCTCAAGTAGACCTTGCCCTTAATGAGATTGAAGATTTGAAAAGCAAAAATGATTGTGATGATGTTGTGAAGCACAATGAAGTTTTATCTTCAAAATTGGATTTTACTTTTAAAGATAACCTTATTTTGAAAAATAAAATTGATTCAATTACAAAAGAGTTGGATTTGGTTTTAAAGAAAAATGAATCTTTGAAAATTGACATTGATTCTCATGTGTGCCATGCTAGTATAGCTTCTTCTTCTTGCACACCTCTTGCATGCTCCACTTTATCTTCAACTATTGAAAATGATATAAATGTTTTGAAGAAAAGTGTTGATTGTTTGGGCTCCACTTTGAGCCAATGCACTTTGAATCATTCACGTTTGGAAACCATGGTTTGCAAGAAACACAAGGTCCATATTTGCATGCACACCCATCACGGCATACACATGCTCATCACGGACAAAACCATAACATGTATGCTCATGTGTACACATGTACACATTGTGGCCGAAAAGGCCATCTTGCTAGATTTTGTTATAATCGTATTTATCATGAAAATTTAGCAACTAATCTTGTTTGGGTTAGAAAAGATACTAACCCCTATGGACCCAAAAGGAAATGGGTAC
This sequence comes from Agave tequilana, assembly GCA_038442645.1. Taxonomy (NCBI): domain Eukaryota; kingdom Viridiplantae; phylum Streptophyta; class Magnoliopsida; order Asparagales; family Asparagaceae; genus Agave; species Agave tequilana. The sequence goes on along the minus strand of JAVJIF010032643.1, from coordinate 65,180 downwards.
TAAAGACCACCTCTATATTTTTTGATGTAGGTGGGAGCTCTCGCATCACGTGAGAGTATTGGTGCCTTGAGGTGGATGCGTTCTAAGCTTAAAAGAGAACATCTTGGATGCTTCACTCTCAAGGGGATTTGGTGGGAGGACCACCGTGATTTGGAGAACTAGAGATGCACCTTCATCGGTTTTGGTATCATTCTCTAACTCCCATTTTTATTTGCAAGCTTTTCATGTTCATCTATTCATAGCATGTCTTGTTCATTATGCTTATGTCATGTTGATTAGATTAGTGTTATACATGTTTAGTTACTTGAGACACCCATGTTTTATATGGATTTTATCTTTGTGTTCTCACCTTGTTTAGTACTATCATGTATGCCCTAGATCTAATGTACATGCATATACATAATGATCATATGGATGTTTATGATGTTTTTTTGTTTTGATGACTCATGTTTTATTAGTATGATATTTGCCATGCTTATTAGACTTATGCTTTACATGATTAGTTGTTGAGACACCCATGTTTAGTATGGACCCATATTTTGTGTTCTCTTTATGTTTTAGCTATCATGTTAATCATAGATCTAATGCACATGTCTTTGTCATACTTATCATATGGTTGACTATGACTTTGTGTTTTAATAATTCATGTTTTGATTATTATGTTTATCATGTTGGGTTATGATTCCCGTTTTATGCTTCATGTTTTGACTACTTGCTTGAATGATAGTTTTCATTAAGACTAGGATTTATACTTGTACAACTAGTGAGCTACAAATAGACCTTTATATATGTTTGTGCTTGAACGCTCATTTGTACTCACTTGATGTACTAGTATAGTCTAGTTTGATGATTCTTGCATTTGACTTGTATTCATCATTTTACACATTTTGGTTTAACTTCATGTATATGTCCATCTTGTCCAAACTATCACTTATACATATACATCCTTGAGCCACGTGCCTTCATGCATACTTTTGTGGACTCATTGTGTTTAGGATATGTATGTATACTTTAGTTTGTACATGACATACATATGCCTTGAAGTTTAAATCGTTTGGATGAATTTCATGTTTGCTAGGTGATTTCACATTTATGATGAATTTTATGTTTTTAAGATGATTTCAATTGGTGATTTCACATCCTAGATGAATTTCATATTTTCAATATTAAGCTTGATTGTCCATTTTCATGTTGATATGTTTCTCATAACACTTGTACACTCACCTTATTTAATATTTTCTCATGACTTAATTTTCATGAGTACAAATTGTGCTATATGGATTTTGAGTGTTTTAGTGCCATGTGGTTTACATGTGTCTTCATGAAAAATATTTTTCTCTTGTTTGAAGGATCTCGTACTAGTTGATTCATATAACTAGTTGTGATATTCTTCCTTGGTAGTAGTTTTCAAACACACTATATTTGTAAACCTATTTTTTGAAAACCCCTACCATCAAAGCGTGGTTGGATGGGAGATCATGCTCATGTATGCTTTATAGTAAAAATCATAGTAAACTTGAACATGAAATGGGTGGTAGGAATATGAGATATACACTTGATCTTATTGTTGTTTCATTTGGTATCATTGAATTCTTTCAATTGGTATCAATCTTGACATTTCTTGTATACTCATATATTTTTGTGTATGTATGCTTTCATTTCAAATAGTATCAATTTCGATTGGTATCTAAATTTTTCATACATATTTGTGTTTTAGATGTGCTTACTATATCCCTATATCTTTAAGCACAAATCTTATTTATGATGATAAGCTTGAGGTTCAACTTTGTTTCAATTGATTTAGTTTTCAATTGGTATCTTAATTCGAGCCTTATCATAGTTTTTATTGGTATTTCATAAAGGGGGAGAAAATCTTGTATTTCTTCTTTCAATTGGTATTTAGTATTCCACTCCTTCACTTTATGATAGAGATTGGCAATAATTTCAATTGATATCAAAATTGTTTATTTACAATTGATGTGATGTTTGTTTACTTATCAATTGGTATCAAGATTTTTGTTTTTCAATTGGTATAGTTTCACTTTTTAAATTGGTATCAAAATGCACTTCATTGACACATTTTTAATTGGTATCATATTTGAGTTTAGACAAAAAGGGGAAGAGCATTCCTTGATTGATTCCTTATTTTGAATATAAAAAGAATATATTTTTATTAGTTTTGTAAATAAGGGGGAGAAGAATTTCTTTTAATCGGAATATGTTTTTATTAGTTGTTTTTAACCACTTTGTTGATGATTGACAAAAAGGGGGAGAAAAATTTGAGTTTATATGCATGTTTGTATGCAGAGTTTATATGCATGTTTGTATGCATGTTTTATGTGTTTTTATTAAGTTCAATTGGTATCCAAAGCATGTTTGTTTGTTTTTGCTAATTGGTATCTAGAACATGTTTATTTGTTTTTGAAAAGTTCATTGGTATCTTCCATTGGTTTCTAGAGCCATTTATTGTATTATGCATATCTATGCATGTTTCATGGTTTATAATTTCATTGGTATCTTGAGCTATTTATTAGTTGTTTATCCTATGCATGAGTTAAGGGGGAGCTTTTTTGAAGCTTAACTTTAATCCATGCATATATAACTCCATGAGTTTTGTCATCATCAAAAAGGGGGAGATTGTTGGCCCAAAGGCCTTCCACTCTAGTTTTGATGATGATTAACTCATGTAGTTATGTGTACTAATAATCTTGTGATTTTAGTTTCAGATCATTAATCAAGTTATTAGTTGGTGATTAGCTTCAACAAGATGTTTAGGAAGCTTTCACATGTTGATTCAAGAGCTCGAGCGTCAAAGATCACATATAGCACTTGCTCGGTGGATCAAAGAGTTTTGGATCGAGTCGGCTTGGAGATTGCGCTCTACAAGAAGACTTAGGTATCCTAGTTTAGTTTTGTGTTTAGATCCAAATTGTAAAGATTAGAATAGTTGATAAGCTCAAGTTCACAACACACACGTTTTATGTTTTTGGTTTTCGGTTTTTGGTTTAACCAATCTTGGTTTGCATGAATAGATTTTATATCAAAACAAGTTTACATGGTTTAATGTATATTAGATTTGTTCTATATACATGCATGCTTCAACTCTTAGACAAACTTACTTTGATATACCTATTTCATGTGTTTTAGGTTTTGTGTTTTTAACAAAACTTATTTTTGGAATTAAGGACAAAAACTATGATATATATTTGTTTCATGTATATCGGATTTCTATCCATATGCATCATGCTTCAAAGTGTTTAAATATCATGTTTTTGTATTTGGAAGAGTTTTGGACAAAACGTATTTTCTATTCAAAATCCAAGTTTTAGAAAATACGGTTTTGATTTTTGGTAAAAATGATAAGACACAAAAATAGTTCAAATTGCATGATATTTGAGTTGTAATTTTTATCACATGTTTATATATCAATGCAAAATGATAAAACTATTTTTGGGAATTTTTAAGTATTTTACAAGATTTTTCAAAATATTTTTAAACTATTTTCTGTTCCAGGCTTCACCAGTCGACTAGTCTTCTGACCAAGTCGACTTGGCATGAAGTCGGTCGACCGGGTCGGTCGACCGACGTGCACAAATCTGTGCACGTTTGGCAGACAGGGACGGTCGACCGAGCCGGTCGACCGGGTCTGAGAGCAGAGCTCTCTGTTTGTTTGGGTCGACCGGGGCGGTCGACCGGTAGCTGCCAACGGGCAAAATTTGACCGTTGGACGGTCGACCAGCCGGTCGACCGGTAGGGTTATTTTGGCCAAATCTGCTGCCAACGGCTAGTTTCCAGATTTGCCTATAAATACCCCTTTGGCAAGAGTTTTTCTTCAAGATTTTTTGTGCGAATTTTTCCCTACTCTCTGGTGTTTTCACAGCAATCAAAAGAAGTTTTTGGACTTGAATTGAACAATCTTTTTGTTGTTTTTACTAGGGTTTGGAAAATCAAAGAAAGGGTTTTTGGGAAAAGATTTTGATTGAACTTCTCTATCTTGGTTTCAGTTTTTCCCAAGGATTTTTCTTTGTGATTTTGATTTCCATTCCTTTGGTTTTCTCCACACTTGAGCTAAAATCTACTATCTCTTCTATAGGATCTTTGTGTGGGAGAAAGAGATTGTTTGTGGTTGTTGTTTAGACCACCAAGTTAAAAACCCAATCTTTGCTTGGCTTTGTGCCTTGGGTTGTATCCCTCAAGTTGTGAGGTGATCCTTGTGTTTGCTTTGTGCTAATCCCTCAAGTTGTGAGGTGATTGTTTTGTTGAATTGGAGCTTGCCTCAAGGAGGAGGTTGTGGTTGTAAAGAGAGGAGTTGGGTACTCCTTGTGAGAGTTCTTTGTGGACTAGCTAGTGGATTAGAAATCCTTCGTGTGTCGAAGGCGGGGATGTAGAGCTGGGTGCTCGAACCTCGAAACATATCTTGTTGTTTGCGCTTGATCCATTGACTCTCTCTATCTCTCTCTTTACTTTGTGCCTTGCTATTATTTATATTGTGCATTCATATTTGCTTGGCTTGGTTGTGTGTGCATCATTTGTTGATCACACTTGAGTGTATTGCAATTAAGGGGCTGTTTGGTTGGTTGCAAAACTTTGCAAAATGTAAAAAGTTTTGCAACTTTACACTTTTCACTTGTTTGTTTCCATTTGCAAAATGTAAAAACTTTTTCCACTTTACAGTTGCTACAGTTAAATTTGTGGTCATTTAATTCTCACTTTTACACTCATATTTTCTCACTTGCAGTTGCTACAGTTAAATTTGTGGTCATTTAATTCTCACTTTTACACTCATATTTTCTCACTTGCAGTTGCTACAGTTAATTTTGTGGTCATGTAACTCTCACTTGTAGTACACCAATTCAAAACAGTTACTTGATAATCAATATATAATTTAATATTTTTAAATTTAATATTTTAAATAGTGTTCAATTTCTTATTTAAGTATTTAATTATTTTATATTTTTAATCTTTAATTTTTTTATTTTTAATATTGTTTTAATATTTAATATTTTACTATTTTAATTTACTATTTTTATTTAATATTTTATTTAATATTTTATTATTTTATTAATACTTATTCCATTTTTTATTATTTTATTTAGAGTAAATATTTTATTAATATAACAATATTATACTTTAATATAAAATTACTATATATTTAGTTATTTAATTTTTAATATAAAAATTCCTTTATTAATATCATAATAATTTTTATTATTATATTAATATTTTATTATGTTAATATTGTAATAATAATTCAGTATAATAATACTTTAATGATAATTTATTATTAAATTATAATTATATTTACTTTGTTATTTTTATATTTCTATAATATTACAATAATATTATAATAAAATTTATACTATAAAATTTTCAAGTATTTTTAATATTATTACTATATTTTACTATATTTTATTTCTTTTAACATTTTTTAATATTTAATTTTATTAGTATTCTTAAATTTTATTAATGTTCTTTAGATTTTCTTAAAATTTTATATCATTTATTTAATTAATATTTTAGTAATATTTTACTATTTATACTAATATTTTATTAATATTATTATTATAAATAAAATATTAAGATTATTTTTTTTTATCTCAAATTTATTAATACAATTTAATTTGCAATATTAGATTAATTTAATAGTATTTATAATATTTAAATCACTGCTACAGTTAATTTTGTGGTCAACTTTTCCACTTTCACTTTTACATTACCAACCAAACACCGTAAAACACAAAATACTTTACCATTTACACTTTCACTTTACCAACCAAACACCGTAAAACACAATATACTTTTCCATTTACACATCACTTTATCAACCAAACACCGTAAAACACAATATATTTTCACTGCTACAGTTCACTTTTTCCATTCTCATTTTACAACTTACGACTTGCGACGTTTTGCAACGAACCAAACAGGCCCTAAGTTTTTAAATTCCGCATTTAGTTCATAGATTAGCTATATCACCTATTCACCCCCCCTCTAGGTGACTTTTCAGTATCAAGATGTTTACTTGTTTACTTTCAATTGGTATCAAGAAAGAATTGGTAATCAAGACTACCTATATATCTTTCATTTTGGTATCAAAACTTTGATTGGTTTCGTTAAGATTTATTTTCAATGCCTCATTTACCTTCAATTGGCATTTCTTAAATTTTTTTGTTGGTTTACCTATGTGTTCACCTTAAATTGGTATCATGATGCACTACATTGATATATATTTTTAATTGGTATGATATTTTGTTTTGATTTCACCCCTTTGTTGATGATTGACAATAAGGGGGAGAAGTATTTGAGTTTATATGCTTGATTTTTATATGCATGATTTTTATTTGTTTATTTACAAAAAGTGGGAGAAGTATTTTGTTGTTTTTGTTTTATACTTCTCTTATTGTTTTTGTTTTATTGATATCAAGAATCTTTATATATTGATTATCTTTTAATTGATATCAAGAGCATTATTTAAAAGAACATGTTTATGTAAAGAAGAAATAATTAAAAGCTTGTTTTATGCATGTTGATGCATTTCATGTTTGGTATCAAGAGCATGTTTTGTATTTGGCATCAAAAGCTTGTTTTATGCATATTTATGCATTGTCATGTTTAATATTCATTGTATATATTTATTGTTTATTGCTATGCATGAGTTAAGCTTCAAGGGGGAGCTTCTTTGAAGCTTAACTTTAATCCATGGATATATAACTCCATGAGTTTTGTCATCATCAAAAAGGGGGAGATTGTTGGCCCAGAGGCCTTCCACTCTAGTTTTGATGATGATGAACTCATGTAGTTATATTTACTAATAATCTTGTGATGTTTAGTTTCAGATATTTAACCAAGATATTAGTAGGTGATTAGCTTCAACAAAGATGGTTTGAAGCTTTCACATGGTGATTCAAGAGCCCGAGCGTCAAAGATCATATATATATCACTCGTTGGAGTCAAGCTCGGTGGATCACGGTTTGGATCGAGTCGATTTGAAGACAGAATTTGTCAAGAAGATCTCGGTACATAGTTTAGTTTTTAGTTTATATCCATTTGTAAAGATTAGATAGTGTGGTATGCTCAAGTTCACAACACACACACGTGTTTAAGTTTTCATGTTTTGGTTTTCGGTTTTGATTTAACCGATCTTGGTTTTCATGAATAGATAGTATCAAAACAAGTTTACATGGTTTTATGTATATTAGATATGTTCTATATACATGTATGCTTCATATCTTAGACAAACTTATTTTGATATGCCTATTCATGAGTTTGGTGTTTTGTGTTTTAACAAAATATATTTTTGGATTTTTAGTCAAAAACATGGATATATATATATGTTTCATGTATATTGCATTATATCCATATACAACATGCCTAAAAGTTGTTTAAGTATCATGTTTTTGTATTTGGATGAGTTTTGGACAAAACGAAATTTCAATTCAAAAAATCCAAGTTTTGAAAAATATAGCTTTTGGTTTTCGGCAAAATTTTCATAACACAAAAATGGTTCAAATTGTTTGAAATTTGTGTTGAAATTTTTCACACAAGTTTGTATATCAAAGTATTATGCTAAAACTAATTTTGTGATTTTTTAGAGAATTTATGGGATTTAATTGGTAAATAAAAACCTAAGTTTTTCAGTCATGTAATATGCCCTGCCAGGCTCTGGCGGTCGACCGGACCGGTCGACCGGACCGGTCGACCGGACCCAGAGTCGGTCGACCGGACCGGTCAACCGACGTGCACAAAACGTGCACGCTGGCCAGCCACTTGGGCTGGTCGACCGAGCGGTCGACCGACTGCAAGTTCCCCACTCTTGGGTGGGGGCGGTCGACCGGACGGTCGATGTGAGGCTTGCCACGGTCGACCGAGCAGTCGACCGGCCAGAGAGCATTTGCTCTCTGGATTGGCACGGTCGACCGGAAGGCTCCAACGGTCAAATTTTTGACCGTTGGCGGTCGACAGGGCCGGTCGACCGTCAGCCGCCAGGGCTGAAAAACAGCCCCAACGGCTAGTTTTTAATGGGGCTTATAAATACCCCATTTGTAGGGGGTTTTGGTTAAGGTTTTTGAGAAGAAAAATTTCCTACTTTCTAGTGTTTTACTTCAAGTTTTAAAAGAATTTTTAGTGCTTAAAGATTTGATCTTTAACTTGTTTTTAAAAAGGTTGGAAAATTATTTTGAAAAGAAAATTCTTTGGGAATTGGTTTGATCTTCATTGTCTATTCTAACTAGAGTTTTTCCTAGAGTTTTTCTTTGAGTTTCTGATTTCCAAACTCTTTGTTTTTCACACTTGAACTATATCATTCTATCCTATCTATTAGGATATTTTATTTGTGGGAAAAGTTGTTTGTGGTTGAGATAGACCACCAAGTTGTAACCCTCCTTTATTTGTGGTATCCCTCTTGTGTAGAGGTTGATCTTGGAGTGGTGATTGGCTCCCTCTAGTGAGAGGTGGAGATTGGTTGTGTATCCCTTTTAGTGAAGAGGTGGATTGTGGTTGTTTGGCTAAGGGCCTACCCCTCTCGTGTGAGGTGGTGTTTGTGTTGCCTCGGTGGAGGTTGTATTCGGTTGAGAGAGGAGTTGTGTACTCCCGGTTATTGTATTGCCCCAAATCCTCGGTGGAGGTTCCCTGTGTGGGAGTCCTGTGTGGACAAGCTAGTGGATTGGAAATCCTTCTGGATGAAGGCGGGGATGTAGAGCTGGGTGCTCGAACCTCGAAACAAATCTTGTTGTTTGCGCTTGATCCATTGACTCTTACTCTCTCTCTCTCTCTCTCTTTATATTGTGCCATTGCATCATTTCATTTTGCTCATTCATATTTTATGCTTGGTTTGTTTGTGTGGGCCTCACTTGTGCTTAACCACGAGAGCTTCATATTGCGCCTCATCTCTTATTCAGAGGAATCAAGAGGAGTTAGTCCAGAGCCCTTCACCGGGAATTCGGCTACACTCGTTGGTTGCATTAAGTGTTGTTGTATTTAAGTTTTTAATTTCCGCATTTAGTTTATTAGATTAGCCGTACACCTATTCAAACCTCCTCTAGGTGTACTTACAATTATATAGTTCTATTTTCAACTACTTCTAATTAACCTTGGTTTTAAATGGGAAGTTTGACCAAAAGTCAAACTTTTAGCCCCATTGGCCTGAAGTAGGCCTTATAAGAGCCTAATAGGATAAAAAAAAACATGGGAAAAATGTGGGTCTCAAGACCCGGGAGTAGTATTTTATTGTTTATAAGTATAAATACTACCAATTAACCTTATTTTTAGTCTTTCTTTGAAAGTTCGACTAAAAGTCAAACTTTCAACCTTTATTGGCCTGAACTATAAGAGCCAAATTGGGCCAAAACGGGGAGCAAACGTGGCTTTCAAGAGTCGGGAGTGGTATTACATAGTTTCTATTTACAAATTCCTTCAATTAACCTTATTTCTAGTCTTAATTGGGAAGTCTGAGCAAAAGTCAAACTTTAAAACCCGATTAATTTGAACTAGGCTTTATATGAGCCGTATAGGGCCCAAACGAGGAGAAAACGTGATTTTCAAGAGCCTGGAGTGATATTACGTAGTTTCTATGTACCAATACTACCAAATGACCTTATTTTTAGTATTTATTGGGTTCATCCCCGATTGTCCTAAACTAGACCATATAAAAGTTGAATAGGGAATAAACATGTGGAAAATGTGGTTTTCAAGAGCCGAGAGTAGTATTACATAATTTTTATGTATAATTACTACTAATAAGCCTTATTTCTAGTCTTAATTGAGAAGTTTGATTAAAAGTCAATATTTCATCCCTGATTGGTTGAATTAGGCCATATAAGAGCCAAATTAGGGCCTAAACATGGTGAAAACATGATTTTCAAGGGCCGAGAGTGATATTACATATTTTCTGACAAATACTACCAACTACTCTTATTTTTAGTCTTAACTGAGAAGTTTGACCAAAAGTTAAACTTTTAGCTCCGATTGGCCTGAACCTTATAAGAGTCGAATATGGAACAAATATGGTGAAAACGTGGTTTCAAGAGCCAGGAGTAGTATTACATACTTTCTATGTACCATTACTAGAAATTAACCTTGTTTCGTGTCCTAATTGAGAAGTTTGATCAAAAACCAAATTTTCATCCCCGATTGGCCTGAACTAGGCCATATAAAAGCTAAATAAGCCCTAAACAGGTAGAAAATATGGTTCTCATAAGCTAAGAGTGGTGTTGCATAGTTTTATGTGCAAATACTACCAATTAACTTTATTTCATGCCTTAATTGAGAAGTTTAACCAAAAGTCAAATTTTCAGCCCCAATTGGCCTGAATTAGAGCTGAATAGGGTCTAAACGAGGAGAAAACATGATTTTTAAGGGCCAGAAGTGGTATTATATAGTTCCTATGTACAAATATTACCAATTAACTTTATTTCTAGTATTAATTGGAAAATTTGACCAAAAGTCAAACTTTTAGCCCTTGATAGGCTGGACTAAGCCTTATATAAGCCAAATAAGGTCTAAATCGGAAGAAAACATGGTTTTCAAAAGCCGTACATAATTTTTATGTGCAGTTACTAATAATTAATCTTATTTCTAGTCTTAATTAAAAAGTTTAACCAAAAGTCAAACTTTCAGCCCGACTGGCCTGAACTAGGCCTTATATGAGTCAAATAAGGGCTAGAAAGGGAGAAAATGTGATTTTCAAGAGTCAGGAGTGGTATTACATAGTTTCTACATACAAATACTTCAATTAAACTTATTTCTAGTCTTAATTAAGAAGTTTAAACAAAAGACAAACTTTTAACCCCGATTGGCTTAAACTATGCATTATAAGAGCTAAATAGGGAACAAATATGGAGAAAATGTGGTATCCAAATAGGGAACAAGCATCTCTTGTATCCTTGCATTCTTGCAAGTGTTTTTGATTTTCCAATGAAGATGAGTGCTAACTTATCTTGCTAAGTTGTGTTGATTCTAAAATCACCTAGAGGGGGGTGAATAGGTGATTATGCTAATCAATGCACTAATTTAAAAATGAGATGATGCAACAACACTCAAAGCAAGATCAGAAGCCGAATACCCGTGAAGGGCTCTGAACTCCTTCCTCGTGATTCCTCTAAATAAGAGTTTGAGGTGCGCAATGCAATCTTATTGTGAGAGTATAGATCGACAATATAAGAATGAATGAATAGAAAGTAAGCAACATAAGTAAACCAATCGCAAACACAGAGATTTGTTTCGAGGTTCGAGCACCTAGCTCTACGTCCCCGCCTTCACCCAGAAGGATTTCCCATCCACTAAAAATTCCACAAAGGATTACAACCACTAGGGAGTACCCAACTTCTCAATCACACTCCTCTAGTCTAGAGGTAGTGGAGCCACAAATACAATAATCACTTGGTGATCAAAAGACCACAAACTCTCTTTTGAAAAACTTTTCTTTACAAAACCCTAGAGAATAATGTATAGGATTGAAGCTCAAGGTTTGTAAGTGAAAAATAAAATAAAGTAGAAGAGAGATTTGATTCAAAAACTTCAGAGAAAAAATTAGAGATTAGAGTACAAAAACTGAGAATAAAACTTCTTTCAAGAATACTCAAACTTTAATTTCTTTGCAAATATTGTTGTGATTCTCCTCAACCCCATCCACCCCTTTTATAGGATATAGGTAGGGATTAAAGGGTAAATACTAATTTTGACTAATCAGGAAGGATAAGACCCAAAACCAGCCTAAAACCACGTTTTGAGATTAAAAACACGTTTTAAAACATGTTTAAAAAACTAGCCGTTTGGCTGAGAAAACACTCACGATCGACCGGCCGGTCGGCTGGTTTTCAAAAACTTTTGACCGTTGGCAGGCTCCGGTCGACCGCCCGGTCAACCGTCCCAAACAGAGAATTGGGTGCAGTCAGTCGGTCGACCATCCGGTCGCCCGACATGGGGTCTGATCGTCCGCCCGGTTGACCGGATAACGCACACATGCACGCACCCAACGGTCAGAACTGCGATCGACCGCACGGTCGACCGTTCTGACCTGTAAAAGAGCCGGTCGACCGTCCGGTCGACCACAATAGGTCAAAACAGAAAATTTTGAGGAAATATTTTTGAAGATAAGTTTATTTTCAAAAATGATTTTTGTCAAGACTTTGTAAAATACAATAAACTGAGTTTGCACATATTGAAATAGGTCTATTAAAGTATTTTACACATGAGACAAAAATAATCTTTTGAAAACCGTACAATTTTGTGTGTGGGGGGAAATTGAGCTTCAACACTATATACTATCCTTTAACAAACTAACAAAAAATAAAAACTATATAGGAAGGTGTCTCTGAACCGCGTTGCCGAGCTAGAGCCTCCTCTCCTATGAAAGAGTCCTCTTGCACCATCAAACTTACAACATGCTTTTAGCACCATTAACCTTGCAACATGCTTAAACATTAACCTTGCAACATGCTTAAAGCCATCAAGACTTGTACAAACCTGAAATTCATTCTATAATCTTCATTGGTACCAAATAGCTTTTATATGTTTTGTTATCATCAAAACGTATATAAATAGAGAGTGTAACCTTTTGGGCTAACAATCTCCCCCTTTTTGATGATAACAAAACATGTAAGTTATAACACAAGATATAGAAGGGAGGTAAAAACTCTCCCTCAAGTAATGCTATATTAAACACGTATAAAACAATAACTTATTATTTGAGAAAACACCAAAACACAAAACATAAAACATAACACACATATAACACACATATTTCTCCCCCTTTTTGTCATACATCAAAAAGGGATATGATAGTAAGAAAACTTATTTAGTCAATAACACAAACATTTAGTTCACCACATAGGAAAGAAAATCTATTGAAGTCAAGTGATTTAGTGAAAATATCTTAAGGTTGTACCTTTCTCTTCAGCACTCTTCAACAGTAATTTAAAAGAAATGAAATAGACAAATGCCCTAAAATGCAAAGTCTAAACCGTTTTTAGAATTAATAAACAACCATATTATTGTTGAGGTTAGAATAGTGTGCAGAATATGTTAAACAACTGAAGTAGCTAAATTCTTTAATTTCAAGCAATCTGCAAGAAACTACAGTTAGTAGTTCACCACAGTTGTGGGCTCTGATGCTCTGCCTTCTTGGACAGAGGCACAGAGTAGCAATATATCCACTGCAGCTCTAGTTTTCAAGTATTAACCCCTGCACACAAAAATAAAGAAGAAAAGTTAAACCGTTTAAAGTAAATCAAAAAGAATAAAAACTTGCCGTCCCTCCCCGGCAACGGCGTCAAAATTTTGATCGAGCCACACCTGCACAGAAAAATATAGAATTTAGGAACAGTGCTAGGACATCGACGCTACCATGTAGCCTAGAGCTAACGGGTCGTGATCCACAGGGAGGGACAGCGATGGAAGCATTATGTAAGTCTTCATCCTAAGTTACTACACCAGTTAAAGATCTTCTTTGTTTTAAAAAAAATATAAATACTTAAAGCTAATCTAAGTTAAAAGAAATCTAAAGAAGAAGATGGTATGTTGTTAAGATTACTAAGTTAAAAAGAAAGAAAATAAACAAGAAAAGAAAGAACATACCTTAGAGTAATTAAAGGAAGGCAAGCAACTAATTAAGTTGAGTAACGATGAAGAGAAGTAGGATAGTTTCATTGGCTATCACTCTCAATATAACTATCTTTAAGGAAGATTATATCTAGTGTCACTCTAAAGATAACTTTTCCTCTCTTATTTGTCATGAAACTCTCCCTAATCTAAGCTATAAAGGAGGTATGATTAAAAAGAAAGCATAAAGGAAGCAAATAAAAGTAAATAAAGCAACTAAAGCAAACAAAAGAACTAAATTGAAAGGAACAGAAGAACCTTTATTGAAGTTGTCACCATCAATTACAAGCACTCCGTCTTCTCTCTACAATTCTTTCTCTCAAGATGAAAATACAATGAATAAAGAATAATCCTAATCCTAAAACTTTCTCTGGAGTTGCGCTGTGGAGTCCTCCCCTCCAGAGTTGTGCTAAGAACTTTTTCCTATGCTCTATCCCTCTATTTATAGTAGAAGTAGTGGATAGACTCCCAGTAGAAGTTGTGCAACCATCTTTAGAACTTGAATTTAAACTTTAGATATTAAGATAATATCCTGTCTTTTGACTTGAAGAGCAAACTATTATCAATTTCTAAATTTGAATCCTACCCTTATCTCCAAACTTGATTTGATTTATTCAGAATTTTATGTGAAAATTCAATTCTAAATTGCTCTGCAGCTAGTTGGCATATTGATTGCTGAATATAACATATCAAATGACAAAATTGAGTATTTTAAATCATCATATTTGAGTTTCTGTAGAAAAAGTTATACTCAAAATTCTAAAAGGTATCTAGTCTAAATTGATTTAGAACTCCGAATTTAATTGGATTTTCCTTCTTATCTCCAAATATGATTACTTTATCTCATCCACTAATCTTCTCTCTATATTTTTATCTTCTTGGATTTTCAATTTGTCTTCTAGAATTGACGAGATATCCATTTATCTTTAGCGAGACCGATTAGGTCTTAAAAAATTCATTTTTCCTTTGAATTTAGATGGGCATTATCTCATATGATATATGTGGTCTTTAGATAAGATGGATTTTAGAAGTTCAGGATTTGAATAGATCCCCTTGATTTGCTTGATCTTTTGAATTGTTTGGATTTAATTGGATAGATCTGTCAATCTCATTATTTTCTTCCTTAATTATACTGCATACCACTAAACATGAAAATACATTAAAAAATAGAGTTTTATTTAAAAATAAATGAAGAGAATGTGACATATATGATACAAAATGTGCAATGCATGTGTACAATCAAACTGCTTACAACCCTGCCGCCAACGGGTTAGCAGAGGCGTTCAATTAGACGATCATCAAGCTCCTCAAAAGTTCATCTCTTCAAGCAAACGAGATTGGAATGAGAAGCTCAGTGAATGTCTTTGGGTCTACTGATTAGTCTATAGTTCTGCATTATTATATCACATTTCCTACTGATTTATGAATAAAATATCGGTCTAAATCATGTTTTGGTCTCTCTTGTAGATAATCAAGACAAGGAGGGCAAAAGGGTAATAAGAGCTTAATTAAACCCATTTTCGGGTAATTAAATCCAGATTTCTTGGAGGCCAAGTAAGGGAGCTTCTAGAAGATGCATTGAACCTAGACCCTTGCGTATGTCAGACGAATATCCGGGCAAAAATATCAGAATCTAAGTATACCAAGAAGGTACTAGAAGCGACGGGAACACGCTTGCCAAAACCAGGGATTTAATTCCCTGGTTTTGCTGTGGAAATACGGCAAATGCCGCGTTTTTGCGGCATTGTGGTGGGTCCACGCGTCGATTTTAGACGTGTGGCCTCGTCTCGTCTTCTAGAATCCCCTTTCGCCTATATATACCCCTGCAGAAGCCCGGAACGCAAGCAGATTGAGAATTAGGCTAGGTTTTCTATCTTTTAGTGTAGGTGTTCTTCTTTTCTTTTGTATTTTCATTTCTTTTTAGATCATGTATTAGGCGGAGAGATTCAGAAAGAGAAAGATAGAGATTGATGTAATAGATGGTGACAATCTATGTAAAGGTGTCTCCTTTCTTCTTCATTATAATCTTCTCCATCTTCTACATGATGCTTAGCTAATTTTTTCTTCTCATGGCTATCTAACTACTAACCACTAAGCATCTAACTACTTACTTGATAATCCACATGAATCTAGTAGCCTCTACAAGGCCTTGATCTTGCAAGATCCATTGATGGCTCATGATGATGGATTCTAACATTCTAACATTTCTAACATCAACACACTAACTTGCTACTTGCAAATGCTAACTTTATTTCATGCTCACCTCTAACCGGTTTTGATGATTTAATAGTAGCTTGCAACTTGTTATGTGGTATGGATGTGTTGTTTGAATGTAGAAGAACAATCTTATGAGCCATACTTTGTTTCGTCTCTTGAAGCAAAGATTTAGTGATGGCCAAGGATCCATGTGAGGCAACTATCACTAAGAGGTTAGCATGGTTAGTGGAACAATTAGTAGTTAGTAGCCATGAGTTGTCTTTCATAGTTTTCCTTCCTCTTTTTACTTTATTTTAAAAATCATTTTCAAAACCTTTTTTTATCATTTTCCTATCAATGTCTTCACCTCTTTCTTAGTTCACCTTTATTTCATTTTCTTCACCATCACTTTTTATTTGTTATCACATCGTCGTTTTCATCGCCTTCTCCATCTATCACTTTTGAATTTATTTTCTTTTTCTTTTCTCATTCATTAACAAAGAAGAATTGTTAACAACAGATGTGAATAAGAACTGTTAATGCTTCTATCACCTCTCGTCCTTGTGGATTCGAGCCAATGCTATAGTAGAAGTATCGAGGGAACATTAGCACCATAAGCTTTTACATTGATTTCAAATTTTTGGCACCGTTGCCGGGGATGGGAATGGTTTAAACTCACGTTTTTATTAACATTTTCTTCTCTATTTTGGTGTGCAGGTCAAAGGTTGTAGGAACTTAATATTGCAGAACAATCATTAATACTACAGCACCCTGCTCTTGAAAGCAGGGACCCATATTCTAAAGTAAAGCCGCGCAAACGCGACCATAGCCGCGCTTTCGCAGCAAATTTGTGGCATTTGTGTATCTTGTTGTGCTGGGCTGTGTTCATTGTAATAGCTAATAGATCTGTACTATTACTTTCCTGCTTTGATTGCCAATACACTTTAATAATTAAAGAACTAAAATACGGTATTTGGACGCTTTTAAAACGGTTTAGACATTTGCATTCAAGCACGTGTCAATTCAATTCCATTATACTGTATTTTGTTCTGTTGATATGATTTGGACTGAGGTGTACATATGGCATTGCATATAGCATAGGATAAACACGTGGGTGATTTATCGCTTTGTGTTATACTCTTGTCTATATTGCACACTTGCACGAATTAAAATTAAGGGCAAAACCCATGTAAGATAAGGTGGGGATTTCATCACCCTTCCTTAGCCTAAAAACAACATCCCCACTCACACAACCCAAGCTCTAATAAAAATTGATAGACGTTTGCCCCTAGGGACATCTCAGACTTATTAAGAGATTGACCGTGGGTGAAACTTATTTTGAATCTTACTCTTGTGAAATCGGTGTCTAAGGTTGGGGATTAAGAGGTTACGCCTCAAAAATACCGTGGTTTGGCGTAATTAAGGCCCGTTACTTACGCACGGATATTGATTGAGCTTTTACCTACACACAAATATAGTATTTCAAAACTTTTAAGATTAAAGAGTGCAAGTTACTCAATTCTACCGCAATAGCAAGTGGCTATGCGGGTCGTGATCCACAAGGAGGGACTAGCGATGCAAGCTTTTTAGTAAGTTCTCTTTTAGGCTACAAAGTATGGTTAAAGTTCTTCTTTAGTTCTTAAAAAGAAAATGAAAAAAGTTAGGTTAAAGTCAAGTTAGGAAGAAAGTGAGAGATTGGGAAGATGGAGAAAATAAAATTGGATATGTACAAAGAAATGGAAAAGAAGTGATAAAAGAAGTGGGTGTTGTTGGTATTCTAAACTAAAGAATAAAAGAAAAGAAAGACAACCTAAAAATTACTTACCTCTTCAGTGCTCATATACCTTGGATCTGTTGCGACGACTTACCTTGTCTTTGAAGGCAATCAAGCATGGCGTATAGGATCTTCCCCATTCTCGATCTACACTACGAATAAAAAGGGCAAACTATACTAGCAAGAGAAGGGTTGTTCATTACCATAGGCCATCAAGGGCACTTGCAACGGCTAAGCAGTCTCGAGGCTATTGGATTCTCTTGTATTGCAGCACATCAGAGGAGAGTAAAAAAAATAAGAGTAAAGAAAGAAAAAGAAACTTTGATTCAATTCAAATAACAATGAAAGAAAAGACTTACTTACACCAGTGTCACTCTTAGCTTGATCTCCTTCCTCCATGAAACTTGTCTCTCCTCTCAGTTACATAAAGAAAAGTAAAAATTACATAAAAAAAACTAAAAACCTAAGTTACAAACTATAAACTATCCTAAGTTCTATTCTCTGCTTGGTCGTCCCCATTTACAGTGAAAATCCTGCCTTTTATAGGCAAAAACCCAAAGGGGAGAGGTGTGAGCAGATAGGGGGAGCAAACGCTCCCCCTAACTACTTAACAAAGCCGCGGAAACACGGCTTTGGCCGCATTTCCGCAGCCAGGGTGTGGCCAGGTGGCCACACCCTGTTGGTGGTGCTCCTCGGCTTCTCGATTTGTATTTATCTTCAGCAGGATTTACAGTTTAAGTCCGGGATTTTGACGAAATGGCCTTTGAACCTTGGCTTCAACCGATCGATTTGTAGGGATTTGTTCTAACTGATTTTCAACCGATCTAAATCGACCTGATCTGCCCTGATTTACTGAGTTCGAATTAATTCTGATTTAATTCAGAATTTGATGGGCTTTTGGGCTCATTTCTCTTCCCTTTAGGAATGGGCCTGCAAATAAATTAAACATTTAATTAGGAAAAAGCAGAGTTTATTCTATAATAAGTATGAGAATATGATAATAAATGTGCAGTATTAGTGACCAATCACACCCCCATACCTATCTTTTGCTCGTCCTCGAGCAAAACAACTGAACTATCTAAGGATTATTAGACCACTTTCGCAGGTCACTCGATTGCACTGAGTATGTGCAACAAGCCGTTAAACATCTAGGTTTCCCCTAGAGGACGAGTTTTGTCTCGTGAGGGTTTTCAGTGGATTACACCAACAAAATACATAAAGAAAGAGAAACAAAGAGTTAGTATTTTCGAAAAGCATTTTGAAAGAGAAAAATATTTGAAATATAATTGTAAGATTTAAGTAATCTATAAGTTATAGGAAAACTGAATTTTTCATTTCTAAACTTAGTCTCTATTCAAAATTTGTTATCAATCAAAGTAAGGAGTCAAATTGTACTTCTCATCTAGTATATTACTTTACCCTGAGTCATATGCACCATCGTGACTGTGAAGTTTGACTAAGGGTTCTTTAACATTAACTCCTATGCCTTATTTATATTTATTTTTGGTGGTATTTTTTCCTTAATTCTATTAGGCTTTCTAATCTGCCCATGTAATGAGCCTTTAGTCAGTCACACCCAAACCGGACAGTTTTAGGGCACCAGGTGAGAAAACACCCCTAAGGACTTAAAAACTCGAGCAGATAAGGCCACGAAATCAAGGTTTTTATTTATAAAAGGTACCCCTTTTAGGCGTGAATATTTATGCTTCATGAGGCATAGATACCCAGCTTAATCAGAGGATTTATACATATATATATATATATTTTTCAAACTTATCTAATTATCTTTTACATAAATACCAAGGCTTGCTTAGGTCAAAGCACCTAACTAATCAATAATTAGATTTGTTCATCTTTCATAGATATATTTTTTTCTTTTTTTTTCTTTTCTTTTTTTTTTAAAATAAGGCATAAGAATCTTTGTTTTTAAACCCTAAGTGTGTAAGTGTATGAAGTGTGCATATTTCATTAAGGTAAAGATCAAGACTAAATTACTTTGACAAATTATCTTCCTAACCCTAAAAATCAATCAAATAATCTTATTTTGACCAAGTTTAAGAAATCCTAATTTTGATTTTCCTATTCCTTAAAATTGACTTAATTTCTTACAAAAAATATGTCAAAATATTGTTTCTATTTTCAAAAAGTTTTTTTAAAAGTAAAAAAAAAAAAATTTAAATAAAAAGAAAAACCTAAGTTATGTTAGAACCCTCCCCCACACCTATCTCATGCATTGTCCTCAATGTATGAATTAATGTATAGATGCATGAAAAAGAAAAAGGAAAGGAAAATGTTACCTTAAGGTGGTGGTTCCGGTGGTGGTCTGATTGGTCCACGAAATGCGGCCCAATCGACTTTTCGTGGAGTTCAGAAGAACCCACCAGAAATCTCTTTTATATAACCCACTAAAATGATGTATATATGAACGTTTTTTATTAAAAATTTAACCCCATCTAATTTCCAAATTCCATAATTAATTTCGGAGTCAATTTTGTCAACCGCCTTGTCCCAAAATGGAGTGCGAAAAGATAGAATGATTGACTTGGACTCAGGAAGTACTGGAACTAATACCGACTCAGGAAAGTGACTTAAGTCAAGTAAAGGTTTAGGAGTCAAAATTGGCTCAGGAATGTAAGTACGCCTAGAGGGGGGGTGAATAGGTGTACGGCTAATCTAATGAACTAAATGCGGAAATTAAAAACTTAATTACAACAACACTTAATGCAACCAACGAGTGTAGCCGAATTCCCGGTGAAGGGCTCTGGACTAACTCCTCTTGATTCCTCTGAATAAGAGTTGAGGCGCTATATGAAGCTCTCGTAGTTAAGCACAAGTAAGGCACACACAAACAAGCCAAGCATATAATATGAATGAGCAATATGAAATGATGCAATGTCACAATATAAAAGAGAGAGAGTTAAGAGTCAATGGATCAAATGCAAACAATGAGATTTGTTTCGAGGTTAGAGCCACTGCTCTACGTCCCCGCCTTCACACAGAAGGATTTTCAATCCACTAACTTGTCCACACAGGACTCCCACACAGGGAACCTCCACTGAGGATTTGGGGCAACTACAACCGGGAGTACACAACTCCTCTCTCAACCAATACAACCTCTCACAGAGGCAAGACACAATCCACAACAAACACTTCTACACTTAAAGGGTTAGGCACTTAGCCAATACAAACACCAATCACATCACACTTGAGGGATTCCAACACAAGCCTCCACCTCTCACTAGAGGGAGCTAACACAATCTCCACCTCTGACTAGAGGGAGCCAACCACCACTCCAAAATCAACCTCTACACAAGAGGGATATTACAAGTAAGGAGGGTTTATAATTTGGTGGTTTCCACAGCCACAAACTAAATTTTTTCACCAAATAGAGATCCTAAATAGATAGGATAGAAGATATAGCTCAAGTGTGGAAAATCAAGATGTTAGAAAACAAATCACAAGGAAAAATACTTGGGAAAACAACTTAGTATATGATAGAAATGAAGAACAAAGCAAATATCCCAAATCTATATTTTTCTTTAATTTTTCCAACTCTTTAAAACAACTAAAGAATGATCTTTAAAAACAATAAACTCCTCTAAAAACTTGTTTAAAACACTAGAGAATCGGAGAAATTTTTCTTTCTAAAAACCTTAACCAAAACCTCTCTCAAATGGGGTATATATAACCCCTTAACAAAAACTAGCCGTTGGCTGCTGACTAGGCCAGAATTGGCCTTCCGGTCGACCGGCCGGTCGACCGGCCAACGGTCAAAAAACTGACCGTTGAGCCTCCGGTCGACCGCCCGGTCGATCGGCCCTGAACCAAAGAGCAACGGCTCTTTGGCCGGTCGACCGCCCGGTCGACCGGGGCAACCCGAGAGTGGGTTGCCTTCAGTCGGTCGACCGGCCCAAGGGGCTGGCTGCGTGCACGTTCTTGTGCACGTCCGGTCGACCGTTCCGGTCGACCGGCTCCTGGTCCGGTCGACCGTGCGGTCGACCGCCAGAGCCTGGCAGATCTGATTTAGAGATTTAAAACTTAGGTTTTTATTTACCAAATAAATCCTATAAAATCTCTAAAAATCTACAAAAATAGTTTTAGCATAATACTTTGATATACAAACATGTGTGAAAAATTTCAACACATATTTCAAACAATTTGAACCATTTTTGTGTTATGAAAATTTTGCCGAAAACCAAAATTCGTATTTTCCAAAACTTGGATTTTTGAATTGAAAATTCATTTTGTCCAAAACTCATTCAAATACAAACCCATGATATAGAAATAACTTTTAGGCATGTTGTATATGGATATAATCCAATATACATGAACATATATATATATATATCCATGTTTTTGATATTAAATCCGAAAATACGATTTGTTAAAACACAAAATACCAAACTCATGAATAGGCATATCAAAATAAGTTTGTCTAAGATATGAAGCATACATGTATATAGAACATATCTAATATACATTTAAACAATGTAAACTTGTATTGATACTATCTATTCATGAAAACCAAGATCGGTTAAACCAAAACCGAAAACCAATACCAAAACATAAAATGTGTGTGTGTTGTGAACTTGAGCATATCACACTATCTAATCTTTAACAATAGATCTAAAAACATAAACTAAACTATGTACCGAGGTCTTCTTGACGAACTCCGTCTTTAAGTCGACTCGATCCAAACCGTGATCCACCGAGCTTGACTCCAACGAGTGCTATATATGATCTTTGATGCTCGGGCTCTTGAATCACCATATGAAAGCTTCCAAACCATCTTTGTTGAAGCTAATCACCTACTAATATCTTGGATAAAGATCTGAAGCTAAACATCACAAGATTATTAGTAAACATAACTACATGAGTTAATCATCATCAAAACTAGAGTGGAAGGCCTCTGGGTCAACAATCTCCCCCTTTTTGATGATGATAAAACTCATGGAGTTATATATGCATGGATTAAAGTTAAGCTTCAAAGAAGCTCCCCCTTAACTCATGCATAGCAATAAACAATAAGATATGCAATGAATATTAAACATGAAAATGCATAAATATGCATAAAACAAGCTTTTGATATCAAATACAAAACATGCTCTTGATACCAAACATGAAATGCATCAACATGTATAAAATAAGCTTTTAATACCAAAATAAATTATTTCTTCTTTACATAAACATGTTCTTTTAAATAATGCTCTTGATACCAATTAAAAGATAATCAATATATAAAAATTCTTGATATCAATAAAACAAAAACAATAAGAGAAGTATAAAATAAAAACAACAAAATACTTCTCCCCCTTTTTGTAAATAAAGAAATAAAAATCATGCATATAAAAATCATGCATATAAACTCAAATACTTCTCCCCCTTTTTGTCAATCATCAACAAAGGGGTCAAAGACATACAATAAAACATATTCTTCCCCTTTTTGACCGAAACAAAAATACTCAAGGGGTGAAATCAAAACAAACATGATACCAATTAAAAAATATATCAATGTAGGTGAATCTTGATACCAATTGTAAGTATTTTTCATTTTGAACATATGATACTAAATTAAAATCAATATTAATTTTTCAATCATTTTTCATCATAAAGTATGGGAGTGGACATCAAAGGTAGATAAAATATGAATTTTCTCTCCCTTTATGAAATACCAACTAAAATGATGCATAAGCTTGTATAAGTACCAATGAAAACTAATCAATTGAAATATGATATTTATTAAAAATCAAGCTTAGCATAACTAAAATTTGTGCTCAATGATATAGAGATATAGTAAGCACAAATAAAGCATATATATGTGATTGAAGCTTAAACCTGCACACAAAATACGGTATTTCAGAACTTAAGATTAGGATGTGCAAGTGCTCAATCTACCGCGATAGCAAGTGGCTATGCGGGTCATGATCCACAAGGAGGGTTAGCAATAAAAGCGTTCAAGGTTTTATTGAAATCTTTGTGAAGAAAAATGAAGGTTCTTCTTTGTTTTAAGAAATGAAAATGAAAATGAAGAGTTAGGTTAAAGTTAAAAAGAAAGCGGTAGAATGAGAAGGTGGAGAAAACCAGAAAATGACTATTTACAAATGAATTGGAAAAGAAGGAAAAAGATTTGGAAGAAGTGATGTTGGTGATCTAAACTAAAAGTTACAAGAAAGAAAAACTAAAAAGAATTACTTAACTCCTTTTCACCAAAAGCTTATCTTGAATCTTTGGCGACGATGTTACCTTGAAATGGAGGCAATCAGCGCATAGCCCATAAGAGTTGATCATTGTCTCTTCCACATTACATCATCAAGACAAAACAAGCATGAAATGATACAGAGAGACTCAAATCCATCGTCATGAGCTATCGGTGGCACTCGCAAAGGCAAGGCTCTTTCGATGCTTTTAAACTCACTTGGAAGACAATTGTACCAAAAGAAGAGTAAAGTAGAAGAAGAAGAAGAAGAAGAAGAACACTAAAACGAAGTACATACAAAAGGAAAATACAGATTCGATTTCATAACAATAAAAGAAAAGAAAGAAACCTTACACCGGTGTCACTCTCAGCACAGGCTTCGTTCTCGTTCTCCTATGAAAGTCTGATCTCCTCTGAATTACATAAATGAAAACTACAAATTACATGAAAAGAAAAACAAAAACCTACACTAAGAAATGGAAAACTGGACTAAACCCTATCTCTGCATGGTCGTCCCATTTTCAGTGAAAATCCTGCCCTTTTATAGGTAAAAACCCAACCTACAGGAGAGTATGAAGATAGGGGGAGCAAACGCTCCCCCTAATTCTCTAACCAAGCCGCGAAAATGTGACTTTGGCCGCGTTTCCGCGACCAGGGTGTGGCCACCTGGCCACACCCTGTTGGTGGAGCGTCCCGGCTTCTCGTGCTAGCTTTATCTTCAGTTGGATTTGCAGTTTAAGTCCGGGATTTGACGAAATGGCCTTTGATCTTTGCTTCAACCGATCGATTCTGGGAGGATTCTTCTCAACCGGTTTTCAACCCTCTGATTTTGCCCTGATTCACTGAGTTCGAATTAATTCTGACTTAATTCAGAATTTAGTGGGCTTTGGGCTCATTTCTCTTCACTCTCCTTTAGGAATGGGCCTACAAATAAATTAAACATTTAATTAGGACAATGCAGAGTTTATTCTATAATAAGTATGGGAATATGATAATAAATGTGCAACATTAGCGACCAATCACACCCCCATACCTATCTTTTGCTCGTCCTCGAGCAAAACAACTAAACTATATTAAGAATTATTAGACCACTTTTGTAGGTCACTCGATTGCACTGAGCATGTGCAACAAGCCGTTAAACCTCTAGGTTTCCCCTAGAGGACGAGTTTTGTCTCGTGAGGGTTTTCAGTGGATTACACCCATAAAATCCATAAAGAAAGAGAAACAAAGAGTTAGTATTTTCGAAAAGCATTTTGAAAGAGAAAAATATTTGAAATATAATTGTAAGATTTAAGTAATCTATAAGTTATAGGAAAACTGAATTTTTCATTCCTAAACTTAGTCTCTATTCAAAAATTTGTTATCAATCAAAGTAAGGAGTCAAATTGTGCTTCTCATTTAGTCTATTACTTTACCCTAAGTCATATGCACCTTGTGACTGTGAAAATTTTGACTAAGGGTTCATTAACTCTAACTCTTATATCTATATATATATATATATATATATATATATATATATATATATATATATATATATATATTTGTGGTATTATTCCTTAGTTCTATTAGGCTTTCTAATCTGCCCATGTAACAAGCCTTTAATCGATGACTCCCAAACCAAACGGTCTTAGGGCACCGGGCGAGAAAACACCCCAAGGACTTAAGGACTCGAGCAAACAAGGCCACAAAACTAAGGATTTTATTATTTGAACCCCTTTTAGGCGTGAATACTTATGCTTTATTAGGCACAAATACCCAGCTTAATCAGAGGATTTTTATATATTTTTTTTCTCAAACTTATCTAATCATCTTTCGCATAAATACTAAGTCTTGCTTAGGCCAAAGCACCTAGCTAATCAATAATTGATTTGTTTATATTTTTTCTTTCTGTTTTTTTTTATAAAGCATAAGAATCTTTATTTTTGAACCCTAAGTATGTAAGTGTATGAAGTGTGCATATTTCATCAAGGTAAAGATCAAGACTAAATTACTTTGACAAAATGTTTTTCCTAACCCTAAAAATCAAACAAATAATCTTATTTTGATCAAGTATAAGAAATCCTAATTTGAATTTTCCTATTCCTTAAAATTGACTTAATTTCTTACAAAAAATATGTCAAAATATTATTTCTATTTTCAAAAAGTTTTTAAAAGTAAAGAAAATGTTAATTTTTTTATTTTTATTTTATTTTTTTAAATAAAAAGAAAAACCTAAGTTATGTTAGAACCCTCCCCCACACCTATCTCATGCATTGTCCTCAATGTATGAATTAATGCATAGATGCATGAAAAAGACAAAAAGGGAAGGAAATATTACCTTAAGGTGGTGGTTCCGGTGGTGGTCTGATTGGTCCACGAAATGCGGCCCAATCGACCTTTCGTGGGGTTCGGAGGAACCCACCAGAAATTTCTCTAATATAACCCACTAAAATGATGTATCCATGAAGGATTTTTATTAAAAATTTAACTCCATCTAATTTCCAAATTCCATAGTTAATTTCGGAGTCAAATTTGTCAACCGCCTTGTCCCAAAATGGAGTGTGAATGGTTAGAATGATTGACTTGGACTCAGGAAGTACAGGAACTAATACCGACTAGGAAGGTGACTTAAGTCAAGTAAAGGTTCAGGAGTCGAGATTGGTTCAAGAAGCGGGTCCAAGTCAAGAAGTTGAAACTCAAGTCCACATTTATTTTCCAACAATGGAATGTGACTTAATATTGGTGATTCAAGTTCAAGAATGATAGGTGTGGGAATCAAAACTGACTCTAAAATATTACTCAAGTCGGGTAACAAAACAGGAGTCAATATTGATTCGGAAATTTGAACTGGATCACAGATTGGAGAATCTAGGTCACATTTCTCATTGAGTTCAATGTCATAAAAATGAGAACTTGCCAATCTGTCAATAGGACTTTCAAAAGTGTAAAATTGGTCAAGTTCAATATGATCATCAAAGATGGGTGATTCAATTTCATGATGAATTGGCACAGGATCCAATGTTGACTCAGGAAAGAGACTGAAATCAGGTGAAGACACCAGAGTCATTATTGAATCAGGAAGTAGAATTGAATCACTAAGTTGAGGTTCATGATCATATTCATTTTCAAGTTCAATTTCAGGAAAGGGATAACTTGCCAAACTGTCAATATCATTTTCAAAATTTGGAGTTTGGGCAAGTTCAAATGATTGTTCTGAAATGGAATCTTGATTTTCAAAACAACGTGACTCTTCGGCTCTAACAAAATGGTTAGTGACATCAGAACTGGTCAAACGGTGAGAACGTAGAGATTGGACCATCATATCTATGTCACGATTACGAGCGTTTTGAGCCTGAGTCATGGCTTCAAGCATCCTTCATAATTGATAGGTTCATTGTTTTGATGAAAAGATGAAGTGTTGTCTTGGAATTGGTGGTGAAATTGTGAGTCCATCAGATTTTGTGATTTTTGTTTGGACTCACGCATACTCATTTTCAAAATTGATGGTCTTCTATTTTGGACTGGTGGAACTGAATATGAATCTTGGAAATATTGTGGACTAGGTGGATAAGGAGGACAAGTCGGTTGAAAATTAGACTCGGGGAGGTGAATCCCCACTGACTCTGTGAAGAGTTAAAATTATCATGAAAATTATGGTTATAAGATTGGGGGCATGGGTTATATTGATTCGGATAAGACCAATCCGGCACACTAGGTTGGTTAAAGTTATGATATGCCGGGTTGGTAATATCCGAAAAAGAGGTCGGTGTGTAATATGGATTACTATTAAAATTGAAAAAATTGTTATTATAAGCCATATCACACAATAGAATACAAACAAAGAAAAAAAACAAACAAATAAGCAAACAAATAAAAAGAAAAAATTCTAAACTAAGTTAGGGTAGACCTATGACCTAGACGACTCCTAACTGGTTAGACTGTCCACGGGAGGTATAATGCAGACTTTAACCACAAGCTAATCAGCCAGGTCAGGGCAAGATTGGTGGGAGGTTATCCGTCAAAGATGTTTCTTAATTAAATAACCACCAACCTTCGGGCTTTCGGCCCTTAATCCCTTTCCTAGACACTGATTTGGCAGGAGTCAAATTCCAACACCTTTCCTCCTTAGGATAATCTCCTAATTGAGTCCGAGATGTTCCTAGGGCTAACGTCTACTCATTTTTAGTTAGGCTCGGGTTAGTGAGTGTTTGGAATCTATTTTTGGGCCAAGGAAGGGTGATTAAATCCCCACCTTATCTTGTTATGGGGTGGTGCCCTTAAGATCAGTTTGTGCAAGTATACAAGATATGTAAACAAGATTCACTCAAAGCGATGTAAATCAACCAAGAGATGAGTCCTATTCTAAATACAATGCGAATGTACCTTGCTCCAGCACTCTTCAACAGTAAAGTAAATGAATTGAAAAGACACGTGCCTAAAATGCAAACGTCTAATCAATTTTTTAACTTTTTCAATAAATGTTTTACTGTTGGTTTATTAGCAGGCTTCTGGTGATGGCATATAAGAAATAAGTTTGCAGAAAACTATAATTTTACAAAGCAAGCAGCCCTGCAAAAAGCCAGTTAGTAGTGCACCCTTTCATGCCGCGAAAACGCGGCTAAAGCCGAGCAAACGCGGCAATTCAGAGGGTACTTGGTCTCTGTTTTCTGGAACAGAGGCCCAAGACCACTTATATGTTACTGCAATCTTTTTTTTGCTTTTCCTGCCCTGTAACCTGCAACAGAGAAGAAAATTTTGTTTTAGTTCAAAAATTCAATAAAAACCGTTACCCTGCCCGACAACGGTGCCAAAAATTTGATTGAAGCTTAAACCTGCACACAAAATACGGTATTTCAGAACTTAAGATTAGGATGTGCAAGTGCTCAATTCTACCGCGATAGCAAGTGGCTATGCGGGTCGTGATCCACAAGGAGGGTTAGCGATAAAAGCGTTCAAGGTTTTATTGAAATCTTTGTGAAGAAAAACGAAGGTTCTTCTTTGTTTTAAGAAATGAAAATGAAAAAGAAGAGTTAGGTTAAAGTTAAAAAGAAAGCGGTAGAATGAGAAGGTGGAGAAAACCAGAAAATGACTATTTACAAATGAATTGGAAAAGAAGGAAAAAGATTTGGAAGAAGTGATGTTGGTGATCTAAACTAAAAGTTACAAGAAAGAAAAACTAAAAAGAATTACTTAACTCCTTTTCACCAAAAGCTTACCTTGAATCTTTGGCAACGATGTTACCTTGAAATGGAGGCAATCAGCGCATAGCCCATAAGAGTTGATCATTGTCTCTTCCACATTACATCATCAAGACAAAACAAGCATGAAATGATACAGAGAGACTCAAATCCATCGTCATGAGCTATCGGTGGCACTCGCAAAGGCAAGGCTCTTTCGATGCTTTTAGACTCACTTGGAAGACAATTGTACCAAAAGAAGAGTAATGTAGAAAAGAAGAAGAAGAAGAAGAACACTAAAATGAAGTACATACAAAAGGAAAATATAGATTCGATTTCATAACAATAAAAGAAAAGAAAGAAACCTTACACCGGTGTCACTCTCAGCACAGGCTTCGTTCTCGTTCTCCTATGAAAGTCTGATCTCCTCTGAATTACATAAATGAAAACTACAAATTACATGAAAAGAAAAACAAAAACCTACACTAAGAAATGGAAACTGGACTAAACCCTATCTCTACATGGTCGTCCCATTTTCAGTGAAAATCCTGCCTTTTATAGGCAAAAACCCAACCTACAGGAGAGTATGAAGATAGGGGGAGCAAACGCTCCCCCTAATTCTCTAACCAAGCCGCGAAAACGCGACTTTGGCCGCATTTCCGCAGCCAGGGTGTGGCCAGGTGGCCACACCCTGTTGGTGGAGCGTCCCGGCTTCTCGTGCTGGCTTTATCTTCAGTTGGATTTGCAGTTTAAGTCCGGGATTTTGACGAAATGGCCTTTGATCTTTGCTTCAACCGATCGATTCTGGGAGGATTCTTCTCAACTGGTTTTCAACCTCTCTGATTTTGCCCTGATTCACTGAGTTCGAATTAATTCTGATTTAATTCAGAATTTAGTGGGCTTTGGGCTCATTTCTCTTCACTCTCCTTTAGGAATGGGCCTGCAAATAAATTAAACATTTAATTAGGACAATGCAGAGTTTATTCTATAATAAGTATGGGAATATGATAATAAATGTGCAACATTAGCGACCAATCAATATGTATGAAAAATTAGATACCAATCGAAATTGATACTATTTGAAGTGTAAGCATACATATATAAAAAATATATGAGTATACAAAAGAATGTCAATATTGATACCAATTGAAAAAATCCAATGATATCAATTGAAACTATAATAAGATCAAGTGTATAACTCATACTTCCTACCAGCCATTTCATGCATATGTTTAAAATGATTTTCAATAATAACATACAAGGCATGGTCGCCCAACCAACCGCCCTTAAATTGGTAGGGGTTTTCAAAAATAAGTTTGAAAATATAGATGTTTGAAAAACACTACCATATGAAGAATACGAACTAGTTATATGAAAAAGTTGAAAACTAGTACGAAATCCTTCAAGCAAGGAATAAAACAAACATATATTCCATAAAACATGAAAATCATCAAAACTAGAATCCTTCAAGGTATATGTGTGTCATGTACAAACTAAAGTATACATACATATCCAAACATAAGAGTGTACACAAAAGTATATGCATGAAGGCAAGTGGCTCATGGATGTATATGTATATCTAATAGTTTGGACAAAATAAATATATACATGAAGCTAAATATCTAAACATTGAAAACATGTCCAAAAATGGGAATACAAGTTAAATGTATGAATCATCAAAACTAGACTATACTAGTACATCTAATGAGTACAAATGAGCGTTCAAGCACAAACATCTAATGGTCTGTTTGTGGCTCACTAGTTGTACAAGTACATATCCTAGTTTGAATGAAAACTAACATTCAAACAAGTAATCAAAACATGAAGCATATAAATCAAAACAAAAACTCATATGATCATTATGACAAATGCATATGCATTAGATCTATGATATACACATTAGATAAACTAAAATGAGAACACTAAATATGGGTCCATATAAACATGGGTGTCTCAAATACTAATCATGTATATCACTAATCTAAACATCATGGCATATAACATACTAATCAATAAACATCAAAACATGCTAAAAATGAATGATCTAATAAGCATGCAAACATAATGGGAGTAAGAGATTGTTACCAAAATCATAAGGGAAACTCTCCATATCTCCAAAACATGGTGGTCCTCTCCACCAAACTCCTCTTGAAAGTGATGCATCCAAATAGTTCTCTTTAAGCTCGGAACGCATCCACCTCAAGGCACCATCGCTCTCACGTCATGCGAGAGCCCACACCTACATCAAATACAATAGGGGTGGTCTTTGGTACCCACACTCTTTTGGGTCCATGGGGGTTAGCTCCTTTCCTAACCTAAACAAATTTAGTTGCTAAATTTACATCATGTATCTTATCATAGCAAAATTTAATAAGGTGGTTCTTACGTCCACAATGTGTACAAGTGTACACATGAGCATACAACGTGTTATGGGTGTGTCCGTGAGGAGCATGTGTATGCCGTGTATGGTGTGCATGCAAAGATGGAACTTATTTCTTTCGAAACATAGATTCCAAGCGTGTATGGTTCATGGCACAATGGCTCAAAGTGGAGCCCAAACAATCCATATTCTTCTTTAACAAATTTATATCATTTTTAATTGAAGAAGTGGAGCATGCAATAGGTGAGCTAGAAAGTGAAGCTACACTAGCATGGCAAACATGTGAATCAATATAAATTTTCAAAGATTCATTTTTCTTTAAACTAACTTCTAAATCTTTTGATATTGAAGCAATTTTATTTTCAAAGAATCATTTTCATTTACAACAAAATCAAGTTTTAAAGATAAGTTTTCATTTTTCTTTAAAACTTCATTACAATCATTTCTATTTTTCAAAATTTCTTTTTCCTTTAGGGCAAGGTCTAGTTGAGATTTAAGTGAGTCACGTTCACTTGAAATCTCTTCCTTCTCTTGTAAAACCAAATCAAGTTTAGAAGATAAATTCTCATTTTCTTTATTTAATGCCAAAGTCTTCCTTTTCAAAAGATTATACTTTTCTAGCAATTTTTCACAAACAATTGATAGTTCTTCATTCAAGGCATTGGGATCAACATAATCATCACAAGAAGAACTAGCATCATCACAATCTAATTGAGATTCTGAATATACCTCAAGGGAGTGATTCCCTTGGACCATGTAGCATTGTTGCTCGGATTCTCCACTAGATTCATCCTCCATTTGAATTGGCAATTGAAGCTTGGAGGAGGTCAACGTGTTCCACACTGCAAAGGCGGAATCACAGTTAGAAACCAACATAAGATATTCTTTGTTAAGTGTGCTTCTAAGTGCCTTTAGGGCTATTGCATTGGCCTCTATATGCTTGCTATTACCAAGATAGGATTTCTTGGTAGCGGCAAGGAAAACATGCAAGCCTAGGGTTTTAGGTACATGGACATCCTAAATTTCCACATGTCAATGTTGGAGACATCAAACATGGGAGGTGACAAGCAATCCATGAGTGTGTGTAAACAATATAAGTGTGCAAAAGCAAATGAAGATTAGCAAAACCAAGATCACACTCCTAGGTGGTTAAACCAAATATTAAGAGTGTAGGCTCTGATACAATTGTAAGTACACCTAGAGGGAGGGGTGAATAGGTATACGACTAATCTAATGAACTAAATGCGAAAATTAAAAACTTAATTACAACAACACTTAATGCAACCAACGAGTGTAGCCGAATTCCCGGTGAAGGGCTCTGGACTAACTCCTCTTGATTCCTCTGAATAAGAGTTGAAGCGCTATATGAAGCTCTCGTAGTTAAGCACAAGTGAGGCACACACAAACAAGCCAAGCATATAATATGAATGAGCAATATGAAATGATGCAATGGCACAATATAAAAGAGAGAGAGTTAAGAGTCAATGGATCAAATGCAAACAACGAGATTTGTTTCGAGGTTCGAGCCACTGCTCTACGTCCCCGCCTTCACACAGAAGAATTTCCAATCCACTAACTTGTCCACAGGACTCCCACACAGGGAACAATTTGATTGAGGTACAACCTGCACACAAAATACGGAATTATAGAACTTAAAATGAAGATGTGCAAGTGCTCAATTCTTCCGCGATAGCAAGTGGCTATGCGGGTCGTGATCCACAAGGAGGGTTTTGCGATAGAAGCGTTTACGTTTTTTATTGAAATCTTTGTGAAAACCAAACGAGAGTTCTTCTCTGTTTTTAAAGTTAAGAAAATGAAAAAGAGTTAATAGTTAAAGTTAAGAAGAAAGTGAGAGATGAAGGTGTAAAAATCAGAAAACAGCGAAAGAAAGCGACTATGTACAAGTGAGTCAAAAGAGAATGATTTGGAAGAGGTGGTGATCTATGCTAAAGAAAGAAAAGAAAAGAAAGAAAGAAGAGTGAAGAATACTTATCTAGATTGATTGATGACTTACTTGGAAACCTTTACTTGTTCTACCTTTGCTTTGGAGGCGTTCACGCATAGATCATAAGCTCAAGCTCAGTCCCTGTTCACATTATATCATCAAGTCTAGCACAAGCATGAAGTGATACGTTTTGAGGAGGAGAACGTCTTCATGAACTATCGTTGGCACTCTCATAACATCGGTGTACTTGTGCTTTGGAATTCACTTGTAAACTCAACAAAAATAAACGAGGTAAAGTAGAAGAGGAAAACGAAAACAAAAGAAAATGAAAGTAAAGAAGAACATAAACAATTGTTACCTTTATTGTTTGAAACAATGGAAGAAAGGAGGAGGGTACATCGGTGTCACTCTCAACATATGCCTCTCTCTCTTACTTACATGAATCATCATCTAACCTAAGCTACATACAAGTTACATAAAAAGAAAAACCTAAACTACAAAATGGAAAACTAGTCTAAATCCTAACTCTACATTAGCGTCCCATTTTCAGTGAAAGTACAGGCCTTTTATAGTCAAAAACCCAATCTATAGGATCCCGGGGAGGTCGGGGGAGCAAACGCTCCCCCTAACTCCCTAACAATGCCGCGAAAACGCGGCTTTGGCCGCGTTTCCGTAGCCAGGGTGTGGCCAGGTGGCCACACCCTGTTGGTGGGTCTCTCCGGTTTGGCTTCCTGCTTTTATCTTTAGTTGGTTTCTTCGTTTGAGTCCCAGATTCTGACGAAATGGCCTTTGATTCTTGGCTTTAACCGATCGATTCTGAGAGGATTCTTCTTAACCGGTTTTCAACCTCTTGATTTTGCCCTGATTTCTTGAGTGCGAATTTAATTCTGATTTAATTCAGAATTTTGGTGGGCTTTGAGCTCATTTCTCTTCATCTCCTTAAAGATTGGGCCTGCAAATAAATTAAGCAATTAATTAGGACAATGCAGGCTTTTATTCTATAATAAGTATGGAAATATGATATTTAAATATGCAACATTAGCGACCAATCACACCCCCATACCTATCTTTTGCTCGTCTTCGAGCAAAACAACTAAACTAAACTAAGGATTTTTAGACCACTTTCGCAGGTCGCGCGATTGCACTGAGCATGTGCAACAAGCCGTTAAACCTCTAGGTTTCCCCTAGAGGACGAGTTTTTGTCTGATGGGTTTTCAGCGAATTGCACCCACAAAATCCATAAAGAAAGAGAAATAAAGAGTTAGTATTTTCGAAAAGCATTTTGAAAGAGAAAAATATTTGAAATATGATTGTAAGATCTAAGCAATCTATAAGTTATAGGAAAATCGAATTTTTCATTCCTAAACTTAGTCTCTATTCAAAAATTTGTTATCAATTAAAGTAAGGAGTCAAATTGTACTTCTCATCTAGTCTATTACTTTACCCTAAGTCATATGCACCTTGTGACTGTGAAAATTTTGACTAAGGGTTCATTAACTCTAACTCTTATGTCTTATTTATTTATATATATTTTTTTTTTGTGGTATCATTCCTTAGTTCTATTAGGCTTTCTAATCTGCCCATGTAACGAGCCTCTAATCGATGACTCCCAAACCAAACGGTCTTAGGGCACCAGGTGAGAAAACACCCCAAGGACTTAAGGACTCGAGCAAACAAGGCCACAAAACTAAGGATTTAATTATATGAACCTCTTTTAGGCGTGAATACTTATGCTTTATTAGGCACAAATACCCAGCTTAATCAGAGGATTTTTCTTTTCAAACTTATCTAATCATCTTTCGCATAAATACTAAGGCTTGCTTAGGCCAAAGCACCTAGCTAGTCAATAATTAGATTTGTTTGTATATATATATTTTTTATAACTTATCTAATCATCTTTCGCATAAATACTAAGGCTTGCTTAGGCCAAAGCACCTAGCTAATCAATAATTAGACTTGTTTTTTTTTATAAGGCATAAGAATCTTTGTTTTTGAACCCTAAGTGTGTAAGTGTATGAAGTGTGCATATTTCATTAAGGTAAAGATCAAGACTAAATTACTTTGACAAATTATCTTCCTAACTCTATAAATCAAACAAATAATCTTATTTTGACCAAGTATAAGAAATCCTAATTTGGATTTTCCTATTCCTTAAAATTAACTTAATTTCTTACAAAAATAAGTCAAAATATTGTTTCTATTTTTCAAAAAGTTTTTAAAAGTAAAGAAAAATGTTAATTTTTTTTTTAAAGAAAAAGAAAAGTTATGTTAGACCCTCCCCCACACCTATCTCATGCATTGTCCTCAATGTATGAATTAATGCATAGATGCATGAAAAAGACGAAAGGGAAGGAAAATGTTAACTTATGGTGGTGGTTCCGGTGGTGGTCTAATTGGTCCACGAAATGCGGCCCAATCAACTTTTCTTGGGGCTCGGAGGAACCCACCAGAAGTTACTTTAATATAACCCATTAAAAAGATGTATCCATAAAGGATCTTTATTAAATATTTAACCCCATCTAATTTTCATATTCCATAACTAATTTCGGAGTCAAATTTGTCAACCACCTCGTCCCAGAATGGAGTATGAAATGATAGAACGGTTGACTTGGACTCAGGAAGGACAGGAACTAATACCGACTCAGGAAGGTGACTTAAGTCAAGTAAAGGTTCAGGAGTCGAAATTGGTTCAAGAAGCGGGTCCAAGTCAAGAAGTTGAAACTCAAGTCCACATGTATTTTCTAACAATGGGATGTGACCTAATATGGGTGATTCCAGTTCAGGAATGATAGGTGGAGGAATCAAAACTGACTCTAAAATATTACTCAAGTTTGGTAACAAAACAGGAGTCAATATTGATTCAGAAAGTTGAACTGGATACAGATTTGAGGATCTAGGTCACATATCTCATTGAGTTTAATATTAAAAAATTGAGAACTTGCCAATTTGTCAATAGGATTTTCAAAATTGTATAATTGGTCAAGTTCAATATGATCCTCAAAGATGGGGGATTCAATTTCATGATGAATAGGCATAGGATCCAACGTTGACTCGGGGAAAAGATCGAAATCAGGTGAAGATACCGGAGTCATAATCGAATCAGGAAGTAGAATTGAATCACTCAGTTGGGGTTCAGGATCATATTCATTTTCAAGTTCTATTTCAGGAAAAGGATAACTTGCTAAACTGTCAATATCTTTTTCAAAATTTGGAGTTTGGGCAAGTTCAAGTGGTTGTTCTGAAATGGAATCTTCATTTCCAAAACTACATGACTCTTCGGCTCTAACAGAATGGTTAGTGACATCAGAACTGGTCAAACGGTGAGAACGTAGAGATTCGACCATCATATCTATGTCACGATTTCTAGCATTTTGAGAATGAGTCATGGCTTCAAGCATCTTTTCATAATTGATGGGTTCATTGTCTTGTTGAAAAGATGAAGAGTTGTTTTGGAAGTGATAGTGAAATTGTGAGTCCATCAGATTTTGGGATTTGTGTTTGGACTCACGCATACTCATTTCCAAAATTGATGGTCTTTTATTTTGGACTGGTGAATCTGAGTATGAAGTTTGAACATATTGTGGACTAGGTGGAGAAGGAGGACAATTTGGTTGAAAATTGGACTCGGGGGTCCCCACTGACTCTGTGAAGAGTTGAAATCATTATGGAAATTATAGTCATACGATGGGGGCATGGGTTATATGGATTCGGATAAGACCAATCCGGCACACTAGGTTGGTTAAAGTTATGATATGTCGGGTTGGTAATATCTGAAAATGAACTCGGTGTGTAATATGGATTATTATTGAAGTTGGAAAAATTATGATTATAAGCCATATCACACAATAGAATACAAACAAAAAGAAAACAAACAAATAAACAAACAAAAAAGAAAAAATTCTAACCTAAGTTAGGGTAGACCTATGACCTAGACGACTCCTAACTGATTAGACTGTCCACGGGAGGTCTAATGCAGACTTTGACCACAAGCTAATCAGCCAGGTCAGGGCAAGGTTGGTGGGAGGTTTTCCGTCAAAGACGTTCCTTAATTAAATAACCACCAACCTTCGGGCTTTCGGCCCTTAATCCCTTTCTTAGACACTGATTTTGCAAGAGTCAAGTTCCAACACCTTTCCCCCTTAGGATAATCTCCTAATTGAGTCCGAGATGTCCCTAGGGCCAACGTCTACTCATTTTTAAGTTAGGCTTGGGTTAGTGAGTGCTTGGAATCTGATTTTTGGGCTAAGAAAGGTGATTAAATCCCCACCTTATCTTGTTATGGGTTTAAAATCAATTTGTGCAAGTGTACAAGATAAATAAGATTCACTCAAAGCGATATAAATCAACCAAGAAGTGAGTCCTATGCTAAATGCAATGCATACGTACCTTACTCCAGCACTCTTCAACAGTAAAAATAAATGAATTGAAAAGACACGTGCCTAAAATGAAAACTCTAATCAATTTTTTTATCTTTTCAACCAATGTTTTACTGTTGATTATTAGCAGGCTTATGTGATGGCATATAAGAAAAAGTAAAGTTGCAGAAAACTACAATTTACAAAGCAAGCAGCCCTGCAAAAAGACAGTTAGTATTCCACTCCTTTTTGCCGCGTTTTCGCGGCTTTGGTCGCGGATCCGCAGCAAAGCAGAGGGCACTCTCTGCTTTCTAGAGCAGAGGCCCAAGGCCACTTATGTGTTACTGCAACCTTAATTTCTTGCTTTACTTGCCCTTAACCTGCAACCGAGAAGAAAGTTCGTTTTAGTTCTAAAAAAATTTCAATTAAAATTCAGATTTCAATAAAGACGTTACCCTCCCCGGCAACAGCGCCAAAATTTGATTAAGGTACAACCTGCACATAAAATACGGAATTATAGAACTTAAAATGAAGATGTGCAAGTGCTCAATTCTTCCACGATAGCAAGTGGCTATGCGGGTCGTGATCCACAAGGAGGGTTTTGCGATAGAAGCGTTTACGTTCTTTATTGAAATCTTTGTGAAAACCAAACGAGAGTTCTTCTCTGTTTTTAAAGTTAAGAAAATGAAAAAGAGTTAATAGTTAAAGTTAAGAAGAAAGTGAGAGATGAAGAAGGTGTAAAAATCAGAAAACAGCGAAAGAAAGCGACTATGTACAAGTGAGTCGAAAGAGAATGATTTGGAAGAGGTGGTGATCTATGCTAAAGAAAGAAAAGAAAAGAAAGAAAGAAGAGTGAAGAATACTTACCTAGATTGATTGATGACTTACTTGGAAACCTTTACTTGTTCTACCTTTGCTTTGGAGGCGTTCACGCATAGATCATAAGCTCGAGCTCAGTCCCTGTTCGCATTATATCATCAAGTCTAGCACAAGCATGAAGTGATACGTTTTGAGGAGGAGAACGTCTTCATGAACTATCGTTGGCACTCTCATAACATCGGTGTACTTGTGCTTTGGAATTCACTTGTAAACTCAACAAAAACAAATGAGGTAAAGTAGAAGAGGAAAACGAAAATAAAAGAAAATGAAAGTAAAGAAGAACATAAACAATTGTTACCTTTATTGTTTGAAACAATGGAAGAAAGGAGGAGGGTACATCGGTGTCACTCTCAACATATGCCTCTCTCTCTTACTTACATGAATCATCATCTAACCTAAGCTACATACAAGTTACATAAAAAGAAAAACCTAAACTACAAAATGGAAAACTAGTCTAAATCCTAACTCTGCATTGGCGTCCCATTTTCAGTGAAAGTACAGGCCTTTTATAGGCAAAAACCCAATCTATAGGATCCCGGGGAGGTCGGGGGAGCAAACGCTCCCCCTAACTCCCTAACAATGCCGCGGAAACGCGGCTTTGGCCGCGTTTCCGCGGCCACCTGGCCACACCCTGTTGGTGGGTCTCTCCGGTTTGGCTTCCTGCTTTTATCTTCAGTTGGTTTCTTCGTTTGAGTCCCAGATTCTGACGAAATGGCCTTTGATTCTTGGCTTTAACCGATCGATTCTGAGAGGATTCTTCTCAACTGGTTTTCAACCTCTTGATTTTGCCCTGATTTCTTGAGTGCGAATTTAATTCTGATTTACTTCAAAATTTTGGTGGGCTTTGGGCTTATTTCTCTTCATCTCCTTAAAGATTGGGCCTGCAAATAAATTAAGCAATTAATTAGGACAATGCAGGCTTTTATTCTATAATAAGTATGGAAATATGATATTTAAATATGCAACATTAGCGACCAATCAAACCTCCACTGAGGATTTGGGGCAACTACAACCGGGAGTACACAACTCCTCTCTCAACCAATACAACCTCTCACAGAGGCAAGACACAATCCACAACAAACACCTCTACACTTAGAGGGTTAGGCACTTAGCCAATACAAACACCAATCACCTCACACTTGAGGGATTCCAACACAAGCCTCCACCTCTCACTAGAGGGAGCTAACACAATCTCCACCTCTCACTAGAGGGAGCCAACCACCACTCCAAAATCAACCTCTACACAAGAGGGATATCACAAGTAAGGAGGGTTTACAACTTGGTGGTTTCCACAACCACAAACTAAATTTTTCCACCAAATAGAGATCCTAAATAGATAGGATAGAAGATATAGCTCAAGTGTGGAAAGTCAAGATGTTGGAAAACAAATCACAAGGAAAAATACTTGAGAAAACAACTTAGTATATGATAGAAATGAAGAACAAAGCAAATATCCCAAATCTATATTTTTCTTTGATTTTTCCAACTCTTGAAAACAACTAAAGAATGATCTTTAAAAACAATAAACTCCTTTGAAAACTTGTTTAAAACACTAGAGAATAGGAGAAATTTTTCTTTCTAAAAACCTTAACCAAAACCTCTCTCAAATGGGGTATATATAACCCCTTAACAAAAACTAGCCGTTGGCTGCTGACTAGCCAGAATTGGCCTTCTGGTCGACCGGCCGGTCGACCGGCCAACGGTCAAAAAACTGACCGTTGAGCCTCCGGTCGACCGCCTGGTCGACTGGGCCCTGAACCAGAGAGCAACGGCTCTCTTGCCGGTCGATCGCCCGGTCGACCGGGGCAACCCGAAAGTGGGTTGCCTTCAGTCAGTCGACCGCTCGGTCGACCGGCCCAAGGGGCTGGCTGCGTGCACGTTCTTGTGCACGTCCGGTCGACCGTTCCGGTCGACCGGCTCCTGGTCCGGTCGACTGTGCGGTCGACCGCCAGAGCCTGGCAGATCTGATTTAGGGATTTAAAACTTAGGTTTTTATTTACCAAATAAATCCTATAAAATCTCTAAAAATCCACAAAAATAGTTTTAGCATAATACTTTGATATACAAACATGTGTGAAAAATTTCAACACATATTTCAAACAATTTGAACCATTTTTGTGTTATGAAAATTTTGCCGAAAACCAAAATCCGTATTTTCCAAAACTTGAATTTTTGAATTGAAAATTCGTTTTGTCCAAAACTCATTCAAATACAAAAACATGATATAGAAACAACTTTTAGGCATGTTGTATATGGATATAATCCAATATACATGAAACATATATATATCCATGTTTTTGATTTTAAATCCGAAAATACGTTTTGTTAAAACACAAAATACCAAACTCATGAATAGGCATATCAAAATAAGTTTGTCTAAGATATGAAGCATACATGTATATAGAACATATCTAATATACATTTAAACAATGTAAACTTGTATTGATACTATCTATTCATGAAAACCAAGATCGGTTAAACCAAAACTGAAAACCAATACCAAAACATGAAACCTGTGTGTGTTGTGAACTTGAGCATATCAAACTATCTAATCTTTAACAATGGATCTAAAAACATAAACTAAACTATGTACCGAGGTCTTCTTGACGAACTCCTTCTTCAAGTCGACTCGATCCAAACCGTGATCCACCGAGCTTGACTCCAACGAGTGCTATATATGATCTTTGATGCTCGGGCTCTTGAATCACCATGTGAAAGCTTTCAAACCATCTTTGTTGAAGCTAATCACCTACTAATATCTTGGTTAAAGATCTGAAACTAAACATCACAAGATTATTAGTAAACATAACTACATGAGTTACATCATCAAAACTAGAGTGGAAGGCCTCTGGGCCAACAAGGAAGTGGGTCCAAATCAAGAAGTTGTAACTCAAGTCCACATTCAGTTTC
Source organism: Agave tequilana (assembly GCA_038442645.1). Taxonomy (NCBI): domain Eukaryota; kingdom Viridiplantae; phylum Streptophyta; class Magnoliopsida; order Asparagales; family Asparagaceae; genus Agave; species Agave tequilana. Next base: position 23,793 of record JAVJIF010032643.1, on the reverse strand, counting down.
CCATAATAGAATGTGACTTAATATTGGTGATTCAAGTTCAAGAATGACAGGTGTGGGAATCAAAACTGACTCTAAAATATTACTCAAGTCGGGTAACAAAACATGAGTCAATATTGATTAAAAATTTGAACTGGATCACAAATTTGGGAATCTAGGTCACATTTATCATTGAGTTCAATTTCATAAAAATGAGAACTTGCCAATTTGTCAATAGGACTTTCAAAAGTGTGAAATTTATCAAGTTCAATATGATGATTATCAAAGATGGGTGATTCAATTTCATGATGAATTGGCACAGGATCCAATGTTGACTCGGGAAAAAGATTGAAATCAGGTGAAGACACCGGAGTCATTATTGAATCAGGAAGTAGAATTGAATCACTAACTTGAGGTTCAGAATCATATTCATTCTCAAGTTCTATTTCAGGAAAGGAATAACTTGCCAAACTGTCAATATTATTTTCAAAATTTGGAGTTTGGGCAAGTTCAAATGATTGTGCTGAAATAGAACCTAGTTTTTCAAAGCAACATGACTCTTAAGCTCTAACAGAATGGTTAACGACATCAGAACTGGCCAAACGGTGAGAACGTAGAGATTGGACCATCATATCTATGTCATGATTACGAGCGTTTTGAGCCTGAGTCATGGCTTCAAGCATCTTTTTATAGTTGATTGGTTCATCGTTTTGTTGAAAAGATGAAGTGTTGTCTTAGAATTGGTGGTGAAATTGTGAGTCCATCAGATTTTGTGATTTTTGTTTGGACTCACGCATACTCATTTCCAAAATTGATGGTTTTCTATTTTGGACTGGTGGAACTGAGTATGAATCTTGGAAATATTACGGACAAGGTAGATAAGGAGGGCAAGTTGGTTGAAAATTGGACTCGGGAGAGGTGAATCCCCACTGACTCTGTGAAGAGTTGAAATTATTCTGTAAATTATGGTTATAAGATTGGGGGCATGGGTTATATTGATTCGGATAAGACCAATCCGGCACACTAGGTTGGTTAAAGTTATGATATGTCGGGTTGATAATATCCAAAAAGAGGTTGGTGTGTAATATGGATTACCATTAAAATTGGAAAATTTGTTGTTATAAGCCATATCACATAATAAAACACAAACAAAGAAAAAAAACAAATAAGCAAACAAAAAAAACAAAAAATTCTAACCTAAGTTAGGGCAGACCTATGACCTAGACGACTCCTAACTGGTTAGACTGTCCATAGGAGGTATAATGCAGACTTTGACCACAAGCTAATCAGCCAGGTCAGGGCAAGATTGGTGGGAGGTTATCCGTCAAAGACGTTCCTTAATTAAGTAACCACCAACCTTCAGGCATTCGGCCCTTAATCCCCTTCCTAGACACTGATTTGGCAGGAGTCAAATTCCAACACCTTTCCCCGTAGGATAATCTCCTAATTGAGTCCGAGATGTCCCTAGAGCCAACGTCTACTCATTTTTAGTTAGGCTTGGGTTAGTAAGTGAGGAGATTGTTTGTGGGCTAAGGGAGGGTAATGATTTCCCCACCTTATCTTGTTCATAGTACAATCCCTTAAGATTGATTTAGTACAGTGTACAAGAAAAGCAACACTTAAGCAATGTAAACAATCCAAAAGTGTTCTTATACTAGATGCTATGCACATGTACCTTTGCTCCAGCACTCTTCAACAGTAATGGAAAATGTAAACGAATTAGACACGTGCCTAAATGCAAGTCTAAATCATTTTTAGCATTTAACAAACATCATTTTACTGTTGAGGTTAGAAAGTAAATACAATGAGTCAAACAAGGAGATAAATGCTACATAAATTCCGATTTTCAATTCAACCAACCTGCAAAAATACAGGTTAGTAGTTCACTCAGTTTTGCCACTGGAATGTAGCAAATCTGAGGGCTTCTTGGCTCTGCTTTCTTGAGCAGAGTCCAAGGCCACTTATGTGTCCACTGCAGCAAGAATTCCTTGTTGTTAAATCTGTACAAAAAAAAAAAGAAGAAAGTTAATCAAAAATATAAACTTTTAAAGAGAGTAACTTACCGTCCTTCCCCGGCAACGGTGCCAAAATTTGATTGAGCTTTTACCTACACACAAATACAGTATTTCAAAACTTTTAAGATTAAAGAGTGCAATTACTCAATTCTACCGCAATAGCAAGTGGTTATGCGGGTCGTGATCCACAAGGAGGGACTAGCGATGCAAGCTTTTTATTCTCTTTTAGGCTACAAAGTATGGTTAAAATTCTTCTTTAGTTCTTAAAAAGAAAATGAAAAAAAATAGGTTAAAGTCAAGTTAGGAAGAAAGTGAGAGATTGGGAAGATGGAGAAAACAAAATTGGATATGTACAAAGAAATGAAAAAGGAGTGATAAAAGAAGTGGGTGTTGTTGGTGTTCTAAACTAAAGAATAAAAGAAAAGAAAGACAACCTAAAAATTACTTACCTTTTCAGTGCTCATATACCTTGGATCCGTTGCGACGACTTACCTTGTCTTTGAAGGCAATCAAGCATGGCGTATAGGATCTTCCCCATTCTCGATCTACACTACGAATAAAAAGGGCAAACTATACTAGCAAGAGAAGGGTTGTTCATCACCATAGGCCATCAAGGGCACTTGCAACGGCTAAGCAGTCTCGAGGCTATCGGATTCTCTTGGATTGCAGCACATCAGAGGAGAGTAAAAGAAAACAAGAGTAAAGAAAGAAAAAGAAACTTTGATTCAATTCAAATAACAATGAAAGAAAAGACTTACTTACACCAGTGTCACTTTTAGTATAAGCTTGATCTCCTTCCTCCATGAAACTTGTCTCTCCTCTCAGTTACATAAAGAAAAGTAAAAATTACATAAAAAAACTAAAAACCTAAGTTACAAACTATAAACTATCTTAAGTTCTATTCACTGCTTGGTCGTCCCCATTTACAGTGAAAATTCTGCCTTTTATAGGCAAAAACACAGAGGGAGAGGTGTGAGAAGATAGGGGGAGAAAACGCTCCCCCTAACTACTTAACAAAGCCGTTTGGCCGTGTTTCCGTAGCCAGGGTGTGGCCAGGTGGCCACACCCTGTTGGTGGTGCTCCCCGGCTTCTCGATTTGTATTTATCTTCAGCTGGATTACAGTTTAAGTCCGAGATTTTGACGAAATGGCCTTTGATCTTTGACTTCAACCGATCGATTTGTAGGGATTTGTTCTAACTGATTTTCAACCGATCTGAACTGACCTGATCTGCCCTGATTTACTGAGTTCGAATTAATTCTGATTTAATTTAGAATTTGATGGGCTTTTGGGCTCATTTCTCTTCACTCTCCTTTAGGAATGGGCCTGCAAATAAATTAAACATTTAATTAGGAAAAAATAGAGTTTATTCTATAATAAGTATGAGAATATGATAATAAATGTGCAATATTAGTGACCAATCAGATACCTCCCACCATATTTTGCCCCTACCTGGCCGATTAGCTTGTGGTTGGATTCATCCAACAACCTCCCCCGGGTAATCGACCAGTTAGGAGTCGTCTAGGTCTAGGTCAACCCTAGTATAGGCTTGGTTTTGATTTTTTCTTCCTTTTTGTTTGTTTGTTTGCTTTTTTCTTTCTTATTTGTGTTTGTTTGTGAAATGGAATTCAACAACAATAATTCTTTCAATCCTAATATGAATCCATATTTCACATCAGCCTCATTGTTGAATAGCTCCAACCCAGCTTTAAACAGCATGACCCAACCAAATAATCGGGATTGGAAGTATTCAACTCAATATAACCCATACCGCCAATCTTATGACTATAATTTTCAAAATAATTTCCACTATTCATAGAGTCAATGGGGATTCACTTCTCCCGAGTCAAATTTTCAACCTCCTTATCCACCTTGTCCACCTTGTCCACAATTTTTACAATATTCACTCCCCGATTTTGCTTCCTATACTCTTTTCTAGACCAACACATTGAAGAAAAGTCTGAGCTAGAAAAGAGTATAGACGCCTTGCTTGAGTCCCAACAAAACAAGTTCGACTCACAATTTTTTCAAAACCAAAATTCATACTCAGTCACACCAGTTCAAAATAGAAAACCATCAATCTTGGAAATGAGTATGCGTGAGTCCGAACAACAATCACAAAATCTGATGGACTCACGATTTTACCATAATTTTCAAAACAAATCTTCATCTTTTTAAGCCTAATTACAACAAAACGATGAACCAATCGACTATGAAAAGATGCTTGAAATCATGACTCAAGCTCAAATCGCTCATAATCATGACATAGATATGATGGTCAAAACTCTCCATTCTCATCATTTGACCATTCCTGATGTCACTAACCATTCTGTTAGAGCCAATGACTCTTGTTGTTTTGAAAACCAAGATTCCTACACTCCTATTCTAGAGCATCCACTTGAAAAAATATGTTACATATAGAAAAGAGTATAGAAACCCTGCAGGAGTCCGCACTACAATTTCAAAAATCTTCTGCCCAGTCTATCAATAGGTTGGAAACACAATTGAGTCAATTGGTTAGCATTTATAGAAATAAGGAAACTCTATCTTATCAACCTTTGACCAATTCAGATATCCCTAACTCTATTGATCTGACCCAGGACTCTTGTCATTTTAGATACCAAGATTCAATTTCAGCACACCCATCTGAACTTGACCAAACCTCAAATGTTGAAAATCCCATTGACATTTTGGCAAATTATCCTTTTCCTGAGATTTAACTTGAGCATGAATATGATCCTGAACCTCAACTTGGTAAATAAATTTCACTTCCTGATTCAATAATGACTGAGGTTTTTTATCTGATTTCAGGCCTTTTCCCGAGTCAGTATTGGATCCAGTGCCAGTCCATCGTGAAATTGAATCACCAATCTTTTATGATCAACAAATTGAACTTGACTAATTTTATTCTTTTGAAAGTCCCATTGACAAATTGGCAAGTTCTCATTTTTATGAAATTGAACTTAATGAAGTATGTGACTTCGATCCTCAAATTTGTGATCCAGTTCAAATTCCTGAATCAAATTGACTCCTATTTCGCTACCCATTTTGAGCAACATTTTAGAGTCAATTTTGGTTCCCATACCTGTCATTCTTGAACTTGAATCACAAATCTTAGAAAGTCACATTCCGTTGTGGAGAAATGAATGTGGACTTGAGTTTCAATTTCTTTATTTGGACCCGATTCTTGAACCAATTTCGACTCCTAAACTTTACTTGACTTAAGTCAAATTCCTGAGTCAGTATTAGTTCCTGAACTCCTGAGTCCAAATTAATCATTCCATCTTTTCACACTCCATTTTGGAACAAGGGTGTTGATAAAATTGACTCAAAAATTATTTTGAAGATTTAGAAATTAGATGGGGTAAAATTCTTAATAAAAATCATCCATATATATATCATTCTAGTAGGTTGCATTATAGAGGTCTCTGGTGGGTTACTCCGAACTCCACACAAATTAGATTGGGCTGCATTTCGTGGACCAATCAGACCACCACCGGAACCACCACCTTGAGGTGATTTTTCCCTTCCCTCTCTATTTGTTTCATACATACATACATTCATGATGCATTGAGGACAATGCATGAGATAAGTGTGGGGGAGGGTTTACTAACATAGAATTTTTTAGATTTTCTTTATTTTTCACTTCTTTTAGGATACTTTTAGAAATCTTCCCTTTTGTATAGGATTTTTCTTTCTTTAAAAATTTTTTGAAATAAGAGACAAAGTTTTGATCTATTTTAAAGAAAATTAAGATGATCTTAGAAATTAGGAAGCCTTACATTATGACATCTTAAACCTAGTTGAAATAATGGATCTTGTTTAAAATTATAGGTTAAGTATAAAAGATTGGGGAGAAAATTTTATCTTGAATTTTTTGCCTTAGATAGTTTGCACTTTACACAAACACAATTTTTGGGATGGAAACAAAGACCTAAAATGCCATAAAACAAAAAATAAATAAAAGAAAAAATATATATTATATATGAAGAAAAAAATCACTTATTAAACTAGAAATTATGCCTCAAGAAGCATGATTATTCACGCCTAACGGTGGTCAAAAGAAACAAATAATCCCCCTTAGTTTTGTGGCCTTGTTTGTTGGCCCAAAGGCCCATCACTCTAGTTTTGATGATGATTAACTCATGTAGTTATAGTACTAATGATCTTGTGTTTAATTAGTGATAGATTTATGATCAAGATCTTAGTAGGCGCATAGCTCAACAAAGAATAAAATGTCAAGTTTTGGAGCTAGCACGGTGCTTGGACCAAGTCAAGAAGATGAGAAGCCTTCAAGTGAAGACTTCAAGAAGATGAAGACTTGTGTCTAGGTATAAGATTTTTGTTTTAGTTAAAATGTAAAGGATAGAATAGTTGGTGGATTGCTCAAGTATATATCACACACACACTCTTGATTAGATGTCTTTTCATAAAAGAATTTTCAGTTTTAGAAAAGACTTTCATTTTGAAAAATACTATTTTGGTTTTTGGTGTTTCCTATATACATGTCTTTTAACCAAAACCAAGTTTAGAGTTTAATGTCAAAAACATAGATATTTCATCTTGATTGTGTAGTGGATCATATCCATACACACTATGCCTTAAAATGAATTACAATATCTTGTTTTTGTATTTGGAGATGTTTTGGAAAAACAAGTTTTGGAAAATACTGTTTTCATTTGAGCCAATTTTTTCAAGTTACAAAAATAGTCCAAATCATTTATAACATGCCTTGATTTTGTGCAAGCATGTTTGTTTATCAAAGTATATTGGTAAAACTATTTTTGTAGATTTTCTGTAATTTTATGGGATTTTATTTGAGCCAAAAAGACCAAGTTTTAAATCCCTTAACAGTTTTCTGGTTCAGGCTTCAGCCAAGTCGACTAGTCGACCAAACAAGTTGACTAGGGCTAAAGTCGGTCGACCGGCTCGGTCGACCGACGTGCACGGACGTGCACACTTGTCCTGGCAGATGGCCGGTCGACCGACCCAGTCGACCGGAACTGAGAGCAGTGCTCTCTATTCTTTTGGGTCGACCGGGCGGTCGACCGGAGGCTCCAACGGTCGGATTTTTGACCGTTGGCGGTCGACCGGTAGGTCTGACAGACCCAACGGCTATATTTTTCCTGCCTATAAATTTGGGGGTTTGGTCATTGTTTTGGAAAAAGATTTTGGAGACCTTTAGAGCCAGTTTTTCCTATTCTTTCAGAAGAGTTTTTCTCCACAAAATTGAGTGCTAATACTTCCAATCAAAAGGGAAGATTTTATCAAGAGTGTTAAAAGTGATTCTTTGAGTTTTTCACCATAGATTCTTTCCTTGTTTTCTCACAATCACTTGAGCTATCCATTGCCTTATCTATCCATAGGATTGTGTTGTGAGAGCTTTCTTTGGTGATCAAAGTGTTTATATCACCAAGATTTCATCTTGTACTTTGAGGAGGCGGACTTGTGTGTTCGCGATGGTTTAGAGTTCGTGTGTGAACTCTTGTGGTTTGAGGTGCGGCCTCGGCGAGCTTGTGGGGCTTGCGGTGTACGGACTAGAGAGTCCAAGGAGTTCTAGTGGGAACTCGTTGTAGGTGTTGCGGCACCAAGGAGTGATCCGGTGGGATCGATTTTAGTGAAAATCCTTCGTGTGTCGAAGGCGGGGATGTAGAGCAAGTGTGCTCGAACCTCGAAACAAATCCCTTGTGTTTGCGATTGCTCTTTCTCTCTTGTCTCTTTATTTATATCTTGCATTCTTACATTGTGCTCATTTTTTATATGCTTGATATATTGTGTGCTCATTGACATACTTGCTTCGGATTGTTTGCTAACACTTGTATTCAACCAAGAGAGCCAACGCGGCACCTCAAACCCATTCAAGGGGAATCTAGAGGAGATTAGTCCAGAGCCCTTCACGGGGAATTCGGCTACACTCTTGTGTTATACATAGTGTTCAGTGTAAAAGTTTTAGGTTAGGTCATTATAGTTTTTAATTCCGCATTATTTGTCATTAAGTGACCATTAGATTAGCCTCACCTATTCACCCCCCCTCTAGGTAATTTACAATTGGTATCAGAGCTAGTGCTCTTGATTTGGGTCTAACAACCTAGAGTTAAAGATCCTCTTTTTAGGCTAATCACATATTTTGTACACACACCATGGATTTCATGTCACCACCCACATTTGACATTCTTAACATCCACATTTGGAAGGTTAAGATGTCTTTGTACCTCAAACCTTAGGATTTCATGTCTATCTTGCCACTACTAATAATGCATATTGTTTAGATGGTAAGAATTTTGAGGCTAATGCAAAAGCCATTCATGCTTTAAAGTCAACCCTAAATGATGAATATTTATCTAGGGTTTCTAACATTGATTCGGCTTTTGTAGTTTGAAACATCATCACCTCCCTTGGCGAAAAGGATCTATATTATGCCGGGAGCGATTCGGACGTTGGAAGCGACACCTCCAACGCGTGCTACATGGTCCAAGGGGATAACCCCCTTGAGGTAACTACCGAATCCGAGGTAGAAGATGATAACATGTCATATGATGAGCTCACTTCATTTTGCCAATTATTGCTTGAGAAATATGACATAATTAAGAAAATAATAAAAATTTGAAAAAGAAACTTGATTGCATGCATGTAGAACATGATACATTTAGAAGTAACATTGCATGTTTAGAAAAAGAAAATAAAGATTTGAAAAATGAGAATGTTTCCCTCATGTCTAAATTAAATGATCTTTGTGAAGGAAACACTATTTTGAAAAATAAAGTTGATTTGGTGGAAAAACAAAAAGAAGTTGTTTTTCAAGAAAATAAGTCTTTGAAAAAAAAATTTTGTGAAAAAGAAAAAGAAGATGTTTGTAAAAAGAAAAAGAAAAATGATCATATATCTCATCATGCTTTACATGTCACCTCTAATGAGATAAATATGTTAAAAATAAAATTGATAATTTGAGCTCTAATTTGAGCACATGTGCATTCAATCATACTAAATTGGAGTCTTTGCTTTCAAAGAAACAAACTCCACATGTTCATGCACATTCACATCATGCTTATGTTGAACATCATACTCACACCCACACACATAAGCATACTAAGGTGTACACATGTACACATTGTGGCCGCAAAGGCCATTTAGCAAAATTTTGTTATGACAAGTTGCATCATTTTAATTTTGCTAATAATAAAAATTTTTGGTTCCTTACAAGACTAACCCCAAAGGATCCAAGAAAATATGGGTACCAAAATCCCCACCTTGTGTATTTGATGTAGGTGAGGGCTCTCACAAAACGTGAGAGATTTGGTGCCTTGATGGTGTGTGCACTTGAACTAAAAGGACACATATTTGGAGCACCGCTATCAAGGAGGTTTTGGTGGGATAGACCACCATGCTTGGAGCTTTGGAATTGGTGACAATCTCTAAACTCCTATTTTTTATGTTCATGCTTCTTCATATATCATATTCATAGCATGTTCATGATTTATGTTTTGATGAGCTTCATGTGGTAATAACATGCTTAGATGTAGTTTTTATCAAAACGTGTATCATACATGTACAAATAGTGAGCTACATTTGTTTTATATATGATTGCACTTCATGCTCATTTGTACCCACTATATGCATATGTATAGACTAGTTTTGATGACTCTCATTTATACATGCTTTGCCAATTTTTGTGCTTTACTTCATATATATGTATTTTTAATTCAAATCTAATAAATATACATGTATACCCATGAGTCTCTTGCCTTCATGCAAATATCATTAACAGACTCATTTATGCTTGAGATATGTATACATATTGTTAGAATTGGATAAATCATACATATACCTAGAAGTTTGTTTTAAAATAAAAAATGAATTTTTATATTTTTGATAAAAATTTGATATTCATGTTTGATTTGAGCTTAAATGACTATTTTCATGAAAATACTATTTACATGAGTTTTGAACCCTCACACTTTATTTATTTTGTCATGACTTAGTTTCATGGACATATTTTTGAGCTTTATAGACTATGAGTGTAAAATTTTGTGTATTTAGTTTTGTTTCATGAAAAACATATGATTTATTGTATTTTGAAGGATTTTTAACTAGTTGGTCAAAAACTATTTTATACTAGTTATTTATTCTTCAATTAGTTTATAAGTTATACACATGATCCTATTTTTAATTCATTGGATAAATTCTTTTTGTATTCTCAAGATTTGATGCTTCATGAATTGAATATTAGTTTAAATGTTAGTTTTTGTCAACACTAGAATTTATACTTGTACATATTATGGGTCACAAATAAATCTATATATGGTTGGGTTTGATTGCTTATTTGTGCCCATTAGGTGTGCTAGTATAGCCTAGTTTTGATAATCCTACATTTTTAAACTTGTATTCCCTTTTTGGATTTATTTTATGATCATGTGCTTTCATTTCATGTATATGTTTATTTTGCCAAACTTTAAGATATACATGTATACTTCTTGAGTCATTTGCCTTTCATGCAAATCTATATATATGGACTCAATTGTGTTTAGGGATATGTATGTATACTTCTTGTGTTGTCAAAACATACATATACCTTGAAATATATTTTTTAATTAAAAAATTTGTGGGATTTTTATGTTTTCAAAATTTATGATAATTTTCACATTGTCTTATTTAAAGGAATATTGAGCTTCATTGCCATTTTCATGTGATTTACACATATTTCATGAAAAATATTTTTATTTTATTCCTTGATTGAAGGATTCCGTGCTAGTCTTTAAACATTTTCATTTAACTAGTTCGAGTTCTTCATGTGGTATATTATATGATGTATACACTTAAGCTTATTTTTCTATTGGTATCATTGGATATTTTCAATTGGTATCAATATGAACTTCTTGTGTATATACTCATATTTTGTTTTCCCATATATGTATGTATCAATTTCTATTGGTATACTCTTCTCATACATATATATGATTTGTTGTGTGCTTGAGTTAAAATTGATTCACATTCTTAAAGCACAATGTTTATGCTAAGCTTGGGTTAAAACTTTACTTTCAATTGGTATCTCAATATGTTTTAACTTAAGAAAAATTAAAGATTTTGCAATGTTTATTTGATATCACATACTTTCAATTGATAATTTACAATTGGTATCAAAATTAAAAATTATGTTGATTTGATATCTCAAAATTTGTTTCTTGAGAAAAGTTCAAAATTTTGTTTTGATAAAGAAAAATTCAAAATGTTTTGATGTGTATGCCTATATGCAAGGAGAGCTTAACATCTCTTCTACATATAGATTCATGTTGAGTGTATCTTGTATTGAGGAGATTAACATCTCTTCTTTATGTGGTACACGTGTGTAGGGGGAGCTTCACATCTCCTCTTATGCATTACATAATATGTGTTATGTAAATTAGGGCTTATCAACCCTTCTTCATGTAATGCATATGTGTAGGGAAGCTAACTTAGCGTCTTCCTCTTCATGAATGTATATCGCATATAACCTTTATTGATTGATTTGTTTAACCCCTTCTTGATCTTTTTGTTTTTGACAAAAAGGGGGAGAAAAATTTGTTTGATTTGTTTTTTACTTTAACCCCTTTGTTGATGATTGACAAAAAGGGGGAGAAGTATTTGTCTTCCTTGCTTAAGGGGGAGTAAGATTTTTGTTCATGCATATATGTTTTGTATTGCAAATAGGAGAAAAAGAATTTGACTTATGCTTGTTGCATGTTTTATCTCCACACATTTGCATACATATTCATGTGCTTCATTGAATATCTTATTATTTGTGATATGCATGAGTTAAGGGGGAGCTTCTTTGAAGCTTTACTTTAATCCATACATATATAACTTCATGAGTTTTGTCATCATCAAAAAGGGGGAGATTGTTGGCCCAAAGGCCCATCACTCTAGTTTTGATGATGATTAACTCATGTAGTTATAGTACTAATGATCTTGTGTTTAATTAGTGACAGATTTATGATCAAGATCTTAGTAGGTGCATAGCTCAACAAAGGATAAAATGTCAAGTTTTGGAGCTAGCACGGTGCTTGGACCAAGTCAAGAAGATGAGAAGCCTTCAAGTGAAGACTTCAAGAAGATGAAGACTTGTGTCTAGGTATAAGTTTTTTGTTTTAGTTAAAATGTAAAGGATAGAATAGTTGGTGGATTGCTCAAGTATATATCACACACACACTCTTGATTAGATGTCTTTTCATAAAAGAATTTTCAGTTTTAGAAAAGACTTTCATTTTGAAAAATACTATTTTGGTTTTGGTGTTTCCTATATACATGTCTTTTAACCAAAACCAAGTTTAGAGCTTAATGTCAAAAATATAGATATTTCATCTTGATTGTGTAGTGGATCATATCCATACACACTATGCCTTAAAATGAATTACAATATCTTATTTTTGTATTTGGAGATGTTTTGGAAAAACAAGTTTTGGAAAATACTGTTTTCATTTGAGCCAATTTTTCCAAGTTACAAAAATAGTCCAAATCATTTATAACATGTCTTGATTTTGTGCAAGCATGTTTGTTTATCAAAGTATATTGGTAAAACTATTTTTATAGATTTTCTGTAATTTTATGGGATTTTATTTGAGCCAAAAAGACCAAGTTTTAAATCCCTTAACAGTTTTCTGGTTCAGGCTTCAGCCAAGTCGACTAGTCGACCAAACAAGTCGACTAGGGCTGAAGTCGGTCGACCGGCTCGGTCGACCGACGTGTACGGACGTGCACACTTGTCCTGGCAGATGGCCGGTCGACCGACCCAGTCGACCGGAACTGAGAGCAGTGCTCTCTGTTCTTTTGGGTCGACCGGGCGGTCGACCGGAGGCTCCAACGGTCGAATTTTTGACCGTTGGCGGTCGACCGGACTGGTCGACCAGTAGGTCTGACAGACCCCAACGGCTATATTTTTTCTAGCCTATAAATTTGGGGGTTTGGTCATTGTTTTGGAAAAAGATTTTGGAGACCTTTAGAGCCAGTTTTTCCTATTCTTTCAGAAGAGTTTTTCTCCACAAAATTGAGTGCTAATACTTCCAATCAAAAGGGAAGATTTTATCAAGAGTGTTAAAAGTGATTCTTTGAGTTTTTCACCATATATTCTTTCCTTGTTTTCTCACAATCACTTGAGCTATCCATTGCCTTATCTATCCATAGGATTGTGTTGTGAGAGCTTTCTTTGGTGATCAAAGTGTTTATATCACCAAGATTTCATCTTGTACTTTAAGGAGGCGGACTTGTGTGTTCGCGATGGTTTAGAGTTCGTGTGTGAACTCTTGTGGTTTGAGGTGCGGCCTCAGCGAGCTTGTGGGGCTTGCGTGTGTACGGACTAGAGAGTCCAAGGAGTTCTAGTGGGAACTCGTTGTAGGTGTTGCGGCACCAAGGAGTGATCCGGTGGGATCGATTTTAGTGGAAATCCTTCGTGTGTCGAAGGCGGGGATGTAGAGCAAGTGTGCTCGAACCTCGAAACAAATCCCTTGTGTTTGCGATTGCTCTTTCTCTCTTGTCTCTTTATTTATATCTTGCATTCTTACATTGTGCTCATTTTTATATGCTTGATATATTGTGTGCTCATTGACATACTTGCCTCGGATTGTTTGCTAACACTTGTATTCAACCAAGAGAGCCAACGCGGCACCTCAACCCATTCAAGGGGAATCTAGAGGAGATTAGTCCAGAGCCCTTCACGGGGAATTCGGCTACACTCTTGTGTTATACATAGTGTTTAGTGTAAAAGTTTTAGTTAGGTCATTATAGTTTTTAATTCCATATTATTTGTCATTAAGTGACCATTAGATTAGCCATCACCTATTCACCCCCTCTAGGTGATTTACATTGTTTACTCGAGTCCTTAAACCCGAGGAATGTTTTCTTATCTGATGCCCTAAGACTATCTGGTTTGGGAGTCATCGGTCAAAGGCTCACTACCCAGGTAAACTAGAAAGCCTAAGAAAACTAAGGGAAGAAAAAAAAAGAAATATATATATATATATATATGGCTTGTCTTCACTATCACAAAGTGCATATTATCTAGGTTTTATGAAAGATAAAATATTCAATTCAATTTTGAATTCTTACCTTAATTGAAGACAAGATCTTACACGTAGACTAAGTTTAAGGAAGAATAATTTTTGATGGACTTATGACCTTAGATCACTTATATTTTTGCAAAAATATTTTGAAAACTTATCTCTCTCTCAAAATGCATTTTCAAAATACTAACATTTGTCTTCTTTCATTATGAATTTTGTGGGTGCAATCCGCTGAAAACCCTCAGGAGACAAAACTCCCCCTCTAGGATTAACCTAGAGGTTTAACAGCTTGTTGCACACGCTCAGTGCAATCGCATCACCTGCGAAAGTGGTGTAATAACATTTGTAGTATAGTTTTTCTTTCTTGTTTTGCTCGGGACGAGCAAAAGATATGTGTGGGGGTGTGATTAGTTTACAGTTCTGTATTATTATATCGCATTTCCCTGCTGATTTATGAATAAAATGTCGGTCTAAACCGTGTTTTGATTTCTCTTGCAGATAATCAAGATAAGGAGGGCAAAAGGGTAATTAAATCCAGATTTCTTAGAGGCCAATCAAGGGAGCTTCTAGAAGATGCATTGAACCTAGACCCTTGTGCACGTCAGACGAATATCCGGGCGAAAATACCAGAATCCAAGTATACCAAGAAGGTACTAGAAGCGACGGGAACACACTCGCCAAAACTAGGAATTTAATTCCCTGGTTTTGCCACAGAAACGCGGCAAATGCCTCATTTTTGCGGCAATGTGGTGGGCCCACGCGTTGATTTTCGACGCGTGGCCTCGTTTCGTCTTCTAGAATCCCCTTTCGCCTATATATACCCCTGCAGAGACCCAGAACGCAAGCAGATTGAGAATTAGGCTAGATTTTCTATCTTTTAGTGTAGGTGTTCTTCTTCTTTTCTTTTATATTTTTTTTTTTAGATCATGTATTAGGGCAGAGAGATTCAGAGAGAGAAAGAGAGAGATTGATGTAATAGATGGTGACAATCTATGTAAAGGTGTCTCATTTCTTCTCCATTGTAATCTTCTCCATCTTTACATGATGCTTAGCTAATTTTTTCTTCTCATGGCAATCTAACAACTAACCACTAACCATCTAATCACTTACTTGATAATCCACAGAATCTAGTAGCCTCTACAAGGCCTTGCTCTTGCAAGAGCCATTGATGGCTCATGATGATGGATTCTAACATTTTAACATTCTAACATACTAACTTGCTAACTTGCAAATGCTAACTTTATTTCATGCTCACCTCTAACCAGTTTTGATGATTTAATAGTAACTTGCAACTTGTTATGTGGTATGGATGTGTTGTTTGAATGTAGATGAACAATCTTATGAGCCATACTTTGTATCATCTCTTGAAGCCAAGGATTAGTGATGGCCAAAGATTCATGTGAGGCAACTATCACTAAGAGGTTAGTATGGTTAGTGGAGCAATTAGTAATTAGTAGCCATGAGTTTTATTTCATAGTTTTCCTTCTTCTTTTTACTTTGTTTTAAAAATTATTTTCAAAACCTTTTTTTTATCATTTTCCTATCAATGTCTTCACCGCTTTCTTAGTTCGCCTTTATTTCATTTTCTTCACCATCACTTTTTATTTGTTATCACATCTCGTTTTCATCGCCTTCTCCATCTATCACTTCTGGATTTATTTTCTTTTTCTTTTCTCATTCTTTTACAAAGAAGAATTGTTAACAACTGACGTGAAAAAGAACTGTTAATGCTTCTATCACCTCCCGTCCCTGTGGATTCGATCCGTTGAGCCAATGCTATAACGGAAGTATCGAGGGAACATTAGCACACATAAGCTTTTACATTTAATTCATAAATACACATTTTCGAGTGCTCGTTCTGCCCCGATCATCACCAAATGACAGTCCAAACTCTTACAGGCGATACGCCTTTTTCTCTACTTTACGGGTGTGAAGCAGTCATTTATCTAGAGATACAAATGATGTCACTTTGCGTTGCCCTGACGACCAAGATGACAATCTAAGATAATGATTGTTTGCGTCTCTAAGAGTTGGACGCACTGGACGAGAATCGGCTACAATCTCAACAATGTGTTGTGTTGTACCAAGCTTGAATCTTGAAAGCCTTCAACAAAAAAGTCAAGGAGAGAGTCTTTCAGACAGGTGATTTGGTCTTAACTGTCAGGCGACCCCCATGGTCATGACACATAAGACCAAGGGCAAATTTCAACCTAAATGGGAGGGACTCTTCATGGTAGAGACAGTCTACTCGAATGGAGTATATCGCCTAGCGAATCCAAATGGTGACACGCTCATGATACCGATTGATGACAAGTTCTTGAAGAAGTACTATCCTTGATCATGTTAACATTATACCCCTGATTAAGAAAGTACTATACATGACCACGTTAATATTAAAACTCTGGCCATTAAGACAGACTTGTCTGACTATCTCTTCTACAAGTAATCCTTCATCCTCGAGCGGGATCAATTTCATCTTCGCTTCTCCTGGGATTATGGTTGACATCCACCTGTTATGATACATGATGTTAACATAAAACACAAGACAAGAAAAGATGGCGACTGTTTAATATATAAATCATCTCTATGTTTTTGTCATTCGGCAAATCACGATTCGGTCTCGCGATGACCTTGGTCGAGCCGAGTTCATTGAAGAAGGTTCGTGACACATCTCAGCGAAACTTTTTCACTACTTTCACATTCATATCTTGATTCGGTGATCAGTTGCAAGCCTGAGCCTTGAATTTGATGAACATAAAGTGAAGCTTTGCAAGGAATTTTAACTTAATCGACAAATTTCTTACAGAGCTTATGTTCCATATCTTGATTTGATGACCAGCTGAGAATAAGAATCTTGATTCGGTGGCACTTTATCAGGAATTTTGACTTACTCGATAAATTCCCTATGAAGTTTACTCTTTAATCCCCAGCGAGATTTTAGAAGTCACCAGTAGAATGCAGAAAAATCCACTTCAAATTGCACGATCCTTAGCCATCGATGAATAAGGCTAGAGAAAAGTATTGGCTTCTAAGCCCAATATAAAATCCTCGATAACTCATCTTGCTGAGGAGAATAGCATGGCTAGCCCGACTCAAACGGTAGTTGATAAAGGTACAACAAATCCATTGATAGCTGAGGGTTTGCTAAAAATTCTATAGGACCTAATCCCATTTGATTCCTATAGAATCCTTTACCAATTTCCTTTCATGGAATGGTAGACCCACAAGGCAATAAGTTATGTAAAAGTTTTCAGCTCTGGCTTTTCTCTTCATTTTAGGAGTATTATTCCCCTATTTCCTAGCCGGGTCGATTTGATTCCTAAACAAATTTTGGGAGCATGATATCCTATTCCTTGGCAATATTCTCTAGCAATATTCTTTCATTTTGCAAAGAATGGAATATTTCACCAAGGTCCCTTGCCAATTCCCATCCATGGAATTATAGGACTATACCAAAATGCAACCATTTTCCCAGCAAAATGAACTACAGATCAAGCCTGTCATGTTAACACTAAACCTCTGACAGTAAAACTTTTGACTGTAAAGAAGATTGAAAGCGTATAAATTTTTATTTGATTGTAAAGAAGATTACAACGGATCAATAATCCGATTACAAAAGAGGGAAGAATGGTTGGATCTTCCCTTTGTTTAAAGTTGGGTTCTTTGCGTAGCGGTGGAAAGTGAATCTTGTTTTGTGTTGACCGGGTGAACGTTAATACTCTTTGAGAAATCTTCTCTTTGGATCACGGATGGAGTAGCACAACTCCTATCCAATGAAATCTCAAAGAGACTTGGACAAAAACTTGAACTCACCAAGTTGGTGTAGAAGAGTTCTACTCTTTTATCGTCTTCCTTCGCTGAAAAATTCTGACCCCTCTTCATTAGCAAACTGAGTTATTTATAGGGGTTTCAGGGGGTAAAACTGTCCCCTAAAAACTCTCCATAATTGGGGTTAACTCCCCTCATTATGTGGGCAGTAACTGACCCAGTAATGAGGGCAGTTATAACTGAGATGCGGAGCTCCTCTGCAGTTGAAACACGGGCTTCGAGCTCTACGTTTAGCCATTGAGATGCTGCTTGGACGCGGGCCTCTAGCTTTGCTAGACTCGGGCTTCGAGCCCTGCGTCTTGACATTGCAGTGATACTGGGACGCAGGTTTTAAGCCTCGCGTCTTGACATTACAGTGATGTTGGGATGCGGGTTTCGAGCCTCGTGTCTTGGCATTATAGTGATGCTAGGACATGGGTTTCGAGCCTTGCGTCTTGACGCTACGGTGATGCTGGGACATGGGTTTTGAGCCTCGTATCTTGACGCTGCAGTGATGTTGAGACGCGGGCTTCGAGCACTATATCTTGGTATTGCAGTGATGCTGAGACGCGGGCTTCGAGCTCTGCGTCTTTGTATTGCAATGATGTAGGGGTACGGGGTTTCCGTCCTGCATCTTGGCATTGTATGAATGGCTTTGATTAGCCTTGCGTCTGAAGTATAGACCCTATTATCTGATGACATGTCTTGTGATTTTTACACAGTCTACAGAATCCCTCCAAAGTTTTCAAAACTCCGTGGTTGGCTGGGATGGGTTTCAAAACACTTTGGACTTTCCTTTTAGCTACAAACTCTCAAGACTAAACTGGCAATCTCCTGAGAAACCTTGATCTCGATATTGTCTGGATCTTGTCCTCGTGAGTACTGTTAAACTCTTTGAAGCCACCAGAGATGATCGTCGTGAGTGTCTAGATACGCAGTCCAGACCTCCTCGGTGCTCTGAGCTAGTTGTTGGTGTACTGTTGAACCAGGAGAAATAGTCATCTGCCTTCACCAGTGTACTATTGAACTGAATGTGGAAGCAATGACTGAACACAGGTCTTATAGACGCAAAGGTCATGTTGCCTTGGAGACGAAGACCTTGGCTGAAGTAGAAACGCAACTCTCATTCATTGGCAAAATGTGAACATCGAAGTGGAGAAAAGATCTCAATTTGTTGAAGTGACGCAGACTTCAAGGTGGAGACGCGGACTTCTCTTTGCTGAAGAGACGCGGCTCTATCGTGTTGCCTAAGTGCGAGTGTCCTTCAAAGAGAAGACCCACCTTTTGTTTGATGTGGAAACGTGGTTTTGAGCGTTACAAAATGCGAACTTACTTCAAAGTAGAGGCACAACTATCACTGAGAGTAGAGGCACAGCTCTCTGGTTTTGCCAAGATGTGAGCCAGAGAATAGTGATGAGACGCGGTATTTAAAGTGGAGACGCGGCTCTCACTTTGTTGAAGTGACGCAGACTTCAAGGTGGAGACGCGGACCTTTCTTTACTGAAGAGACGCAGCTCTGTTAAACGCGAGACTAGCTTCTGGGTGTGTTGCCACATGTCTGGCGGAGTTTGAAGAGACGCTATTCTCTTAAAACACGAGGTACGCATTCTAAGCGCGTTGCCACGCGTCTGACATTGATCGGTCTCGAGATACGGGTCGCGTATCTCGGTCGATTACTGTATCTATAAAAAGACAACAGTCTTTAAAGAGTCATCATTAAACTCTTTTCTTCTCTGTTGAACTCGGCGTTAAGAATTTTAAGAAATTAAGAAAAGCTTCGAGCCTTTTCCTCTTTTTCTCATCTTCTTCAAAGAATTTGCTGCTAAAATGGCCTCAAAGACTAAGCTTGTGGCTTCATCCTCGAGCGTTGTCGCTCTAGAGGTACAAATGGGATGTTCTTCTACACAAGAGGCCCCCATTTCAGGTAATAAAACCATTCGAATAGTTTTCACCATTAAGGGCTTGAAGAGTTATCATAACTCTTAAGTTTCTTCTGAGTTGAACCGCCAACTCGAGGCTCACGCCCGTGTTTAATGTTTAAATGTGACTCTTGCACTGGTAGGCAAGACGCAGGTTTGAGGGCCTCCACGTCTTCACTTAATTAACTTGAGTCTGTGTCTGTTTATTGAACACGGGCTTCATTGAGCCTTGCGTTTGATCCTAACACCTAGAGAATTTTTTTTCTAAGTGGGGGAGTTCAGACGCGACCTTCATATGAACCTCGCGTCTCTGAGGTTTGATGCGGGTTTCGCTGAGTCTCGCGTCTGATTCCAACACTTAGAAAAATTTCTAAGTTGTGGAGTTTGAAACACAGGCTTCATGTGAGCCCCGAGTCTCTGAGTTTAGATGCGGGTTTCGTTGAGTCTCGCGTCTTACTCATTAGACGCGATTTTGAGGTGAACCTTGCGTCGAGCTTCAACACTTAGACAATTTTAGGTTGTTGACTATTGTGTTATCCATTTTGTAGTGCTATACTTTTCGAATCCTCTGTCCAAAAAGTTTCACATTGGACATATGGGTGGTGCTGACCCAAACTGATTTTCGTTCTCCAGAGGACTGGTCCTGTGACCACTGGTAAATCAAAGGAACGACAGAGCTGGATCAGTAATGCCAGTATGCTGATTCTCTGGGAAATTATTTCTGACGGTCGATTCGAATCGGATTCCCGTGCACTATTGAGGAAGCCTGACTTCTTCTTCGGTAACTCGATCGAGGAGGATGAGGCTGCTCTTTATGATGGGGATTACAAATGGCTTCGCCAGATTGGCAATAGGAGATTTTTTCCTCCCGAACATGGAATGGATTTATCCTCTGGCCTACCTGCAACATATGTCTGACTGAGAGTTGGTTAGGACCATCTCTGGTGTTACCCTGGGCAAAATAGGTGCCCGTGAAGTCTTCACTGTCGGTCATAGAAGGGATGTGCTGGGGTTGCAGCCTGGCTTAGTCAAAACTGAATACCTAACAAGAGAGACCCCCTAGCTTGTAGTTACCTTCATCAAACAATTTCTAGATGAGAGGGGTGACTTTCCTCCAGAATTCTGTGCCATCGGATGGGTCCACTCTACCGACGAAACATGATGGGGCAGAATGGTAGGGTTTGTTCTGGCAAACCTTGAAGATCTTTTGTTGCAGGTCGGATTGTATGGGGACGTGAGGGCAATCCAGTACGGCATTTCGCAGAGCACCTAACATTTCTATGCTGTCCTAGAGCGGCATAATCCAGAGACCTGCACATTTTTCACTCCCATCGGGGAAATAGGGCTTGCCCTTGATGAAATGTATGAAGTCTCAGGGCTGATGATTGGAGATGCCCCTTACGAGGAATACGTCCCGTCAACAGAGGAGCTACATTTGCTAAAAAAAGGGCGATCCTCTGGTGTATGAGACTTATTGGGAGGTGCTGTGTCACTTTCCACATCTGTAGGCAGGTGACCGAATGGAGGAGTGGGGGTTAAACAAATGTCATGGGAAATTATCTATTCCCCGGGGTGAATAAGACTAACCCAATGACCCGGCTAGCTCCCAACATTGATGAATAAATTTTTAAAAGGATCAGTGCATCCACCAGCTCATATACCATAGAGTCTAATAAGGATATCGGATACAGCTTTTGAGAGCTTTCATTATCAGGCAAGTATCCCAATATCTGACCGAGCTCTATTGGCAGGCCTTCTCATGTTGTGGCTGAAGCGATGTGTGTTCTGACATTACCGCACGAGGTGATCATTGCTGAGTGGTGTATCCCTGTCTGTCTTGCTCATGGGAAATCCATTGTTCTCTTTCTAGCAATGGTGGACCGGATCCATAGTGGGTTACAGGCGCTAACAAAGAGCTTCTGTCAGGTAGAAGCAATCGTGGACTCAGAGGGCAACCCAGTCAAGGATTCCAATGGTCATCCCCTGGTTAAGACTCCCAGCCCCAGGGTCGAGCTCCCATACACATATCTGATGGCTTGGTATGTGATGCATTGTCCATCACTAATGACCGCCATCTCTGCCTCAGAAGGTTTTTTACCTTTCGTGAAGTGGTTAGAGAATTTGAGCTGGCTACAGTACTACATGTTCTTCATCCTGAAGACTATTCTGAATGGGGGCAACTCCAATTGGATAGGTGCTTCCCCGAGATTCATGACGCATCTTATGGAGACAAATTTGCAGACCTCGTTGGCCCAGATGGATTCACCCAATTATCTTCTAGTGTCTTCTGGTGGCTGATAAACATCCGGCCTGGATACTTGATTTTTCAGCAAGGAAACTCCTGTACAATAGAGCCTTATATGTCTTCTCAGTTCGCCTGGCAGTTTGGTTATGCCCAACTGTATATTGGCAACCCCAACACAAACTTTAGCTTCTGTGGGAATTTATTCGAAGGTACCCGGGCATGGTACTACAGTGTAGCAGGAGGAACTGGAGCTATCTTTACCCTCCCTCACAAGACGCCCAACTCTTATGTTAGTTTGATTTTTGTACGTGGTACTTCATGGCAAATAAAGTGCCTGGGTTTGGAATAAACACTTCATGCATAAAGGGCATCAAATCCACATATAAAGCCAAGGTAGGGTCAAAGGGTTGTCGGATGCGAAGGATGACCGAGTATCAGAGGCCAAGAAGGAAGTAGAAAAAGAGGCCACGAGAGAGACCAGCAGAGCAGGAGCAGTTTCGAGGTCATAGTCTAGGGCAGGAGCGACTGAGAAGCAACCCACCAAGAGGACTCAGCAAGCTGTGCCCAAGCGTTCTCGAGCCTCTGCTTCTCACAGTGAGCCCAGCCCGAAGAAGGCCAGAGAAAAATCTGAGATGTAGTTTCAGCCCAGATGTATAAAATAATTCCTCTTGGTACTGAGGAGTAGGAGAAGGAAGAAGAAGAGGAGGCAGTCCTGGCTCTTCGTCCCTGAGGTTTGTGCAACAGAGCCCTGCAGTCTTGGCAGAGGGAGAGCCTTCAGGCCAATCCATCGTGGCTGAAGGGGCTGTGGTTGCGAGACAGCCTGAAGAAGTGACAGAGAGGGCCGAAGAGGAAATTCTATCTCAACCGGGAATTTCAATTCAGCCGGCAGCTTCTTCGGTCCAAGAAAGAGGGATGGGGGCACAACAACTGGGGTCTCATAGTGTTTTGATGCCTACTTCCCTGGTTGTGAAGCCCAGCCCTACCACCGGAGTTCTCGGTGGCAAGCCCCAATCACTGAGGTCTCCTTGATTCAGGTGCCATCTTCATCGTCACAGCATAGCTACTATTTGAGAGACAAAGTTGACTTTGGTGATGAACTCGCTCTTCCTAACATTAGCAAGTTTTCGCATATCTCAGAGGAAGAGATGCAGGTTGTTTTTCCTACTATGGTTCCGCCATCGGGAGGGATCACCATTACTGAGGGTATTTTTCTACCCTCTTAATTATTTTCCCGTTGAGTTGGGTAGATGTTTTAACACTTCATTTGAATCTCTTCTGCAAGAGTGGCTACCGGTGTTGAGGATGCGACCTCCTCCCATATTGAGGAGATGATCAAGAAACTGGCCCAACCAGAGGGCCTTAAAGTTCCTGCTACTGGGATGATCCTTGAGAGTATAAGCACCATGATCGGGGAACCCTCATCCCAGAGAAGCCTGCCAAAGGATCTACCGTCTTCGGATCCTCAGCTTGGTAAGAGGATAGGGATTCTCCATATACTTCTATTCTCATCATTATTGCTAAGATCAATGTTATGATTGCAGAGAGTACCGGGCTGGCTCAAGTGGAAGAGCTCGTGGCAAGCGCTGGCACAGAGGACAACGCCTTTAAAATTCAACCGTTGAACCGGTTACTGTGGAGTTTGTCGCTGCGCCTGTGCTTTAGAGGCTACCACCATAACAGTCCCGGAGGTGCCAGTTATGACCTCAGCGTTAACAAACCTGCTATTGGCTTTCGTCTCTGCACCAAGTGAGATGGCTCCCTCCTCTACGGACATTATACATGCAATCATAGAAAGGGGATCCG